>VXBA01002733.1:31971-359719 GCA_013399895.1 Serilophus lunatus
AAAAAAAAAAAAAATGGTTTGCTGAAATTGCTTCAGCCATTGAGTTATTTGCCCAGAGATTCCTCTCAAACTATGAAACCCTGCTGCAATTCCCTATAAAAGTCACAAGGCTGTCATACCTCTGAAGGACTAATGACAGGCAGCCTGGGACTGCAGGATGGGGACACTTGAGGTCTGGGAAGGTGGTCCCAGGGCAGAGCATGTCATTCAGCTTGAAGAAGGCCACCATGAGAAATCCATCCAGAAGTCACTGTCGGTCACAGTGTGGCAGTAAATACAGCATCTCGACTTGTAATGGTTAATTTGAAATGAATCATGATTCTCAGCACAGGTTAGACCACAGTTTTCTCATTTCAACAGAGATTAGTAGTGTATTAACAGTTCAGGCTGTTTGCTTCCTGTAACTGACAGATGCGAAAGACCTCTCTGTTCTTTAGTAATTAGTAAATTATAAATTCATAGATGACATATGATGTTATTGTCTGAGATAAGTAATGCTTATGTGTTTGTTATTTTATAATATACTAACACAAAGCTTTGAATGCCACATAAAGCAACTTATTTGACTTCCACCGGTTATTTTTCACTTCTGCTGCAGATATAAAGCAGAGACTGTGAAGAAAGCTCTTTTTGATGAATTTCTATCCTTAAGGTTATAAATAAACTTGATAACTCCTCTCAATCCATATTGGCAAATTAAATGTAGTTCTACATCAGTGGAAACAAAGGCTTGTCTTCCAAGAGCTCATTTGTACTCTCTGTCTCTCTGAACCCTCCTTGGCCTATCCCCTGGCCTCAGCTGGTGTAAATCAGTGCTGCTGCTGTGCCTTTGACATCAGCTTAACAGTAATGATTTCTACCAGCTGAACATCTCTGTGCCCTCATGGTAGTTTTGCAGTCTTAGCTTTCCAGAAACAGAGCAGTGATTCCTTATGTTTGCTTTCTCAATCAGAGGCTGTAACCCCTAAATTGCCCTCAAAAGAAATTAGATTCTCAGCTTCTCCCAGCCGCACTCCTCTCCCCTCCAAGTAATGAATGACATGATCCACATAATGAAGGAGGTTCAGCAGCAGTGGTATCCATGTGGGAGGATTACCTGAAGTTTGGAACTGTAGAGAAGGTGTTTTGCATGTAAGCAACACGCATTGCTGCTGGGTCTGCAGTGACACAGCCTGACCTTGAGTCCTCTGTGGGATTTTGGGCATCACAATATAAAAAGAACATTAAGGATCCATAGGAGAGCCACGAGGATGGTGAAGGGTCTGGAGGGGAGGCCTTGGGAGGAGTAGCTCAGCCTGGAGGAGATGAGACTGAGGGGAGACCTCATTGCAGTTACAACTTCCTTGTGACGGGAAGAGGAGGGACAGGCACTCATATCTTCACTTTGGTGACCAGTGTCAGGACTTGAGAAAATGGCATGAAGCTGAGTCAGGGGAAGTTTAGGTTGAATATCAGGAGAAAGTTTTTCACTCAGAGGGTTGGACACTGGAACAGGTTCCCCAGGGAAGTGGTCATAACACCAAGCCTGTCTGATTTCAAGGAGCGTTTGGAAAATGCTCCCATGCACATGATGTGATCCTTGGGGTGTCCTGCACAGGGCCAGGAGTTGAACTCAAAGACCCTGATAAGTCCTATTCCATGATCCTGTGATAAGTCTCACAGAGGGCACAGTCCGTGGCTGTTTTCTTCTATGTGCTGAACGAAGCCCCAGATCAGGCTCCTGTATAAAGGCTGGTCCAGCCCCTGCACACCTTGAGAACATACTGATATCTTCAGGAGCTTCTCTCAGTGAGGATGCTCCAGTATGCTGGTGGGTAGAGGAGCTGCATGTTAAGCTGGGATGCAGCAGGAACTTGATTCCATAAGAGGCAATTGCTGTTTCTGCCATATGCATTTTTAAATCGTATAGCAATCAATCACAGAAAGAATAGTACATAAAATTGGCTTTTAAATTATCAGCTTCAGGCTCAATTCCTTTTATAAACTCTGCCCGTGATTAACCACTGGTCATCAATCAAAAGATAGTTAACAGGATATAAATTAATCTTTTCTAATTAATTTTTGATTTGTTTATAAATTTCACAGCATCTTTATGCTACAAATAATTGTTCTAAAATAATTTTTATCACATTACATCATATAAAATAAGAGAACAGAAGAATCAAAATCAAAAAATAAAAGGTAGAAAACATAAATAGCTGTTTTCATTTTATACAGGCTGCAGTTTGACCATTGGAGAAGCCCAGGTTTCATAACGACTGTTCTGCTACATGATACTCAAGTTACCACAATGAAATCAAAACCATTCTCTCTGCATGTGCAATCATTCATCAGAGTGGTTTTATTCTACCTAATAAGAACTGAAATAGTCCAATATCATCTAGCAGAATATATTTCTGGGAAAATGCTAATCTGGTTAATATCATGGCTTCCTGTTAATTTCAAATAAGAGATTTTTTTTTTACAGTAATTTGTTTTTTTCAACTCCATTGAAATTTTTTATGTATATCTCATAGTTAAAAATAAAAAAATTGCTTTGCTTGCATACAGTAATTCAAGTTACTAAAAAATATTTTTAAAAACTTTTTATGTTAAGAAAAATAAGAGGTTTATAAAATGTCATGCAGAAATCATTAATTTCCTGTAAAGTGAAAATTTCTAATTTTGATTTGTCTTCAATAACCAATAGTGTGCTTTAAAAGCAAGGTAAAAGAGAAAGAAGTTTATTAAAAAAATAAACTAAATCTTCTGTATTTACAAAATTACTGATGCTCAGAACTAAGTGTCTAGTCCTCACCTACAGAACAATGAACTATTTGAATGTTGGACTGTTTGCTTTATCTTTGTACTCAAGACAAGTACAACAGAAAATCCAGAATATGTCTTTGCTCAATATATCAATTGCCACTTGTCCTACTGGCCACATGGTGTGATCTCCAAAATACTTCAAGTATTCAGTTTTTCTTCAAGATTCCTTTACAGCAGAACAATCTCCCTAGGAACAATCTCTCCATAGGAGACAAAAGAACTTCATTCTGATTGACCAGAAGATCATAGTCAAGGTCAGAAAAGTGGTTGAGGATTGTATGTCAAATCCAAGCTATTTGAATCTTGCCTACTTAGAGGACATTGGGAAAACCATCTTGACTTCACTAATTAGATCCAGCATTCAGTGATGGATTACTCAATGCCAGGTTAAGGAACTTCCACAGTCAGTAGATATCCTCTGCACATATCTCAGCAGAGCTAGCAAGGGCATTCAGTTTACAAAGTGGAACTATTTTTTCTATGAAGTGGAAAAAATATCCATTAATCTCCATTATGGTTTTGCCCTTTAAATATTAGCTATAGAGGCACAGAAATGGAAGTGGTCCCCTGGGTCATTGCAACTAGATCCTGATCATGCAGAGCTGTGTTATTGAATCCATTTCACAATCTACCACAATATTAAAGAAAATAATATTTTTGCTCTCACTAACACTATGAAGAATTTTAATTTAGCACTCAGTCTCCTATGGATAAAAGACAGATGATTAAAGGTATTTCTCCTTTTCCTAGTACTTTGACTCATAACTTTCTAATCCTTTGTTAGTACCTTAAAACGTGTATTCTTCTTTCAGCTGTACATATTCATGCTGAACATGTTAATAATTCATTATTATGTATGTATTAATCATATACCCATAAATCATATTCATAATTATTCATTTTCTACATATAAATCAACTGAAAATATTTATAAAATCCTAAATTTGCTAATGCTTAGTAAAAAATTCCATTAACTAAATTAAATAGCTTTTCTCTCTGTTTGTTATCATGTAAAGGAAATGAAAAAATACAGATCCACATTGTTGACACATGTCTATGTCAAATACTCATTTATGGACAATTGCCAGTTGTAACCTTCAAAATTAATTTAACCTATTTTCAGTCTACCTATAATCCTTCTACCTTGCAGTGGTTTTACAAAAAAGATTATTACGCATAGATTAATTAGAGATTTGATTTAGCTCCAGAGTGGGAACTCAGGCAGGTGGATTACATTTACAGACCCTGTAATCCTTCACCCTGAAATCACTGCAGGGCTGGAAGACTTATTCTAGCAGGCAGCTGATCACTTCTCCACCTCCCCTTGCAAGAAGGATTCATCAAGCCGCTTCACAAGCACAGCAGTCTCAGAGTTCATGCTTAGGTAACATACCACTTGGAAAATCTTCCCATTTTCTCAGGGTATGTGGAAATGTTACTGCCAGGGAGTGTTCAGTCAGCTTCCTAAACAACACTAAAATGAGGCAAAGGAAAAAAAAAATTAAAAAGCCTGCTAGCTGTCATGTAATGGACACCTAAAATAGAGATTCTCAACCCAAGCATTAAAACCCATTCAAAACAAACAGCCACTTCGGGAAGTATAGCAGCAAACATTTTTTAATTCTTCTTTATTGGAGAATGTGGGGAAAATGAAAAACAAAACCACCAACCAAATAAAAAACCAAACTAACAAAAAAAGAAACACTCAAAATGGCTTAGGGATGACACCCTCTACAGTTAAGAGAATAAAAAAGCAAAACTGTCCTGCATGGCTTACTGTCTTAAAAGTCAGAAAAATAGAGGGCTAAGTTTACTGCATTTTAGTGGGTTTGGATAAGATACTTTCCTTACAACTGAAGAATATAAAGAATTTTAAAATCAGCTCCTAGGTATAATTCAGAAAAATAATGTGTCTGGTTACTCTATTCAGAAGCTCCAAGAGAACCTTCCACATAATTTTTGTGAATTTTGGTTTCTACTCACTGACAGTCCAACATATGAACTTGAGAATGAAGTGTGAAGCAATATTTACGGTGTGAGACCACACACTCTTCCTGCAATCACGCACAGATGCACCACATCCCACAAGGACAGAGCAGAGAACACAGGACAGCTATGGAGGATGTCTGTTTACATAAAGCAGAAGAGCTAAGCAAGTAATTCACATGATTTTAAGTGTTCAAATAATTACATCCTCTTTTATATGTAACTTCCATTGCTATGATCTTGACAATCTTTTCCTCACTCCATAACTAAAGAATTTCAGCAACTGTTCCCATATTATTCCCTTCCGCCCTTCCAAACTTCCAGAGGTTTCTCCTCCCATTCTTCACAAGAATGCTCTGTATAAATGCAGGCAGACCCTGCAGTACCTCTAGTTGCAATTGGAGTTGCAAATGTAGATTTTACAGAATTAATGATTCCATAACTTCCCATGTTTTGGCTGGTCCATAGCTGTCCCAGAAGCTCCTTTTAGAGGACAGACCTTTGTTGAGCAGTTAAGCATCTGAAGCATCACATCCATGGATAGACAAGACTTTTTTAGAGCTGATGATTTATATAAGAAATGTATCAGTGACTATTGTGGTTAGTTGCATAAATTATTCAATGAAAACAGCAATTTAAGTAAAAAAATACACATTACTGGTAGATAAAAATAGATTATGAGGTTAGAATCTTTTTTTGTTCTATACAAATTCTGAATGTACTAAAATTTTCCTGAGGTAGAATTTCATCAAAATAACTGTTGTCAAATTAAAAATATTGTGGGTTTTTTATCAGTTCCTTTCAGCATATTTATTGTGCATGTCTTTCCTGTAAAAATCAGAGAAAATACTTCAAAAATTATAAAGCCGAAAACAGCTTTGATCAAACAACCTAAGGAATACTTTGAATATGATTAAATAGCATACTGTGAGTAAGGTTTATCTATTTGATAGTGTTGCAAATCTGCCCAAAATTATTCAACATCAGTAACTTCAAAATGACTGAAGATTCTACTGCTTGAAAAATCTTCTCGTATTAGTGGCTCCTGTATGCTTTCCCAGTTATTTCAGCCCTCAACCCAAGATACTTACTTTACCTTGTTTCAAATTTATAACCACTTTAATGTACCATATATAGAGAGCTCTATGAATCGATCTGTAGTGTTATTTTAAATAAGAAACAATAGAGCTTTTCTGTTTTAATATGCAGTTACACCGTAGTTTGGGAAACAAAGTGCAAACAATACTCCAAAAACTGATTAAACAACAACTCTTCATCATGCATATGCTCAGGAAATGAGTGTATGTACCCTATATACACACTGAAAGTGGAGCAGAAACTAGGCATAATACAGTTTAAAAAGGCAAATTTTTGTCTTTTCTTGCTTGGAATTCCATTTTAATTTTAACCTTTATTATTTACATATTTGATACAGAAGTAATTTCACTGGTAAAGAAAAAATTGGTCTGAGAGTCGTGGAATAGTATTTCATGGTGTTTCTTCAGAGTTTTCCAGTTACACTTTTAATCAAGGGTGGGTTTACTGCCTGTGTCTGCTAGATGTCTGGATCTTCAATTAAATTCCTCCACAGAAAGCTGGACACTGAGACTTCTACCCTCACTCTTGCAGTTCCCCAGGAGTTGGTTTGATAAAGGAGACCATTAGAGACATCAGCATCTGACGATCAGTGTATTTCCCATCTCTTCTTTTAAGTACTGTCTTCTTGAAAATAGTCAGATTTTCTCCTTACCTCTCTCACTGTTTGAAGCAGTTAAATATGTTTCCTTTTAGAAATAAAACTAATGCTTTGGGGAAAGTAGAATGAACCAGTCCTATCCAGTGTTAATATAGAAAAGGGTTTTTAACTTCCTGCACCTGAAGTTAGGAAGAGATAAAAAGATTTATTCCCTTAGTATTCAAACAGTAAAAGAACTTGTCTTATCTTGTTCTTACTTACCTTAAAGCCGAGTTTCTAACATCACTAAAGAACAGGATAGAAAAATGAAACCAGGATTACAGCCAGCTCATGGGACTATGGCAATGCTGTGTTAGGGTGAAAAAAGTACATTTTCATTCTCTCTTTTGTCCTGTTGAATCAAAGGCCCTCTGATTGCTGGTGTCATGTAATACTGATCAGAAAAGAATTAAGTGGCCAGTGAGAAAGCTCTTTCTATCAAAGAGCTGGAAAATTGCAAGATTTAAAAGCCCAGAGGTCAGTGTAAATCTCCATATCAGAAGCAGCAGAATGGCAAGGGGGCAAATAGAGGTGGGGGGAATCTATTACAGTCAGCTCAACCCCTCACATCCAGATTTCTGTGAAAATAGACATTAATGATCCCCTCTCACTTTTCAACCATTCTGTGTTAGCCATTTACTTATTCATATAAAGAACTCACTTTTTTGTCCTAATTCAGTATTTTGTTTTTATCTCATAATAATACAGATTCCAGCCTGAAGATGAACTGAATCCAATATAATAGCTACCTCAGCTTCTGCCATCTCCCATTAAAAGATGATTCACAAAACTCTCCTAAAGCAAGATGTTTTTCTTCCCAAGAGTTCATCAGCAATTCACTCTGCTTCAAATCAAAGCCTTCCTGGGAGGGTTAGGGAAAGAGTGGGGGGGTACAGGACTGTGAGAGGGCTAGATGTAGCAGACGGCTTGTCATCTGTTGCTCTTTTGGTGCTATGAGAGAGAGTCAGAAGTGTTGCAGTGCAGATCATCTATGACTGCCAAAGGCACAAAAACATTAGACCTATTCCTTCTTTTTTTCCACATGCAAACATATAGAAAAAATTATTTTGGTTCACCTGGAATTTTACCTTTTCAACTAAAGCATTTTACTCAGACTCACAAAATCAGCTAGACTGGAAAGAACCTCTGAGATCATTGAATCCAACCTTTGACCTAACACTGCCTTATCAACTATACCATGACACTAAGTGCCACATCCAGTCTCTTCTTAAATACCTCCAGGGATGGTGACTCCACCACCTCCCTGGACAGTTCATTTCAAGGGCCAATCACTCTCTCTGTAAAGAACTTCTTAATGTCTAACCTAAACCTCCCCTGGCACAGTTTAAGGCTGTGCACTTTTGTCCTAGTGGTTGCCTGAGAGACGAAAGCGACCCCTATCAGGCTACAACCTCCTTTCAGGTAGGTGCAGAGAGCAGTAAGGTCTCCTCTTCTCCAGGCTAAACACCCCCAGCTCCCTCGGCCGCTTGTCACAGGACTTGTGCTCCAGTCCCTTCACCAGCCTTGTTGCCCATCTCTAGACATGCTCCAGCACCTGAGTTCCTCCTGAATTGAAAGGCCAAAAACTGGACAGAGAACTCAAAGGTGCAGCCTCACCAGTGCCAAGCACAGGGGAAGAATCACTTCACTGGTCCTGCTGGCCACACAATTCCTGATACAGGCCAGGATGCCATTTGCCTTCTTGGCCACCTGTGCACACTGCTGGCTTGTGTTGATCCTGCTGTTAATCAATACTCCAGGGTCCCTTTCTGCCTGGTCACTGTCCAGCCACACTGTCTAGAATTCCCCAGTATTTTAAGTGCTCATAATTATAGGGAAGAACCAGAAAAGTGTAGCTCAGGTGCCAAAGTTTTCTCCAACAGTACTGCTAATATCAGGTGAAAAATAAGCATTCCCCTGCTAAATCCCTTCTCAGTTACTGACTGTGTTCAATGCTCTTTAAAGAAACAGCAAAACAATTTCTCTTACTACAAAGCATAGAAGGATCCTCTTACAAATCTAATGTTTAGATATTAGTTTGTGTGTCAGGTAACTAAGGCTGTTTGTCTCAAGCAACTTTATTTTTCCAAAGGATTAATTTTCGTATTCTTCTTTAAACTGAATTCAACAGATCCCTTATGCTGAAATTTGCATAGAAATGCACTGGCAATGGCAAAGTGGATTGAGCTGTCAATATGGACATCTAAAATTACATACTGTCTCCCCAGGTTGCCATGGGGAAGATGATGTGAAATTTTCTGCATTTTAGTTAGAAAAACTAAAAATAAGGAATAAAAAACAGAAGACAAGCATTAACTAAAACTGAATGACTAATATGCTGAACATGGCAAATGTATGTATTAATGCCTCTCTCAAGCAAATGCAGTAATTTTGTCCTGGGAGGATTGTTGCTTCTAGTTTTATGCTTGGTCACTGAAGTCAGAAGGGTCACCTCAAACATTTCCAGTTCCTCTCACAAAGCCTACCTAAGTGTCTTTAGAGTCTTCATGTTGGTATCTATTTTGCACGTGTTGCTAACAAATACAGGCAGCCAAGCTAGATCATACCCATGCATATGGAGCTTTGTTAAATGCAGATGGTGTAGTTTAAGTTGTTCATAATTAGGACTCATGTCACTGTAACTTGCATGCGTTTCATAATGGGATACAAAGCTCTCCATCTGCTTTGAAGCACACTAATGTAAATAACTCACTGGAACGTCTATTTTGTATGTTCTGCTTTTAGTAAGAAATTAGCATAGCTGCTCTGAAAGGGTCTCTTCCTCCATTCACTTCACTGCTCTTCCCTAATGATATGGTCATCATTACTGTGCTGCAGCTTTGCACTTGTCTCTTGCCTAGTCCTGGCTACAGCCTCTGATTCACTCCAGTTGCCCAGTGAGTACAGAGCTAATCCTCAGGAGGGAAACCTTATTTATAACAGGGAACACACAGTAATGACAGCCCATTGGAAATAGCACTGAATCTATGTAGGCTATTGGCTTTTTCAGAATTGCAGCAAGCACTAAAGGAAAAAAGTTCCCCTCTGTAAATTAGAGAAGCATCTGATATCCTCTTTGGAGATGATGTCATTCCCTATGAGGATGACTGCTTGACTGGATTGTGTTTCCTGCATTGTGTTTATATTCACATCTTTCCATTAACTTCAGTGAAAGCAAGTATTATACTAATTTAATTGCACATAACATCCTGTTGTAGAACCAGCCACTTGTAAAATTACTAAAATGTTCAGATTTCTTTTACACTGTTTAGGAGTTTCATATCATTGCTCTGTGACTTCCCAAACTTCTTCTCAAAATGGCATTACTCCTATGGCCACAACAGGAAAATTAAGAGTTCAGGCACTTTCCTGAGTTAAGTCCTGTTCACACTGCAGTCAGGAGTGGTAGGTAGTCTTCAGAGTTTCCACCAGTCAATTGAGAAGGACAAGGAAAGTTCTCCACAGCTCTCAGCTCAAGCTTTCCCTCTTTGTTTTTTTCTTTTTTTCATTTTTTTTTTTTTAACAAAAGTGGCCTTTCCAATATTGAAAGGTCCTAAGAAAAACCCATACTCTTATTTTTTTCTTTTTTTCTCATAAAAATATTCTTGTGCATCAGTTCATACATTTTGCATGACCTTGAAATTAACTGCTACTTCAGAGAAAATGTCACCTTGCCAATGTTCTTCCTCAATCCTTATTATGTCTCCAGAGCCAAGGCACTATTTTAAACACTACATGTCAAAAACACCTTGTATTTTTGCTTACACAAGGCAAAGCTATTTGGATGGTTTCCTCATCTTCCAGTATCATTATCTGAATGATGAATAGTCCCAGCTTTCTCACCAGAGACCCTGATCAGACCTGACAGAAGAATCTGATACAGGACCAAGGTTAGAGAGTATCATCTGAAATTAAGGTGGGCTCTGTGGATGCCTAAGCATCATCTATCACAGATCTGAATAATGTTTTTATTTTGATCATCTATAGTTACATAAAGTCTTCTCCAACTTTCACATCACCACAGAGGTGTTTAGGTGTGATGCTGTATTATATAATCCTACAGTTCTGCTTTCTGCATGTTCTTCAAGTCATATTCTTCACATCCACCAACTATAATTTCTTTTCTCCACTTTCAAATCTGTGTATGAGAATATAGTTCAGCATCTGAAAGAAAAATTAAGTGCACAATCCTGTACAGAACCTCTGCATGGAGGAAAAAGTTAAAGTGGGTAAATACATTTCTGTAGGATCACCTAAGAGAAAAAGTCTCCAAAATCTAGTTATTGTAATATTAAATCCATATTGTATGAATATGCAAATTTACAATAGATAAAAAAGAAGAAGACACTGTTATGGAAAGTCTGGTATTTTTGCATAGCTGCAGATAAAAACGGAAAATAAACTATTACATAACTTTTTCAAAACTAAGAATCTGAACATTTAATGTAATTCTTAACCTATTTTCCCTGTTTTTTTCAGTAGTTTCAAAAATGTTGAGTTTTACAAGATGCGAAAAACCTTGTCTACCACCACAAGTGAAGAATTTGGCTTAAGGTAAATTTCTCGCCTTATATGAAAACATATTGTGCAACTTTTACTCAAAATGTACTGTTTTTAAATTGATATAAAGCAAGAACATTTATTATGTAAATAGATATTCAGACAATTATGATCTGTTTCTTAAACTGTTTTCAGGTTTCTCTTTACCAATAAATATTGCTTTGTTGTTAAAAAAAATCATGTTTTCTAAGCTAATTTTATCCAAAAAGACTATAATTATCCATCTGTCAAAGTAACTTAAAACTTAAATTATCATCTTTCAAAATATATGAAATTATTTGAAGTCAGTACTAGAAAGCACATGCGTATGTAACATTAGATCATCTTAAGCATGGGTCCATTTACATTTTAAGGCTACTTTCATTAGTTTTGATTGGCGCAGTGTTTCCATGTACTTCTGGACTGTAACTGTTTTTAAAACTGAGTTGCATTAGTCTACTATATGAACTTTTCATATCCAGTCATGTTAACAAGTGGGTGGATTGTTCTAGCACTGAGATAAGTGTGTGTTTGATCCACTTGTGAGAAACTGAGTAGGCAGTAGGAAGACACCATTAAAGCAACTAAAATTTTGAAAAAACCCAATCAACTAACTCCTCCAAACCTAAAAAAAGGACCTAGAAAGCAATGAAAGAATTTGCCCACAAGTATAGGAAGTCTGTCAGATGCTGTCTATTTGCAGCAAAGCCTCTCTAAAGAATAGCTTCTGCAGAATGGAAAGAATGAGTTATATCCATAAGGAAGACAGTTAGATACTTTTTCCATACTGAAAACAAATGAGAAAATAGCAGCTTGAAGGCAAATGGCAGTCCTGACATCATTTGTTTTCAAGGGTCTCCTTTTTAAATAAACACAGTGGAGATAAGCAAGTCCTTATCTTTTATTGGCAACACTGAGTTCAGGGCAGAAACACTCCCAGGCTCAAAAAAAAAATTACATCCCAGTTATAAAGGGTTAAAATCAGCAACAAGGGCCTGGAAGAATCTAAAACTCCTTCCAGGATGACAGTGAGTCAGATGGTGTTAGATGTGGAGTTTGTGCCCCAAAAGCACTACAGAAAATGATAAAATTCAGAGCCTGATCTGGAGTCACCCTTCTAGGGGGACAATCTTCAGTGACAGCTTGCATATCATTGTAGGCTCCAGCAGAAAAAAATTTACCCTTGTTTGCCAGAAAGCTGAACTTTTTTCCTCTCATTTACGTGCCAACACAGGCTGTAAATGACAGACATCTGAATATGTGTTTATTAATTCTCATTTCTGAATTTTTTCAACACAACCGTGTCTTTGTGGGTATGGTGACAAAGGAGGAGAAATAAGCCAAAATGCACCAAAAAAACCCCAAACCAATGAAAACAACTCAGGAATTTCACCTTGGGGTTCAGCCTTCCTGAGGAAAGAACATTGGAGCAGCCCCTGCCCCGGGCATCGGGCACCTCCCTGGGGACAGGCTGAGGCCAGTCTGGGCTGTGGGGAGCTGGAGACCAGCCCTGCTGTGGCATTACAGGGGCTGATGTTAGGTCATGGACTCTGGGCAGGGTGAGGGAACCCTGGGAGATGGGGTCAGGACACATTAGTGCCCTCAGAGACCTGGTATAAACCTTCAAACAAGCAATAACTCAGCTGGCAGGAGGCAATTTTAAACCATCAGTTGTCCTGACAGCATAGCCTGGGTTGGTACAATATTTTTAAAAAGAAAAAAAACCCTCAGACTGCACTGGAGCACTCAGCAGCCTTGCTACAGGCTGGCAAGGCTCCTTTTGGCTTGTACATAGGGGCATAGGCACAACTGAAAAAGACATGAAAAATCCTTCATCACCTTCTCTCAGATCTCATTGCTACAAACATCTGCACTGTCACACTTCTACAGGAACTCAAGCTTTAAAAGGGTACAGCATAGAGTCTATTGCACTTTACCTGTCATGTGAGAACTGGTTTGGAATATATGCTCTCTGTATCATCAGATGTGTGCAAATATATCTACATAATGTTTGTGTTTGTGGGTTTTTCCCTAGTGTATCAAACCACTTTTAGATAAGGTTAAAAATTATGGCCTGCCTCTTTGTTTTTAAAGCAATGCATACCTTTAAAGGAATATGGTCCAGATGTATAATACTTGTTCTGAGACTTGGGGAAAGCATTTACAACTTAGTTTCTTGTTGAGTAATGCTGCTGCAGGAATTCATTTCTGAATTGCCTGGTCTGTCGCTTTGAGGGAAATGGCTAATGGCACTGTAGCAACCACGAGATCCCCCAGGTTCCTGAAATGATAAGTATCGTCCAGAAGAGGTCAGGTTTTTAAGTTTGGTCAATAACAAGACAAGCACCAGGGAAGATGTCTTTCTAGAAATCACTAAAAGAATCTGTTCGAGACAACACAGTGACCCTGTTGTGCCTCTTCTTTTCCAATTTGCCTGCTTATATGATACAGTTTTACCACTGATTTACTGATCTCTGTTTTACCAATCTGCTGGCCCCACCCAGGGAGATGCTTGTTTCTAAACATAAACTAACTCTATAAACTGAATTAACTAGATACAGAAACAGACTGTGATCTAATAATGTGAGCTAAATGTGCGTCCTGATATTTTATTCTTTTGTAGTGCACCTCTGCTCTACTCTTCACCTCCTGTTTAGAGTTTGGTCACACTGTTTAGACATACAGCAGAGCTACCATGTGAAACAAAATATACTGCTTTTGCCTGAAAACTGGTTTTCAGTAACAAAAATCCCGTTTCTCTTTTACCAAAATAGACAGAGATTGAGGTAAATCAAACCTTTATGATAAAATTACCATAATAAGTCACTGAGAAATGCAATTCAGTACCATGTGTGATTAAGAAAACACTTACACTGGCCAAACCAGAATATCTACCCTCCATAGAATTCTGAATCCACAGGACAAAAAGATACTGCATAACCTCCTCCAGAAACCAGTAACACAATAATCTAAACTTCCCTGATGTAGCCCTTTTACAAGGTGATCAAACTGAATGGTACAAGATATCCAATACACACTTGAGTTAATAATTTCCATAAACATGGTCAGTGTCAGTATCAGTACCAATGAACCTCATAAATTTACAGATTTGAGAGTAAAAGAGAAATAAAATGTATCAACACAGTTATATTTAAAGTATTATTTGAACTCAATCATCAATGTGAAATCTGTCCTTGCAAAATATCTATTGTGCTAATTCTTACTCAAGCCTGCTGAACTGGTAAAAGTAAGGCTACTATAAAAATGGAGATGGGATTAGTTGTACTACAAATACATAAAGGTCATTGCATTCTTCTTACAACGATTAGTAAGTGGCTCCCAAACTTTCTGCAAAATCTATCAATGGATAGACTTTTTTTCCTGTTTGAAACAGGAGCCTACATCACAGACTTTCCTTTGTTTATACTTTTATTAAATTGAAATACTGATCAAGTGTTACCTGCAATGACTTAACCTTCCTATCCTGTATTTATTGTTTATGAGGCCAAGTATAAAGTAACATTACCTCATACTGATTCTGGGATTATTTGGTGAAATTTTTGGTCAGATGTCTTGTCTAGGAATAACTAAACTTCATCAGTTTAAGAATATTTATACTACACATCTGAAATAGAAGTATAAACTTTCCTGTAGTGACAATCTCTGCTAGTCCTCCTATCTTGACAATGTTATTACAGTGGCTTTGCTTATGATTTTACTAAAAAGTTTTTCATTTGACTCTTAGTTCCCCTTTCTTTTTGGATTTTCCTGTCAGTAAGTACAGAACCTTGCTCCCTGCCTGGTTCTTGTGTTGTTAAGTCTGCTTTTGTTCATATACCTGTAGCAGTACATATCCTGATAGCAGTTGTCCTCCACTCATCACTGAGATTCTGTCCCATTTCTGTTATCCCTAGTAAGTCACACTAGCAAGTAAAATGTCTCCATTTTGTTACCCATGCTCTTGCCATTAGGTTAGAAAGCCACACCAGAGAAATGTTTATTACTCATTTGTCTATAGGCTCATTACTTCTAAGACAGTTGCCTTTTCTATATATAATGCTTTTTTTTTTTACAAACATATATATACAACTTTGAGAAAGAAATTTCTCTCAGCCTAAAAGAAAATATTTAATACAAATATAGTAGATTAAATTATGAAGGTATGATTTAAACACATGCTAGATAGGGCAAATATCAAACTGCTAAACAAGGCAGTGATAGACACTAAATTAATTATTTTTTGGTATTTTCAGTAAAAAATTTTATAAAAATATGAATTCAAAACCTAAGTAACTTGTTTTACCTTTGCAACTTTAAAACACACAGTCAAGAAAAAAAACTATGGCTGAATAATGTTTCTGGCTATAACTCTCAGATATGAAATTGTGTTCTAAAAATTTAATTCCCACAGCACTTCTCATTCATTCCAGTAGATTCTCAAAACAGTATTAAGTCCAAATTGGCATAAGCACTGTAAAAATCCTGCAGCAGAAACTATTCCTGCCTGAAAGATTTTGCCTTGCATACTGGTCATCAGGCATCTTTAATCTATTCTTTTGCTTTATAGGTTTTCTTGACCTGCATTGTTACCTCTGTGTTATGTAAGTTTTTCTACATTTCTCCAGGCCTTCTGTGTGCCTTGCTTTGTTTAGCTAGAAGTTGGGTATACGAAGTCTGAAGCATAACTTTTTTATCCCTTTCAGAAGAGAGTGGGGTTTTTTAAGTAGCTGGAGAGCACGATTGGTTCTGACAGTGTTATTTTGGCAGGATGGGGGCAAAACCCAATTAGCACAGTAGACATTTCTCAGACAAGTTTAAAAATCAAAACCAGCAAAGTCAATCATATATTCAAATGAAAAATTCAGCATAATGTACAACTTTCTGCATACCAAAAGGCTGAATGTGTACTTGGAACATTCATTAACACATGGATTGTTAGAACATTGAAACAGAAGGACTTGACTTTCTTTATGACTCATCTTTTCAACTCTTGATATCACCTTCTAGAGATGGTGAAAACAGGAAGAGCTGAAAACTCAAACATCAAAATTTTAACATATGAAAGGAATTGAAATTGCAATGTCAACTTGCTCCATTACTTTATACTTCACTGCTTTTGATTTCACCTGTTTGTGATTCTGTTTAGCATATACAAGGTATGTTGTTCTAATAAAAGTACTGACCTGATGAATTACTCAGGAAGAAATATTCCAGCAGAGTAGCCACCAGTCATCATTACAGGAAGAAAATTTAAGTCCTAATGTCCTGGAAAGGACCTATAGAGAGATAGAAAAGAAATGCATTCAACAGTGCTGAACTGTAAGCAGTTACTGTACACATGGGAGTAAACTTACAGTGAGTGCATCCATAAGCTTCTGGAAAATATTCCCCATGATCGACACAACCCTGGATGTAAAGAAGGATGTGCACCTGCAGAAACAGGATATTGTGGTTAAACGTAGAACAAGAAAAATGTAGGAGACATGGAAAGCTTAAACTAATCATATCTGATACGTGGAGAGGGAAGGGAGATAGGTGACAATAAGGAAGTTGTTTGCAGCACTGGATCATTTAGATGTGCTTAGCTGACATATCAGGCAGGAAACCTGTTATGCTACAGCAACAATTTCACATAAGATGTAACATAAGACAATGCTATTTCTTTACTCTTTCACCACTCTCTACTGTCATGCTGACGTAGGCAATTTGGCAACCACATAGTCAACCTAACCATGGAACTGAAGATTCAGATTAAATTCTAACTTAACTGAGAGGAAGAAGGCAAGAAAGGAGGATAAGATGGCAAAAGTAAAACTGTGACTCTCTCTTTTGACAATTTAACCACAATTTCAGTTTAGACCAGCTTATAGTGTGCTAGGAATTGATCCTTGGACACTGAAGAGGAGAAGGATGCCCAGTAATCCTAATTGCTGATAATAAAGACAGACAATTTTTTCTGTCCATGGAGAAGGAAAGGAGTATGGGAAGTTGTGGTTGTTCAGTTGGTCTATGCCTAGCAGTGCAGGGATGAAATGGTAGGCTGAGGACTACTTTTGGCCTATTCACTTTTTCCTGGAGTTCCAGCTTGTTTGTGTTTCTCTAGCTTTCCTATAAACTGTAATACAATTAAAAAAAAAAAAAAAAGCTACCTTTTTCTCTTATAATCTAGAAGAAAATTTATGCAACAGTAAAAATTTAGAAAAATCCACCCCACCTTCTTGTGGACTTCCAGGTATCTAAAATTATAACTTTCTTCATTTTTCTGAGGTTGAAATAAAGCTTGTCAGCTTATGATTACTAGACAATTCTCTCCAATTACTGGACAATTCTTGTCCTTTTTTCAGCGCTTCCTTTACCTTTCTCAAAAATTCCTACTAATGTTTCTGATGTTACTGATGTTTTGCTTCAGCCAAAGGATTATTTTAGTCAGACCTAGGCAACCTGAAAGCATCTAGATTTCCTGAGTAGTTTCTATCCTTTTATTTTCCATGGTAGCTTCAATTCCTATCTCCTTATCACTATGTTAACTATTTTAATTCACTGAACCTCTTCAGTCCTTTCATAAGAACTGGAGTACTTCACATACTTACATAATGCTGTATATTCTGCCTTTACTTGCTAAAAGACCCTAATGTATGTGTTCTTACACACATACACACAAAATAAGAGTTTCTAAGGGGAAATGCTCTTTCTAAAGCCCTTGCCTTGACAATGCTATTAATAGACTTAGGTTAAATGAAGCTTCAACTTCCCAAAACAAAAATATGTCACAGTGGTGATCCAAAAGTTTTCAGCAAGGTACCTAGCCTACACTTAAAAGTCAGGGTACAAGTGAGGGCCAGCTGCTCAGCCAGAGAAGGGAGACAAGCACTGCCTCCACTGGCCAGGGCCCTATCTTACAAGCACCTCAAGCAGCTTTGGTAACAGCACCCAGAGCTGGCCAGTGGTGATCATGTTTGGGACAAGCCAGGAAAACAAGACAGCAAGGCAAGGTTCAGCAAGGCTCAGAAAAATATACGACTGTGTGTAGGCATATACCAACTCTGGTGGAGCTAGCCTCAAACACACATAGTCCAGCTCCTAAAGGGGCAGGAAAAGGGGTGGGAGAGCCTCCTGATGACTTTGGGGCCCTGGCTAGAACCAAGAAGTACCTGATTCCAACAGAAGTCAGATTTAGCAAAATGTTAGATATGCAAACAATACATGACAGCAGAGCAGCAGTAGCTGATTCATAATCATAAAGTGATTAGAGAACCTTACCACTCTCACATTTTCAAGTATCAGCTCCTAGGCAGTTGGTAGAATCCAAGTTAATTTCTAATATAGTTTGGTTTTATTCCTTAACTCATTTAATTTCCTTTTAATGATTAAGAACAAAATTCTGTCCCAAGCTTTATTTCAGGGCCAATATGTATCTATAATGACCTTTTGCTATATCTCTCTCCAGAAGACATCTGCTTGGACTTGACAAGGGAAGTATTTCTCCTCTTGCACTTAGAAAGACCAATCTTTGCTGATGTAGTCCATTCCCTGGGACAAACAGCTGCAGCTGGGGCAGAGACAGCCAACAGAGTTCCAGCTTGTATGTCCTGTATGAGTAATTCAAGCTGAAAGACCTCTGTATGGAAATTCAAGTACTGCCTGGACTATATCACCATTTTCATCCTGGCTGCTGGAGAAGAACATGTGTCAGTACTTGAGGAAACAGTAGGGCCCTTCAGGAAAAGAGGGGCTCTCACAGTAGAAAGCACACACTCTTCTTGGAGAATATGCCAAAGGCAACTCTCTCACAGCACACTGTATTGCAGCAAACTTTCTGTTATGTTGTTCTTATGTCAGTATAACTTATTTTCTTGAAAGACTCTCATTTCCTTCCCTTTTATAGGCATCTCGGGTGACATCTCTTATCTGTAACACATTCTTCTCTAATGTCAAGCAATATTAAGCCTAACTAGATTGTACAGAGAATACTGGTCCTGGATACTATTTTAATAGCAATTCCATATTCATTATCTTATGTGTCAGAGACCAAGTTATTCCACAGGGCAAAAAAACTTGTCATGATTTAATCAAAATGTATCTAATGACTAGTAAGGACAGAGCATTCGAAATGTTTTGCTGGGACACAGGGTCTGTTCTTAGATACACTTGAAGAAAGTTCAACTTTCACAGTTCACAAAATATGAAATCTATCTGGCTGTGCATCAGGGAGAGCTTGCAGTCTCCAGTGGAAGGCTTCCAAGGAGGGGCTGCCAAGGAGGCCATGGAGTCAGCTGTCATCAAAGAATAGTCGATCAGCTATCACCCTTGATGAGTTTTTAGAGTCTAGAGACCTAGAAGATTGCTATCCTCCCACAGAGCTTCTTCAACAGTAAGGAAACTTTAAGGAAGAAATATCATGCAACACTCAGATATCAAACATATTCTCCCCTCNTTCTCTAGAGTCATTCCCCCTTAAAGTGTAGAAGCTCTCTCTTCCTTCCTATGTTTTTGTCCTACCACTTTGGATCTGAAAAGGGATGTGTTTGTAAGAATTTTTTCCTAGGCTGAAAATAATTCCCTCTTCTTGCATGCCATGGATGTTATAGCCAGCATCGTATTATAAACAAAACCAATAAGGCAGTATTAGAACATTTCTATGAGTGAAACAAACAGAATTAGGTTAAATGACATTCTTGTTACTGCTATGGAAGCTTCAATAAATGGGAACCTTTTTGCTAAAATATAAACCAGTCAAAATTAGACGTAAGAAAAAATCAAATAGCCCAATTAAGAACACTGCCTCCAAAGCACAACTGAAAGATCAATACCCTTTCAAACATACATAGAGACAATTGTCCCCATTTGCCCACACAACGAATTCATCAAAGTGCTGCAAAAGCAGGATTTTCAGGTATGATTAACCTATCATACTTTAGTGTTATAACTACAGTCCTCAGTCCTGGGCCTGTGTATGAAGAGCACTCTGTGGGCCTAAATGCATATCGTTTTTCTTTTTGAATTAACATGAATGTCTAGTTCTTGCTCAACTGGAAAGAATCTTCAGCAGCAATGACTTAAACCCCACAGTAATACTAGTTTTGTGCTATGTAACCACTGAAATGCAGTACGATGTTGTAAAATAACACAATATTAATAACTGCCATTATGAAAACAGCAACTCAGTTTTCCTCTCACTTGCTCCTCAATGGCTTTCTATTATGCTGAGGACATTTGTTACATTAAATATTCATTCAGATTTATTTAATACGATTAACATTGTTGATGGCCAAATCCAAGAATTAAAAAGTGAGGAGATGTGGATTATCTGAAAGCAGATACTAAATCTCTGGAGGTGTCAGGGATTGTATTTAGCTTTGCAAGTCACTCTGGAAAATCTTATTTTAAAGACCTTTGAAGTCTACGGGGCTCTAGTACAGGGGAAAACACTTCAATACTTTCTACATACTATCTGTAGCCAACATACATGGAGAAAAAATACTCATAACAATATAAGCCTCTCTATGATATGTATCACAGAAGACATTACTATGATATACTCTGTCAAGATCACAGCTCAAGATAATTTCAGAAATCATAGGGACATAAAATCTGAGAGTAAGCCTGAGTTCAACATCTGACTTATCCTCCTGAGCATCCTAACTCCTTAAGAATTTCTTTTAAGATTTTGCAGTTGCACATCTTTTCTTTTTCATATTAGCTGTTCCCAGACAGACACACCTATTCCTTTGGAGGGAACAATGCGATCAGAGCTGAGTATTTTTTTAACAGATTGGACAAGTCAGTGGAAAACTGAATTCTATCAAAGCAAAAATTTTAGAGAAACTGAAGTCAGATTCAGGATATAGTATTGGAAAGAATTGGGTGGGAAACATTTTGAAAATACTAAAATGTTTTAAATTTTGTGAGAGAGGGATGGAATTAAAATAATTTTGAAGTGTCATTTCTCATTTAGAAGCTGATCTTAATAAGAAAAACAGAATAAAAAAGCAAACTTCTTTTGAATTGATGGAAAAGTTTTAGGCTAAACCAGATTAAAATTATGGATTTTATTTAATAAAATTTTCCCTTTTTACCACCACCCTGAATAATTTCTCTTTAGGTTCTACAAGACAAAATAAATTTTCCTTTATTTCTTTGTTTTGACCAACAACCAAAAATCCCTCCAAACCCCATCCAGCTATGCTTGTTTTACCACAAACAGTGCCAAGAATTTTTTTTGTGTGATCAATGGGACTATACCCACCAATCTCTGGATCTGTCAAATACTCTTGTGACTCACCAGCAGCATCCAGAAGAGAAGTGGAACTGGAAAACCTGCACCCTTTCAGTTTTCCAAACCTATACTCTCTATGAATTTAATGGGTTTTTTATTTCTTCTAAATTGATTAATATATTTTGACTAGCAATATATTTAATTCATATTTTTTCCATTATTAAAATAGATTTAAAGCTTAAGCATGCAAAGAAATACAAGTATCTTGCCCAAACTAGCAAGCCAGAGTGAAATGTGTAGAGAGGAGATACAGGAAGCCCATCCCTGTACAAGAGCATGGCTTTAATTCACAGATGCACAGATTGTTCAGCTCTTTCTCCTATGGGAAGAAAATGAATCAGCTAAGATAAAGCAAGTTCAAGTCTGGCTCTCCCTCCTTCACTGGAGTGGTCATTGGGGCAGGCTGGAAAGCCAAATCGTGGCCTTTTTTGTGTTCAGGACAAGTCCCACGTGGCAGTCTTTCTAAGGACTGTTTTCCTGGGAGCACAGCTGACTGCTCACTAATAGAGCTGAGCAGTCTCTGCATGGTATGTATTAAACGCGCAGCACCGAGAAACACCTTCTCCAGCCTAACTGTGAATGCAATTTTCCTTTTTACAAGGCCTGGTAAAACTTCAAGTGTTGTGTTTTCCTTGCAACAGTTAATAACACTGTGAGCACCTGCAAGAGGATGAGTAAAGCCTCTCCTAGCTCTTCTTTTAGTGTTAGTACTGTGTGGTCAGATTTTTAAGGGGTAACACAAAACTTTTAGCTATGGCTTAGTGAAACAAACACACAAATATATTTAAAGATTCCTTAAAGATGAGATAGGTGAACTACTGACTGTGCTGTCCTCCTGTGAAAGAAATACATTTTGCTTTGAATGTATATTTTTTACCACCAAAGGATGTGGAATAAATAAGACAGTTTTGACTTGTTCATCAAGAATTCTCAAATAGGGCTGTTTGAGTCTTACTTGAGGGTAGACAAAGGGAGGTATAGATCTTTTCATTTTCCAACGAGGATCCTCTTTCTCTTAAGTTGCCTGATGGAGTCTGGCTATTTTAATCATTAGCTGTAAAAATGAAACAGTCATTTTCTTGTTGCAGCAATTCAACAGACAACCTATGGAATAAAGGGCATAAGGAATAGGAAGCAGAAAACCCCATAATTGTTGGATATTTTCTTTTTCCGCTTGAATGTTTGATCTGGTATAGAAATAGGTTAAAAAATTTTAGATGTTAATTTGTACATTTATTTTTACTGGCATTGCATATGCTTAAACTGAATTGTATTGAATGTGCATTTGTTGTTTTCAGGAATGATACAGAAACTCAACATGCAGAAGTTAATTCCCTCTTAGAAACAATACTACTCTGTTGTACACTCCAGTATAATCTCTATATGTGACCTATATTCCCCAAAACTGATTTTTTCTTTCTAAATTCCAAAGGTCAATGATAGAAACCACACCTATTTAGATTGTGTATGTAAAGAAAAAGTCTTGAATAGTCAAAGGGGCAGATCCTTTAGCTGCATTGCCATTCTCCTTATTCACTTCTTTGTTCTTACTTGCTTTTGTTTTAAAAGAGAAAGACTACATTCAGGACCATCTTCCCCTTTTGAACTGTGAACATGGCCTATGTGTAAAAATATAAACAGAGGTTAAAAACAGAAACAAAGAGTCAGGCTTTCAGATGTGTACATTCTGAATAGTCAAAATTAGTATGTCCATTCCTCAAAATATGAAATACTGATTGCACAAATTGATATCTGAATCTATAAAGGTGCCATTTTCTCATCAGTCTTAAGTGCTAAAAAGTCATGAAAAAGGAGAGTAAAGAAATATGAATAAAGAAATCTAAGTTGTTTCTTGTTTCCAGAAACAAATGACTGACAAAATGTGTTCAATACCTTGGTCAGAAAATTTGGTAAACAGGAGATCTCATACTTCAGGAATAGTATGACCCTTTGACTTCACACATATTGTAGTATTTATCTTTTCCAACAAATTCATATCTACACATGCCCTGACCGTCCAAGGTAGGTTTACATTGTTATTGCAATCACATTATTCTCAGAATCTATTTCAATGTGCAATTTCGTTATAAAAAATTTCACTAATTAATATTACTTAATTTTTGTTTCACTGCCTTATGGATTTGTAACTGCACACATATGATCTTAGACATGTATACAGTTAACATAAATACAAATATGATCAAATGGAAATCAAATTTGGATTTATATTTGTCTTGTTCCTTGAATTCAGGCCTGGCATGAACCCAAGGCTACATATCCTCAAATAGACATATCCATTTCATTATGTCCAACACAATCATAGGTAGCAAGATAATTTCTGAATCCTGATATAATGCAGGTATTTATGTTGGTTATTTTCTTGTAACATGCATTTTAGTTAAACCACAATGCTTTAAGCTATATGTTAAGATTTTGATGATTGTATCCTGTCCTACCTTCTTTGTACATATAAACATCCAAAGAATGTGAAAAAGAAACACCAAAACATTATGCACAGATTATCTGCATTAAGTCTGATTTTAATTGTTGGCCCTTTTTTGCATGTTGAACCCAGCACTTCCCTGCCCTAACTGCCTGGTACTTTTACATTTCCATTTCCTCAAGGCACTTGCAGTTTTTTTTTTCTAGGGGTCTGTGGAAATTTCTTCTTACAGAGGAAAAATTTGAAATAAATAAATGTATTTTAAAATAAAGGAGTGGTTTTTTGTTTGAGTTTTTTAATATATAATACTATTTATAAAGAAACTCAAGGCAAGGGTATGTTAAACTTGCTTCATAACAAAAAAGTCAAACTATCATAGAGAAAACAAGCTATGGCATTAGCACAGGATCCAATGGTCTGAGGCCACCTAGAAAGCACAGAGCCCATACAAAATCATTCATTAATGGCTAATGAAAAGCAATACTATTCTGTTAATATGGATTAGAGATGAAGTCTGAACTGTGAATCCTTGCCAATTTAAACCGTTACTGTAACAGCATGAATAAAAGAATTCATGGACATCTTCCTGACATGGGGGTACTAAATCATCCTAAAATCAATACAAGTGCTTTAGTTTAGTCATCTCTACCAAGAGTTGAAGAAGGCTGGCATTTGTCTGCCAAGTCTGTGGCAGGCTAAGAGGCACAGCTTAAATAAAGTGGAACGGAAACTACTCCAGCTGCCCCCACATACATTTTTTAAATCCTGAAAAGAGTCAGTCTGGGAATGTGAGGATTATGCCAGGCTGAGTGAATGAAAAAGAGCACTGCTTCTAGAGCATATGTTTCCTCTCAGTCTAGAGGTGGTCTCCTAGTGGGCCTGAATTTGGCACAAATGTGCAGGATCCAAACATATTTTTAGCATACAAAAAGAAAGTGCCTGGGCAAAATGCCTCCCACACAAGATGACACACACTGGGTCTCTCCTAATGAATTACCAGACTTGACTTATATTTATGATACAGATGATTTCACAGTGGTTTTAATTCTAAATTTCTACAAGACAGAAAATAATTTAAGACATTTCATAAGCAACAAGGAACAATGGAAACACAATTATACTGTTAGTCGGAATAATTGGTTTTTTCCTTAAGTCCTAGTTCTTTAAGAAAATGTAGCTTCATTCCTGTATCTCATATATAGCAGGAAAAAAAATTCTGGACAAAAACATACTTGGAAGCTTAAATACCACGGGGCTAAAAAAAAATAAATTAACAGAGAGGGAGAATTTATAAGTTTATGAATAGGAATGCAAAAGGAAAACATTATCAGTATGCACATATACATCTATTCAGCTGAAATGTAAAAATTTCCATTTTTATAAATAACATAACAAATAGCTTCAAGGGAAAAAACCTCATACTTCTTTCACACTACCAATTCCCAGTATCTGACACTATTTGCAATTGCCTTTTTACCCTATATTAACCTGTGGATTTAGTATCAGTTAGCAAAATGTTATATTTCTACAGATTCACTTTAAACTGAATCACCACTGAAAATAGAGAAATTATGAGAAGATATTATGAAAATCAGCTCAAATTTCTTCCTCTACAATAGCATACCAGTGCAGAGGTATCCTGTGCCTTACACCCTTACACTGGGTTCAGCTGATGACACTCAAGCTGGCAGACCTAGAATATTGCTGGCCAACATACCCTTAATTTTTAGTGCCAATTACTTACCAGTGAAGACCTTTGAAACAAGTAACTAGAAGCCCTTTGCTTTGGGATATGCAGCTCAGTAAAACCACACCAGAGAAAAATGAGAATGTTAGTTTGTACTGAGTTTAGTAGGTAATTCAAAAGAAAACTATATCTGAACATTCCCAGCTAATTCTGATTAGAAGTTCAAAAGGTTTTCTTCTCCCTCACCCTCCAAAGCTACAAGTTTTTGTTCATATAGTCTTGTGCTACAGCTTTGCAGAAAGATTTCAAGAAATTCCTAGGTTTCCAAGGTTAAGGATGTGATATAAGGAGTTGGAATCAAAGAATTTTAGTGGAATCAAAGAATTTTATTGTGAGTATTAAAGACTGATAATGCTTTTGTGCCTTTTTTGTAAAGGCACAAAAGAGCCATGCAAGCTTCTTTCCAGTCCCAACACCACCCTTAAGACAAGCACACCAAAGGCTTCCTAAAGTATTCATAAATGCCTGAAGGGAAACCATATACTATCAAAACTAAGCATCAGCTATGCAATTCAGACATTTTCTAAGTTGGGGTAGAGACAGACAGAAATGCTGCAGTCAATAGGTTTAAACTGATAAAAATCCATATGATACTTGGTGATATGTACTATTCCCAAGATTTTTTTCCTGATGTACATAATTTTCAGACTTGTTTTTTGCTGATGACCCTCAAAGTAAACTTGACTGGGAAATGTTTCTGGAGTTACCTCAGATAACTGCCTGGAAAAATACTGATATGAAGAAAACTATGTTTTTCAAGGGCTGTGATAGAAGTCATTGAGACAAACAAAAATAAAAATGTGAATATATAACCAACAAAAGCAGTAAATTTATAATGTTCAGCTGCCATGAAAGGATATGTCTGTTCCACAAATGAGGAACACTGAGAAAATGGTGGTGGGCTGGCTTCTGGGACAACCCTCATACTGTCCCAGAAATTCTGAAGAAAAGGTAAAACTGGAAATTTGTCAAGGTTTTTCACTGCTGACAAAATCCTTTAGTAACCATCCTTCACACTAGTTTTCATTTTGCATGTCCCTTAACATGAATTTAGTTTAAAGGTTTGGAGAGAGGGAGAATTGATCATAGCCTTGCAAAAATTACTTTGTTTCTAATTACTCTCTCTCATTTGCTTTTTCTTTTCACCACAGCCTCTAACTTTGCATCTAAATTTATTATGTGCATACTATTTTGCTTTTCTATATGAGTTTTATTATGCTACACACACACTAAAAAGCATTAACAATTCAAAACTTTAGTCAAACAAAACAGTATCACATTTGCATTCCATGCATCACACTGGGTTTTGGAACAATCCCTCAGTTTTGAAAGTACAGTAAAATAGACCTCTGACAGCCGGGTGGTTATAGAATCTGTTTTTCTGAGAGTGATAGGACTCTCTCTGTATTCCAGCCACATAGCTACAGTGCACTTGAGACCACTGCATATGAACATAGCTATAACAAACACTTTATCTTCAGTGGATCTCATAGTTCAGCTGTGGTGCTTTTTAATGTTGTTCATATTCAGGTTAATGGGCACAGCAAAAAGGGTTGTTTGCCCTTATGAATAATGATATTTCAAACAGTAATTTGAGTTGAGAGTTTTCCATCATTTGCACTCAAAGTTACAGGTCTTTGAGCACTTTCCATGTTTCTATAATTTCTTTTGCTGGTAGACTATTGATTTCTAAAGATAACATGACTTGAAAGATCAGTAAAGGTTAGCTAGTAAAACAAACATACATCATTTAAAATGCTTCTGTGCATTTGGGAGTTCAACAATACCTATTAGTATTACTGAGGACTTACAGGAAACAACTATTTTTAGGATGATTTTTAACCCAGACTTTTTCTTGTAAAGCAAATTTTTGAGCACCAGTTACCTTTTCATGCGGACGCTTGGAAGACAGCTTAGACATGAAGTAACAGCACAGATGTCTGTTCAAAGTTAAGTAAAATACCAAGATTGATGTTTTATGCCAACATTGTCTGGGGCCTTCAATAAAGACTCTCTCCAATGCTTGAAATGAGTGGAAAAAGAATATTAAATCCGTGGTACCTCCCCTGTTTCTGTCACTGTGCAAGTCAAAGAAATACAACCGTGGCTCTGCTGGTGATGATGATTCTTGCCCTGGATGCCATCAGAAGGTCACAAGCATCCCCTTGTCCCGGTGGCATTCCCATCCCTGTACCAGGCATGCTTCTTGCCCATGTGGGCCAATCCTGTGTTAGCCAAAGACCCTCCAGCTCCCTGAAGCGGCCACTGGCTGTAGCAGTTCATTCAGGGAAAGAGGCTGTAGGATTTTGGCAGTGCAGAAAGGAGGTTAAGCAGTGCCAAAGAGCCCTATGTGTGCATGGCTAGGACACAGGATTGGATCCTCAGATGGAAAAAAAAAAACAGATCAAGAAGGATTTCTTAGGAAAAAAAGTGAGTGGAGCTTGCTCTCTGCATTTTTCAGTAGTGGGAGAACCCTGGCTTTTCTTTCCATAACCCATCAACCAGGTGCTGCCAAGTTTCCTCCCCATGCACTGAGTTTTGATTTTATTTACTCAGTCCACAGGTGAGAGTGGAAAGAATAATTCACTTTACTGATTTGTTCATTTTAAAATAAAGTGATTTAGTCTAAAGAAAAAGTCCCTCATGGGTCAAGTGTCTTATATGAAAGAGTAAAACTCCTCTTTCTTTTAGTTCTTGACTGATGTTTTAGGGAAATAATTTACAGAAAAAGCATAAACAAGATATTTCAGTTTTACAGAAGACTTTTATGTTCAATAAAGAAATTGATTGCATTCAGAAATCTATATTAATACTCTGGCCTTCTATGAGGTGGAGGTTTTAATATTTTCCATTTTACTCGGATAAGTCTATTAAACTAATTAAAGAGACCACAGAAGGAGAAATTGAAAAGTTATTTCACTTTTATAATATTTTGCCAAAATTGAATTCACCTACACAACTAAGAAGAAGTGTTCGGTGTGTTTGCAAAAGCAAATCGTAGATATACACAGAAGATTTTGAACATTCTTCTTGTTGTGTCTGAACATCAAGAATAGTGTTGCATCAAGAATAGTGTTGCCAGTAGGACCAGGGGAGTTATCCTTCCCTTGTATTTGGCACTGGTCAGGCCACAGCTCGAGTACTGTATCCAATTCTGGGCCCCCTCAGTTTAAGAAGGATATTGAGTTGCTGGAGCGTGTCCAGAGAAGGGCAATGAGGATGGTGAAGGGGCTGGAGCACAAGTCCTGTGAGGAACGGCTGAGGGAGTTGGTGTTGTTCAGCCTGGAGAAGAGGAGACTCAGGGGTGACCTTATTGCTGTCTGTAACTACCTGAAAGGAGGTTGTAGTCAGGCGGGGGTCGGTCCCTTCTCTCAGGCTCCCAATGACAGAACGAGAGGACACAGTCTTAGGCTGCGTCGGGGGAGGTTTAGGTTGGATATCAGGAGGAACTTTTTCAGAGTGAGAGCGATCCCCCACTGGAATGGGCTTCCCAGGGAGGTGGTGGAGTCACCATCCCTGGACGTGTTTAAGGATAGGTTAGATGATGAACTTAGTGGTATGGTTTAGATGGTTTAAATGGTTTAGATGGTATAGATGTTAGACTGATGTTGGGCAGGTTGTTAACCTAGGTAAAGGTTGGACTTGATGATCTCCATGGCCTTTTCCAACCTTATTAATTCTGTGTGTGTAATTCTGTGTGTAACTCACACTGTAATATCAGACTCATTTATTTCACATGCACTCTTTCCCTTTCCTTCTCTTCACCACACTTTCTGCAAGTCCCTGCAATCATTCAGCGTGAAAGTCATAGAGCTTACTTATGTCTAAAGTAGGCTTCCTGAGCCATTATGTAGCCATTTTCTCCAAGAAATAATGCTTTTTTAAATTCAACTTGCAAACTTATCTGAGATGGCAATTTAGAAAATTGTACAACACCTATACTAAAGGTTAAAAATGCTTTCTTTACAAACATTAAAACATTCAGTGCTTTACTACTAATGGCTCACTTCTATTATCTATCAACCTACAGTTCCCTTCACAGTGCTGTAATGCCAGAGATAATTAGTGCAGGTTTGTCAATATGATTTTGGTTAACTTTATGGCCTCTTTATTTTATGATCTCTGTGGGAGTTTGTATCTTGCTTGTTGGCCAACCAAAAAATGCATTTATTCTGGGCTAAACAATAGCACGGTTTAATTAAGAGGTGTCACACTATTTACTGTATATCACGTGCTGTACCTTTGATGAGGGGCTATAAACACAGATGGTTTGTCAGATTGAATTTCTCTGTTGTAATTTCCTACCGGGGAAAATGTGACACAAGTCAGAGATCCAATTTCCCATTTCTATTTAGCATTTATATTGACAGAATTAATGATTTTATCATCATCTTTGGTCTGCTCCTAAATGGAAGACATATATTGCCTGCTGAGGTAGTAATTCTTTCTCTAAATTATGTATATATGTCTGTGTGTGTGCAGGCACTTGTATAGACTCACATATATATATATATATATATATATNGTAAGTTTTGGGAAAGGTAATTAGAAAGAGTATTAAGAGTGATCTTAGACAATGTTTCTAAGCAGGGATAAAGATGAAAGAGTCCTTTGCACATTTGCCATAACACAGGGTGCAGGAAGGCCCAAGCTGATGAACTCACAGCATGTTAGTGGAATTAATTTTATTTCTGAAGTTCTCTCATGAGAATGTTATACAATATATATGCTGCACATTTGTCAAAGTTGCCATATAAGAAATTTCAATTTCCTTCTCTGAAAATAATTGATCAAAGGATCATGAAGTTCAAAAGACTAGGGAAATGAATATATATTATATAGAGATATAATGTATTGTAACCATACTATATATGCTATTTTATTAGAAATCTAGAGACCCCTGTTACAATTCTTGAACCTCTTAATGGAGCCAGAGAGATGTATTTTGTAGTTTCAGCATGCTGAAACAGGGTTGAACTCCTTCCCTGATAATCTAACCATCTTGATAATTTTGTTAGAGGTCAGTAGCTTTAATTTACTTCTAAAATAATGTGAAGTGGATGATATTTTACATCTTTTTTCATGAATATTTTATACTCTTTATAACTTCTGTTGAAATCTTCTGTAAGTAAGAATCAAAAAAAGGCCTCACTTTGTTTTAGGAAATATCTGCTCATATATCTGACACAAAGCAAGACTCATGCAAAGGAAGAAAGAAAGACAAGCTTCAGAGGACATGTTAACACTTCACTCTGCTTTTGATGACTAGTGCTAGGTAGTGTACTCAAGCAATACAGACATATGCTTTAGCTAGGAACCCCTTTATGGCCTGATATGTGATTTAACACACAGAGGCATCACCCTCTGCTTCTAAAAGGAGTGGAAGTAGTAGGCTTGGGCATTGGGGGTTTTCTGTGTGTGTGTTTTTCAGGGTTTTTTCCAATGGAAGAAAGCCACTTGGAGGAAGTCTTTGTCTATATACACTGGTTTTCCACACTGAAAAATTGGGCACTTCCTAACTTAGCCCTCCCTAGGGCCCCAGGCTGTGATCACATGAGTTTGGGATTTGTGGCTTTCTGGCTACAATATTGAAAAAAGTAAAGTGCCAGATCATATCTTTCCTGTTGTTAAGGTTTGCCCTTTATTATGGGCTTGAAGTGCCATTTTCCCTTAATTAAGGCACTTAGGTACACTTTCTGCTCTACCCAACCACATGTGCCTGAAAGAGCCACATACCAGAGCTAGTCTGGGACCTCAGGTCCCTTGCCTCCTTATCCCAGGCCAAACCAGACATCTCAACATGCCCAGGCAGTGCAGAAATTAGAGAGAAACGGCTGATTGCAACTCCCAGCCATGTGCTTGGGGCTAGGTGAGTATGGCCACTCATCTGCAGAGCCCTGTGAGTGCACAAGGGAGATGATTTTGCGTTGTTTTTGTAATCCGTAGAGAGGTGGCACTACAGGAACATAAGAGGACTGGAGTTAATGGCAATCTGAACAGAGACAAAAAATTATTTGAAATGTTTGCCTTCAGTTGCTCCACAGGCCAAAAGAATCAGGGTTCACCACAGATACTACAGAGGTGAACTTTCAATTTGCTGAATACCAGTAAATTTCTGTGTGGGCATCTTAGGGGGAGGGTGTTTTACTCAGCACTAGAACACTATTCTGGTGTTCCTACGTTTTTTCTAATTAGCCTATTTTAGGAGAGCCTTCCTTAATTTCCTTTATATGAATTCACTGGAAATAAACATTGAAGTAAAGCGTTTCTGGCTTTTTTGGACTTTTTTTTAGTTGCTCTTCCAAACTCCAAGTCTGCTTGGGAATGCTACCAAAAGTAAATCCCTTTTAATATAGGCCAACATCCTAGTCTGCAGAGTTGAAGGATGCAGATGTGTTCTGAGTAAAAGTGCTTATTTGATGGTTACCATTTCAACTTAGATATTTGGTATGAACAAATTAGCCTGGGTTAAGAATATTCTTATGGGAAGAAATTACAGAAAAATACTTTCTTATACAAAAAGCCTGCTTTTTATACAGGCTTATAAAAATTATTAAATTGCATATCGTTCATCTGGCAACCATATGGCATCAACAACATGTTAAAAGGCATCAGAGAGGTATCACAAATTTGCAAATTACTCCAACTGGCAGGGCAGATACCCTTACTGTATATACAAATAAGCTAGTGGCAGTACAGACACTTTTCTGGTTATAAAACTGCTTTGTATATTTTCTACCAGTGTACTACTATTATGTAAATGAGAGCAGAGGGGTTACCTTGCCTTACAGATGGGAATATAGCATTCATTTCAAAATGGGAGTGAGGACGTTTTCTTTTCAGAAACAGCACAATTTCACTAAGTTCTGTAATGGTGGGCTGGGGCCAGGCTTCTCTCAGATTTCGGTTTTGAAAAATGACTGCAAAACAAAAAGCTAGAAAATTAGTATTTCTATCCCTCTTTTTCCTTTATTTTATTTTTTTTTTTACCTTTTAGTCACTTTTATCAGTGAAACAAACAACATACTTAAAATACAATTGAAAGGAATGAGCATCATTAAAGTTAGTTTTATAGTGGGAGTTTTATACAGAAATAATGCACTTTAAATGATAAATGAAATAAAAATACATAAAACTGAGACAACTGCAGTTACATTATTTTTATAATGTAAACTATTAAACTTTCATATTTTACAATTTTACAGAAATCTTATTTCTTCATAAACTGTGGTTAACTTATTACTATAAGAACATTATTGACAACCTTAGAGGACATGCAAAATTTATGAAAAAGCAATACTAGCAGCAGTATTGAATTCTGCTGTCTGTAAAGTAATCTAAAAAAGACAGACAAAGCTGCACTGTTTTCTGCCTACTCAATAAGGACTGTAACATAATGTGATCATTTTGATCATTTACTACTGAAACTAACCATATGAAATAAACTTTCAGAGATGTTGTAATTATGTATGTTATGGGAATCTGGATATACTCTTCATCTGGAAGGGCTCTCAGTTGTGTTGTGAACAGGAAGATACATTCATAACATCACCTTCCCTTTCTTTTCAGTAACATGTCTAAAATGTCCTTAAGAAAAAAAAAAACCCATCAGTGGAAAATCTATCTGGGTTATAGGCTGAGGACAGAAAAAGCCTGACTCTACAGATATGTTCTGGTTAATTTATATTGTTTTCAGTGCTTTAATTTGAAATGCAGAATCCAGGATAGCTCACAGACCTCCAACTCTTCTCTGGGGGTCTCCAGCTCTGTCACTGTTCAAGAAAAACTCAAAAAGGTTAATATAATTTACTCCAATCCAGATAATAAGAAATCAAACTCCCATTTAAACTGCTAAAGCTGATTTATGATATTTGAAAGCCTTTTGAAAGCCATAACAATTAGCATTGTTATGTATAATGCAAGCTTCATGTACTTTTCCAGTCGCTTCTCCTGATACAGTTTCCACCTATCAAGCAATAAGAAGTTCTTGAATGGGAACCAAGGAAACTACAGAGAACCCTGTAGGAATCTACATGCCTGCAAAAGAGGACAGTTCATGGTCCTCAAAGAAGCAGCTCTTTTGCCACATGATTACATGGCATGAATGGGAGAGTCTCCCAGAGGAAGCTGTTTCTAGAAAGTCTTGCCAGGCAAAAAGTGTGGTGTGCCTTATTTCTGTGAACTAAAAAAATGGATCATATCAATTTGTCTTTAAGAAAAAAAGTATAGCTCTAGAAAACACCAACAAACTCAACAGTGATGCTTTGCATGCCTTTCTTCCTGTTTGCAGAGGTTAAGACAAAAAAGAAAAAGGAAAAGAAAAGGAAAGAAGGGAAGGAAGGGAAGAAAGGGGAGGAAAAGAAGGAGAGGAAGGAAGGGGAGGAAAGGAAGGAAAGGGAGGAAAGGGAGGAAAGGAAGGAAGTAGGCAATGGGACTATTCCCATATACAAATCAAATATCCAGAAATCTGGAGCTATCAGAATTTAGTTTGGAGAAAGGTAAATTTATAGAGTTAAAAGGAAGGCATGTGACAAATTAGCTAAGGGATTTTTTAGCCTTTTGCAACTGATTCATACCCTCTAAATACCTCTCGATGGTTAAGGGTATTAAATAGATGTCATGTGTGAGAGTTAATGACAATTCTGTGTTATACACTAAGCATATATGACCTCCTTGGAATAGAATTTATGGTAACAGAGAAACTAATTCATGAAAGAAAAGGTAACCAGTGCATTTTGTTTCATTGCCTGCTCTGTAATCAGACAGCAATTTTCTATAATGTTTTCATTACCAAAAATTACTCAATTAATTCCATCTACATTGCAGACAAAGCGTGAATTACTTTCTTCAGATATTCACTCTTGAAGGAATATTGATTAGTTCACATTAGCTAGATAAGTAAATAGCAGTGTTTCTGGTCTCCATCAGGCTGATACTTAAGGACCCTTGGCTCAAACACTTGTTTATGAAACCAGAAATGTGGATCATGAATACTCCAGCATACAACTTTGGCATTTGCTTTGCACAAACATACATCATTGTCCCAGTCACTTTAATTTTCAAAATGGCACGATTTTGTTGGACCTCTGGCAAGAATCAAAGTCAGAGTAGTGAGCTTACAACATTTGAGATTTTAGCTCCTAGAGTCAAAATGACAAAGTTTTGCTCTATAATTTTTCCCCCTCTGTTTCAGAGCCACTGAAAACCTCTGTGAGATTTAGATCATCAGGAAAAAGCAAAAAGTAGTCCCAGGCTTCACTTTAATCTTCACCTTTTAGTCATTTTTATAGATCCAACATTGCACGTATCCCAGTGGTGGGATGTCTGCAAGCAACCCCAGTGCTTGGGGAGTGTGGTACACTGAGCAGCATGCCAGTGAGCCCTCACAGTGTCATTTGGTAAAAAGAGCCTGAAAAATTAAATTCACTTCATAACCCCGTATTTTTCTTTTATTGCTCACAACCATAATCTTTTACTTCACTGAAATGGTATGCAGAAAAAAAAACAAAAAACCAAGAGGGGAAGATACTGATATTAATGAGGTAATGGAAGAAATTACTTAAAAGTAATTCTAAAGAAACTGATTTTCAAAAGTTATAACTCTGGCTCCTCACTTTTGTTAGGGTTTAAGTCTGTACTAGCGATGTTTTCAAGCTCAATTTAAGTACAACCTATGGACTAGCACTTTACCCACCTCCACTCAACCCCAAAAAAGAAAATACAACACTCAAAAAGAGGTTATAAAGTAATAAGGTTATAAAGTATTTCAGTAATGAATTAGAAAACAATAATGTTTACCAAGAAACAGAGTGGGAAATATAGGATGATGGAGCAAATGACACTTTCACGCATGCTTTAGATAAATCCAGCACTGCCCCTGAGAAAAGTACTGTCTTTCCTGCAGCTGCTTTTCGACAATGGGCACAGCCTCCTCTTCGGTGACATCTGGCAGAATGGACTGATCATTTGATGCAGCTTAAAAATGTCTCATTTTTTTGCCAGGTCATTTTTAATCCTAGTCCTCTTTCCCAGTCTGGTCTAGACTGGACTTTTCCTCTAAGGCTTGTGTAAAGAAGAGACTAACATTTCCTCTGGGATGTGAGAGAACTTCTTTCCTGAGCACTACCTGGTCCTTATCTGATGAAGGTGAGAGCGCTACCCAGACAACTACATCCACAAATGCAAAAGTCCTTTGGCACATAATGGGCAGGGGCTGAGTGGAAGTAGGAGCCACCACCATTCTGATCGAGCCAAAGGTACTCTGTTGTGATGGGAGGGGTCCAGGAAACAGGCAATTCTCTCTTCAGGTTGCTAAAAAATGTGTAAATTACTGTCCTACATACACAATACAGGAACTACCCCACTGCCCTGAATACGACCTCACAGAGCAGCCAAAGCAGTCATAAAAACTGAATGCAAATACTCCCAGTGAGTACAACCAAATTTTTACACTGTGAGATTAAGGATAGACATGAGCCCAATTCCTACATGCTTTCTTTTCCACTGGCTTCTGGGTGATAGTGGGCAAGTAATTTCACTTCTCTGCTCATTTTCATCTTTTGCAGGAAGATGATAGAACACTGGAGTCTCTGCTGGAAAGGCCTCAAAATTTTTAGATGGAAAACCTGGTGTGAGTCAGTCTTTAGTGCTGCTGTGTCTGCTCACATCTGATAATTGGTACCTTGCCTTTGTATGTTGAATAAATAAGCATTAAAATCATAACAGGAGCAGTCTAAATGCTGCTGTTGACCTTATCTGTAAATAGGCAAATCTTATCCTGAGACCCTTACCTGTGAGAATTGCAGCCTCATCCCACAGCATAAACCCCAGTTGGCTTCCACAGGACTTGGACACAAAGATAAGTGTTCTGGTAAACTGAGACTTGTCTCATCTGTAGCAGAGGAAGTGTCAAAATATCCTAAAAAAATATTTTAGTACATGATTATTTTTCAGCTAGAAACAGGTGTAGGATTTTCCTGTAAGAAAAACTTCAGCAGAAATGCTGCTCTTCATTTTACAGGATAAAGATTTTTGCACATACACCACAGTGCCTCTTAAACCAGGCTTGTAGTGTTGTACTGAATTAAATAACAAAATCAGGTACATTCAAAATGTGAAGCAAATACACAGGGTTACCAACTAAGGCAGTTCTCCTCTGGGTCATGTGATTCCTCATGATCATACTACCCTTTCAGAGAAATCCTTTCAACCCAGTTACCCGACAAAACCCACTTAAGTGTTCCTGGGCAGTCTTATGACTGCTGTCTGCCTTTCTGTATCTCTAAGCACCACACTATAGATTCTTTTTCTTAGTACACAAAGAACTTCGAGGAGAGTTTTTTTGGGGAGTGAGAGGTGTTGGTATTTTTAAAAAGGATGCAGTTACATACACCTACCAGAGTCCCATTCCTTTTCAAAATACTTGCAAGATGACATGGCACAGTGTATTATCCCTGTTTCATGTACAAAACATGCCTGACCAATCCAACAGTTCAAAGTACTCCTATTAAGGAAACCACATCTACATAATTAATTTACTATGGTGTTCCAGGCTCATCATCTTGGTAAATAGTTTACTCTTTCTTGCTATTTTCAGATACAGAAAACCCAGAAATAATTTTAGGGATTTCAGTATAGAAAACACTTTTTATCAAAGGAACTCTTGACCAAGGTAAGTTTTTTTATTTCCCCCAGACACAAGTTATTCTCTGAATTACTGCCAGGTGCATACAAGGAAGTGAAATGCTGAAGGAGATCAAGAAGCCAACATACTCATTTCTTATGCCAATACTTGAGGTGCTGTTTGACAAATCAAGAGTTGAGAACACAACCTTAAACAACGGACAGGTGAATGCTAGTTGTGTTCCAACAGTGACAGGTGCAACAAGTCTTGAAGAAACTATTCGTTATGAGCAAGGCTCATATTAAGCACTTAAAAATTGTGGCTTAATTTACGTCATTTATCATTCTCTTTAAATGCCCTTTTGTACAATTGAATTTTGAAGTGGTTTGTTTGCTAGTAGATCATCACAGCTGCTGTAGTATCACTCCAAGCAGATGTTTGACAGACAGAGAGTGCCCAGCTCATTTTCAGAAGTGCAGTAACTACAAGTCCCTCCTTGGCACTTCTGCCCATGGATGTGGATTTGGTTGTGCAGGTGCAACCATGCTCAGCCACACACAGGGGGTCTGCATGAATAAAGTGCCAGTGGTTGCAAACCCCAAACCAATTCCACTTTGACAAAAGCAAAGCTATATCCCCTGAATTTCTAACTGTCATTTTACTGTTTAAACATGTGGATAATAAATCAGCTTAGATAATTATTGAACAATCTCAGCTCTCTGCTGTAGGCTAAAAATAAGAGGCAAATGGGACTCCTTGAATTTGCAATGTTAGAATTGTTCCCTGCATGGTACTTGTGTAAAGGGCAGACTCACCTCACAAGCTAACAAATGATTCCTCTGAGACAGAAACCCTGCTCACCTGCATATGGCTCCTCTGCCTACGTGGTTGTGTGCTGTTACACCCTTGCAAACAAGGTTGCAGTGCTGAGGGAATGAAGAGAACTCACTAAAGGAGTTACTTCACTCTTCCAGTCACCAAACAAAACTTCTAAGAGTTTGTCTATTCCATAAAATGCTTTAGCAGCATTGAAAATTCTTTGGCAAAAGAACCTGTCTGAAAAGGACGTGTCTGAAATTTTGTGTCAGGGGAGACAGGTGATTTGCTTATAAAATCTAGAAGGCTATGGGAAAAATACATACTTAAAATGAACAAATGCAATGCAGGTCAAATGGCTCTTGTAAAATGAGTCATTAATGGGAGTCCTAGACTATGAGGCACCTAAAATTAGTAAAGTGTAGAATTAGCTCAAAACTGGCAGATCAACTCCATCTTGCATGACATCTATTTAGTTCCAATAAGTACTAGTGCAGAGACATTTAACAGATATTACAGTTCTCTATTTAGAGGGAGCTGGTATGACATAATCATATCCTTTGAAGGCAATGAAGTAGTTTCCAGTCCATTAGTAACTGAGAATAGTGTCATTAGACAATATCCACTAGGGAATTAGGCATTAAGAAAAGTTTAACTCTATGAGTTATGATAACTTTTACTCAAAATCCTAGAAACTTTGAAGAGGTACCTGGCTTGCTGTTCTAAAAGTTGTAAAGCCAGGTATATTTCAAAGGAAAGGAGAATGAGTTCTTATAATCTGCTCATAAGAAGGGCTCACAAGATAATGCATGTAAGGGTAAGGCAGACAAATCAATTTGAGGGAAAAAAAAAAAAGAAAAATGTAGTAGGGACCTGAAAGCCATGCTTTTAAGGAATATAATCCTATGAAAGACAAGTGATGTCAAATAATCACAATGTAACAAGTTTAGACAATAAATTTAACTGATATGTTAAAATTAGACTTTTTTGTGATTTTTGAGCTTGTTCTACAGACCTCCTAATTAGTAGCACATAGTAACAGAGCAAATGTTAAATGGATTCTGACTTTTCTACTTCTCAAGTCCGAAAAAGAGGGTAAGCATTAATCACTTACAAACAGTTTCTTACTAAGAATTTTTAAGGCAATTGTTTATTCAAGTCTCATCAATGGACTGGTTTAAATGTGACCAGGGCTGCTAACACTGTTGTAGTTGATACAACAACTGATGATCTGGATTCTTGATAAAGTCCTTAAAACCTTAAACTATGTTGAAATCTTAGGATAAAAAATGAGATCTAAAAAATTAGTGGAGAGCATTTGGTCATATCATATAAAGATACTTATAGACGTCAGCTTGCTTATCTCTGTAAAAACTTAAAAGGTCTTGGGTAAAGAAACTTAACATTAAGGATTATTTAATCCAATTATGAAAGGCACAAGAGAGACAATTGCTGGCAATTAAATAATTTTCAGTTAAAACAAATAACAACAAGATCAACTTATCCAAAAGCATATAAAGTAAGCAACTAGAATACACCCCTGAGTAACATAATGCAATAGCAAAGTTACAAGTTTATACCTTTCTAGAAATTATGTGTTATGCCAACACAAATTACTAGGCTCAACACACAGTTAACTGTGTTAAGTGTAATGGCCCGTGGAAAACAGGAGTTCTATCAAATTGATGTAATAGTCCCTTTTGGATTAAAACTCTGGGAATTTAAATCTGGGCCTGAAAAATTTTAGGAAGAAAAGAACACCCTCTACAACTGCTTAAAATAAACTCACCTAATGTCCTCTCCTCCACTGCATACTATAATTTGCCACTTGAAATTATTAACCTCTCTGGAGTCCAGTTTGTTAAATAAGTGGGAAGAAATGCTGGCTTTTTGCCTAGAAAGCCTCAGCTCTTCACAACAGCATCTCAGGCAATAATGCTTTTAGTTGCCATAGACTTTAACCACAGTTCGTCCTTTAACCTTGCTTTCCAGAGTTAAGTAGGGATGACGTTGATATCCAGCAGAAAATTTGAATTTCCTGTTGGTATGGTCTCTTGCACTAGCTGTCAGTTGTGGGTGAGGCAAAGAATTTATCCCCATCCCTATGAAGTCCTAAAACAATCATGAAAATCATTTCCTCTGCTTTCTAAACCCTCAAGGAACAGTTTCTTGAAAAGCACTTCCATATGGTAGTAGGTACAGGAGAGGACTCATTTGGCCAGAGACTGCTTGTCTCTCATAGACAGCATAAAGATCCAAGATGATTATTGCTAGGCCTTGATGACTAAGGAATACCAAGGTACTACTTTTCTTCTTTCTGTCTAGATACTCCCACTCCAGGAAGTTCCCCAATAATGACCAGAAAAATATGTATGATTCATTAAGATTGAAGCTTTTCAATTCTTTTTTGCTGATCACTCATTAAAAAATGAAAAACGGATATTAAATAGAGGAAATGTTCATTTTTCAGAAGCATACTCTCATGCTCATTTATCTGCAGCAAGAGAGGAGAAATGTAACGAAGTAATGTAACCTCAGCTAATTCAGCACTGTGAAGTGGAGATACAGAGCTTTTGACCCATTCAGTGTAGGTGGAAGTTACTGGACACCCTGTACAGTTATAATATTTCATCTGTTGTTTATCACACTGAAATGTATTTTTAAACTATATGAAATCTATGAATGAAATCGATCTAGTCATGCCACACTGTGAAATTAGATTTTATAAAATTGAAATTACAGTAAAATTTGCATTTTCCCCCTTTTTTTTAGATAGATTTGGCCTAGTTTGCAAAAGACTACTTATTTCGCCTTGAATAATAACATCCTTTGAGCAGTTGTATCAGTCTGATAATTTCAAATTGAAAATTGATGAGGAGCCATTTCATTCTAAGCCTTATATGTGGTGTGAATCCACTTGTGAGTGATGGACAAAATGATGAGATTTCCCTTTCTCCTTTACCTGATCTCCAAATTCTATTCGTTTCCCAGCAGGGGTAAAACCCTAGGCCCTGCATCAGTTATTTGGCATTCTGACATTAATCTTCCTGGGGCCAACATGCTGTTCATCACTTCATCAGGTGTTTCTAAGCACCAAAACTGAAGATACCCAGGCAAGTAGGAGAAAAGACAGATTTTCTAACAGACAAACGGGTGACTTTGACTCAGCAGGACTTCAGCGCAGCAGCAGGAGGTGGCCTGGGGCAGCTCTGGAAGGCTCAGCATGGGCTAGTGAGCTTAACCACGTTTTAGGGGGTTCCAAAAAGAGCAAGGGGCCTCTGAAAGGTACTTTTCGAGTACTTTCTTCAAACAGGAATCATTCCCTCCCACACTCTTCAATAGCCTCCAATTCTGTGCTCTTGGTTGACGAGGAAAGTGGAGAAGAAAAAGAGGGAGATGGGAAGGGGCCTGGGAAAAAAAAATAGCATGAACAAAATACCGTCTTGTGCATCCTACAGGGGCAAGAAAAGGAGAAAAGGATGTGGATGTAGGAGAATTACTGGAGGAGAGTCCCAGAAAACACCTCTCTATCTCTTATGTTGAAGAAAAGTATTTGCACTCACTTTATAACATTTGATTGGTCTGTCTCAGTGGAAAAGTGACTAAAACCATTCATCTCTGCTGTAACTTGAATGATGAATAAGGTTACAGAATAAAATACAGGATGATCATGTCATTAAGGCTAAAAAGGTAACGAATATATAGCACAAACCAAAGAAATAAGATTTATGTATAGTGTTTATACAGTGTCCCATTTTTAAATCTGCTTTGTAATTGTTTTAAACTTTATATTCAGTAACTGCAAAATAGTTTTCTCTTTTCTTCTGTCCCTGCTAACTCAGAATACAATATCACAGAATCACAGAACTGTTAAGGTTGGAAATCACTCAGGAGGTCATCTGGTCCAAACACCCTGCCAAGGCCAGGTCACTTGGAGCAGGAATTCATCCAGGTGAGTTTTGAATGTCTCAGCGAGAGACTATATAAACTCTCTGGTCAGCCTGTTCCAGTGCCCTGACACCCTCAGTGTAAAGAAGGTCTTCCTTGTGGAACTTGCTGTGTTTTAGTTTATGGACACTGCTCCTTGTCCTGTTGCTGGGCACCAATTAAACGAGTCTGGCACCATACTCTTGGCACCTGCCTTTGAGATATTTATATGCATTTATGAGATCCTGTCTCAGTCTTCCCTTCTCTAGACTGTCCAGCCCTTGCAGTGTCTCCTTACAAAAGAGGTGTTACAGATCCTTNTTGTCCTGTTGCTGGGCACCAATTAAACGAGTCTGGCACCATACTCTTGGCACCTGCCTTTGAGATATTTATATGCATTTATGAGATCCTGTCTCAGTCTTCCCTTCTCTAGACTGTCCAGCCCTTGCAGTGTCTCCTTACAAAAGAGGTGTTACAGATCCTTAATAATCTTTGTGGGCCTCTGCTGGACCCTCTTCAGTAGCTCATTGTGTTTCTATTTTGATATTTTGGTTTAGAGTTTACATGGCAGAACTGTTACATAGACATTGTGTCGAGGTAAACAGAAAAGGCATAGATGGGCCATGCTATGACAAGATACCCTCAGAGTGAGGATTCTGAATGATATGTGAAAAAATTCAAAATAAATGGGGATAGGCTCCATTTGAAGTCTTTAGCATTTGCAAGACTGGAGGATGAATGCTTGCTTCAGTATATCTAAGCTTATTGAAGAATTTGTGGCTGTAGTTAGAATTAGCAACTTTGATTTCCTTTCTAAAGTAGAATGCATTTAAATGGAATCTCTGGGGAGAGGTAGGAAAAAGATCATAATAGAATGATAATTTTTGCCTGAAAGGTTATTCCAGCAAGTTGCATTATCCTGATCAGCAAGGGGTGACTCATACAATTTGGCTAGTGAAGGCAAAACTAAAATCACAACCACATCTGGCTGATAAATAAATGTCAGCAGTGCATACAATATGACTGCAATCTCAGAGAACCAAAACCAAACAAGCTCAGATACATAATGCAATACCAAGGATTTGATGTTCATGCACTTTTGAAAGGAGCAAGGGGTAGAATTAAGCCTATGGCCTGAGAGTACTGCTGTGCTACATTCAGCTTCAAATTGGTGGTTATATCAACAAACAAATATCTACTACTGCAAATTGGTTTTGGATGGAATAGGAACAATATAGAACAAAATTTTTATATTCAAGAATGGAGGCACTGCAGCTATCAGTAAACCCTTTTTTTTCCCCATTAATGCCCATGGTCCTTTCTAATCTATGGATTAGAGTAGACCGTCCATTTAATCTATAGGACAGGAGGTAAAGTTGTATATTTAATGTGATAAAAGTATGTCAAGAGTTTAATTTTCTCAGTCCTGACAAGTTAAGGGAATTTCTTTCTGACGGTTACTATCTACCTTGCTGAGGCTAAACTAACCATCGATTACTTCTGCAACATTCAAAGCCTGTCAATTTATTTTTGGACAAAGCTAATCTTCTTCTTGAGTTCATGTAACTGAAGTTCAGCAATATCTATTTACTGGTACTGGTTGCTGTCTTTCCCCCTTTTACTCTTTAGCTCTGGAAGAGTAAACTGTGATATAGTCAAAAATTGGGAAGTGAAACCATTTACAGAACTTCAGAAAGTAGGGACATAATGGTTGTTTCCATCAAATCTGAGGACAAAAAAGCACTGTACAGCATTACAAAATTCAGCTATTGAGCAAACTGGCATGAGGAGTTGCATGAAGTGAAAGGGGCAGTACTTTAGGATGCAAAAAAAGCACAGGTACTGTTCTTGTTAAAACACTTAATAGAAGGAAAATTTATCTTGAAGAGTCATTATAGGGCAGCAATTAAAGTTCACACTTCAGAAAATGCAGTAGGACAAAACTGTATGACTAGTAGAATAATCTCATGGTAATTTGCTTGTTCTAGTCCATTGTTTCCTGTCATTCCACATACTGACAATTTGCTTAGAGTAAAAAAAATGGGAGATCACCTAGGGGACAATGAGATCATTGAAGCAATTGAGACTGGCAATCAAATAAATTAAATTTAAACATACCAAAAGGAAAAAAATAGATGGCGTATGCATCAAATCTTCTTGAGTGGCCCATGGCAAAGATCAACCCTCACTGTCAATTAAAGGGAGGAGGATGAAAAAGTATAAGTACAACACTGAAAGAGCCCAGCATAGATATTCTGTACCTTGTTATAAAGTTGGAAGCAATTGGTGATTTCACCAAAGTAATTGCACTTCATGGGGCAAAGGTGGAGTGGATGGAATATGATTTAAGAGTTATCATTATTGTCTAATACATATTATATTGAAAGGAAAAGCAGACTTTAACATTTCAGATAAAGGTTGTCCAATATGCTGGACACAGCTAATGCTAATGCAGTTTTTTGAAGGCTTGTGTGCAAAGGGAAGGCATAAGGAAGTGTCCAAAAGTTCATTTTTCACACTTGGGTTTCCAAATGTAGCTCCACTATTTCAAACAACTTGCTTATTCCAATCATTTTACATTTTAAGCTATTTATTTACAGAACTAGTTGATAGTCAAGCAATTCTGTTTGGGATACAACAGGTTTTTCTAAAGCTGAAGTTTCTAGACATTTCATAGTGCAGATATTTAAGTACTTGCAAAATATTTCAACCTTGCGTTGCTACTTCCTCGAGTACTAGATAGCTCTAGACAATTTTCAGTAAAGATTAATTTGGCCAACACTTTCTAGAAAAAATTTTATATATTTAAAAATACAAAACTGTATTCGCTGCAGTTCTTTCTATTTATATATAACTATTTTTATCTCAGCTTCATACTTTTTCATTGAGACTCTCTTATGAATCTCTTTTCAACACAGGCAACAAAATTTTCCTTGTTCTTTACAACAGCTCCAAAAAAGGTTTAAGAATAAGCCTACTGAGGTATGATGTAAGATACTAACAGGATGTTTCTGATTCTGACTCCTTTGAATTCCAGAAAACAGCAACAGTTCACTGTTGAGTCAGAAGATATGAAGAAAAATTAGTTGTATTAATATTCAGTGAATGCATAGCACCTCTGAATAAATTCTCCTAACTGTAATTCTAGTTTGCTGAGTTTCCACTTATATCTCCCTGGCTTGAGTACATCTGAAGCTGCATATACAATTTCACTTTTAAGGTATGTAATTGTTCTTATACATCCAAATAAATTTTTAGTTTGAAGAACTAAAAATGTTTCAAATAATTTTGTTTACTACAGCTTCCCTCTAACCTTGGATGGTTTAAGAAAGGATGCTAAACAATTGTGGGGTGGAAAATCATAAATAATAGCTCCACATGAATTTACCTCCATTCAACTACTTGGGCATGTTTTTGAAGCTACATTAAACATCAGGATGTAGAGGAGAAAAGAAAAGAAGATGATGACATATCTGACCAAATTTGTATTATTAATGTGTCCAGGTTTTGGAATAAAATATTGTTGGGGTTTGAGGGGTGCTGTGGTCTCTTGAGGCTGGGCGGAGGTGGGGGGGGCTTCGGGTCTCGGGGTCGTCTTGAGGGGGAAGTGGTCCTTGGGCTTTGGGTAGGGGCGAATGTGTACGGAGTACCCATTTACCTTGTCTATGTAAAATCCTGTTTTCCTTAAGGGGGGGATGGGTGGGTGGGATTGAGGCAGCCCTCTCCAGGGAAGGCAGGGGATCACCCCCAGCTGTCCCCCTCGGTTTTTCCCCGGGTTGGGCCGGGACCAGGGCAGCCCTCACTCCTGCCCGCTCTCCCTGGAGCCGCGGGAAGGCAGGGGCTGCTCTCGGTGCAGGCTGGCTCCCCCGTCCCTCGATGTTTCCCAGTGCGTCGAGCAGTGTGGCGTTGGAGCGCATGGCCCCGAGCCGCTATGGGGGAGGGGGCCAATGGAGGGGGGGGCCCCCAGTCCCAGCATGGGCGGCAGCCCAAGAGGGCAGTCACGCCCACGGGCGTTGGCAGGGACGCGGCCACGTGACGGGGTGGCGCAGTAGGTGCGCTCCCAGCTAGCAGGCAGAGATATGCTGCGAATGCCGGTGCCGGACCCCAGCGCAGCCGTGGTTGGGAGCGTGGACACGGCGGCTGCTTATGGACAGCGGCAAGGGTCCAGCATTGGCACTGTGCTGGCAGTGGCCAGGAAAAAAAGATGGTGCCTCGAGCCCTGAACACGTGGTCTCCAGCGGGAACCGCCATTGTGCCTGGAGTGAAGACCTCAGAAAAGAGGCGGAGCTCGGCACTGCTGGTCAATCAGAAGATGGCTTAGCCAGGAAGAAGACAGCGAGATTCACGTGAAACCTAGAGGGCTTAAAAGGCCGAGCACAGAGGTCCTCCCTCTCTTCAGGGGGCGAAGCACACAGCTCCTCTCCTCCTGGGTCTCAGATCACATGGCGTGATTCCACCCATTTCTCTCGGCACCGAAGCAAAATCCAGCTTGATAGCAAGTAGCCACTTCCCAAAGGTGTCCTGAGAGGGGGTCGCTTTTCACTTCTTTTTGTGTTTTGCAGAAAACCTCGAGGGCCGGGAGTGACACCACCAGAGAGGGACGGAGAGGGACGGAGAGAGACGGCTTCTCTAACCCTTACTCCTGTTTTCTCAGCTAGTTACCTAACTTGGAAAAACAGTTCCTTTTTTGTTTTTGCCCCCTTTTTCCCTTTTTTTTGTTGTTGTTTGTTTTCTGTGTGTCGAGTGTTTCTCTGTGTAACATTTCCCATAAGTTGTCCCTTTTTCCCTATTGTAAACCCCAAGTAATGAACTGTTCCCCTGCTGCTAATTTTGTTCAGTTTTCTGTCATCTTGATTGTGCATGCCGCTTAGACGATAAAAAGTGGTTCAAACCACCACAAATATGGCATATTTTTAAGTCTTCTGAGCCTTCAGAACATCTTAATGAGAATAGTTCTTTTGTTAGAGAACCTAATGGAGTACTCTCCAACTTTCAGTTACTTCCATTAAATTTGGCTAGTTAGACTGAGGTGGATTTAGGTGAGTTTTTTTGATGGCAAAATTACACCTCTTTTACAATAATAATAATTCCCCCAGCAATTCCAGCAACTATATACAGGGAGCACAGATATATTATTACAGAAATAGTGCAACATATTTAGACGATTTAAAAAACCCAACAAAACAAACCAAAAGAACTCTTAAAATTCCATGTGTTTCAGCTATCATTCTTAGTGTTCCGGACATTTGGAATGAGAAACTGGGTCAGCAGACTGTTTACAAAACCTAGAATTTACTAAATGTTCATTCCAAATACTAAATTTAGTAATCATTGTTTTATATCACTTTGTGTTGGTTTTTTTTTTTTCTTTTTTTCCCCAGAGTTCTAACAAATATTTCTGTTATGGCAGTGGCTTTACCTTATGTTCAATTGCACTCTTACTTTGCCATTAAAAATAGAACATTTTAAAATTAATTTTTTTACTTTGTAAATAAGAAACATAAAGTTTGAAAACTACAGTGCTACTGTTCAAATCTCTGTGACTAAACCTATAAAAATTAAACAACCATTTAAGATTTATGTGCTCTTCTCACTCTTGAACCCCAAATAAGGAGGCAACAAGAGAGAAACTTTCTTGTCTTCAGTGTTTTTGTGCTTACTCACTGAGCAAACCTTTTTTTGGGTTTTCACAATAAACCTGAGGCTCACACATACTGGAATAGCTAATATCATGCTGGTTTCCTGTTCTGTTATCCTCCCACATCTTAAGTCAGCATTTCCTATGGAATGATGCAAGATATTTTAGGATTGGTCTCTGGAGTTCCTCTCATTTTGGCCAAAAGGATACTTTTCTCATAATAGTTTGTCCATATCGACAAGTTCCTTTAAAAGCATGAGCTTTAATATGGTCCTGTCAAAAAAACTCTCAACCAGCCTTTTTCCTGAATCATGTTTATTTTCCCCTTGGTACACCCTTGTATCATGAGTTTTGGTGTTTTCCCATTTCTTCATCCTGTAGCAGTGAAAGTTCCCATAATTTTTTGTTGGCCCCCATGCTGTTAACATGACTATAGGTGATTGAATCTTACTGCTCGTGGGTTTTTTTGCTGTCTCCTGACAATGACTCTCAGCACGACTTGTGCACCACTTTTTTCCTCTTTTAAAAGGGCCAAACTTTTCCACTCTGCTGCCTCTGTTGCTGTTGCTCTAGTCACTCTGTCAAAAAACACATAATATGAAGTCTTCACTCTCAGATTCATTCAATTCCCAGTTATTATTACTTTGCCCTTCTTAACAGAGCTAAATACCTCTTTCCAGACAAACAATGTAATCTTTCATTCCTGTTGTAATTTTCTTACCTTAACAAATTATCTTCCTTTCTGCAAAGCTCATGTTGTCTCAGTACACACTAAACTGCTGCTCTCTTTGCACACTTTTAACTAAAGTGTCATTCAACAAGAAAGAAGTATAGGATACTTACTATGTTTGGACAAGCTACATGTATTTAATATTTGTTCTCCGAAAAGTTTCTCCAGCAACAGAAGATGGTGCCTTCAACACCTAGTTTCTTTGAACCTAGAGTTTAGCTCAGAATTTTTTTTAAACAACTTCTGCTTGAAAAGAAGTGATGTGTTGATTTTTCCCAGCCCCTGTAATTTATCTCCTGATTTTTAGGAATTGAGATGCATTATTTTCAGGGCTATCAAATACATTACAATTGGAAAAGCATTTCCTTTGCAAAAAAAAAGTTGTTGAAATATCACAAAGAAAGATTGCTTCATCTCTCCAGAAAAAGTTGCTGATGTCTCATGGGTAGTTTTGGGAAAATCATCTACTTGGATTAATACCAACTGCTTACTTCCTCCTTTCCTTCCTCCTTCCCCAACTGACTACTTAGTACTGGAGAGAGAGAAGCATAAGAAAATTCATGTTTTCTTGAGGGTTTGTCTGTTTCTGAAATTATATCTTGCCATTGGAGACCAATAAAACTGTAAAATTTTGTGTAAATTGCTCTTGGGTTTGAAAATGACTGATTTTGCAAGCAAAGGATGTGACTTTATATGGTAAACAAGCATCATTCATTCCGGTCTAATGTAAAATAATACAAGGCTTCAGAGATGAAATAGGAAAAAAGAAAAGAATGAAGAAATAGGAAATAAAACCCAAGTGTCCAACAATAATTACCAAAAAATCCCAAAAGTCAACTAAGTGTCATATTATATAATTTGATACCCATTAGCTTTGCTGAGGCCACTTAGGGACTCACAGGCAGTGATTTGGTTGCAAAGTCAGAGTTATGTGTAGCTATATACATACACTTTAGCTTGTTAAAGGCAAATGCTTGAGGAGCTCTGTGTCTGAGCATGAATGAGGTCCAGGAACTCTGACAGTCACCTTAGAACTGTGCACATACCCAGATGTGATTGCAGAAAAATCCCATAACCCTGACTTCGAAAGTATCACTAAAACCATATCCTTAATCATCACACTCTCAAATGCATTGCAGCAGTAAGTTTGTACTTAACCTTCCAGTGTAGTTTCTGGCTCCATTTTCAGAAAGAATAATAATTTGTTCTGTATTCATATACATCAATGAAAATATTCACATTTTCCACTGTCTATTGTGCTGGTGATAATATTGTTTATTAAATAATAAAGTTTTCTGTGTAGGGTTGGGGTTTTTTATATAGCTACAGCAATCACTGTAGTTTATGGGAGTCAGGATCAACGATAGCTTGGGCTATGAATTACAGAGATCTGAGTAATAAACTGAGTCATTCTTTATCTCAGTAAGAATAAAATTTCTTGTCTTCTTCCTAAAGTGTTAATTTTTGAAAATGAACAGAGTCAGCAATGAAAATGTCCTTTGCTTGCCAACAAAATAAATTTTCATGTAGCACGTGGATGTTTGTAGTTTTTAACTTAGTTGCAAAGAAGAAATCACACTTATCAAGCTATCCAAATTACTGTAGACTGGTAATTCAACTAGTGAATAAACACTTTTTTTGCTAGAAAGTCTCATACCTCTAATACATCTTTTACCATTCTGTGAGTGATTGCTCTCAGAGTGACCTTAAAGAGTGACCAATCTTTAAGGGATGTTTCAATTTTCTGTTTTAAGAGATTTTGCTCTTTAGTAAACCCAGATATGAATTCCCAGGGATGAGCTAAGTGTTGTGAGAAAAGAGAACTTACACCTTCATGGGTATCAGCTGTACTGTCAAATTCATCACTAGTCAAGTTAACATTCAAATAACCCTGCTGAGCAGAACAATCAATGTCTTCTCCAGAAATGCTTTGATTTGCAGTTTCAGCAGCTGCACTGGTTTCTCTGTTTGCCTCTTTAATGGTTGGAACAAAACCTTTTCCTGTTTTAAGTTTAAAATGTGTAGCTTTTTCTCTAGATTTTCACTAATGTCATTTTGAGTCTCCATTTCAGTTGTATTCCTTCAGTTTCATTCATCCCTTTGGAGTTAATTAATCACAAATCTACTGAGGTACCAAATTAAAAGTCAACAATGTGCTTGTCACTAGACACAAAAAAGTCTGTTATGAGTAAACTACTGCTGTAAAGCAAATATACAAACACCACCGAGATTTTATCATGTGAATGACTTATCAGATGGGATGCAACTATAAAGATGAACAGAGTAGAATGACTAAGGGTAGAAAAGATGTTTATATTTAACAAAAAGCAAAAAATAGAAATATCTTTTCTTTAGAAACTTGCCATCCACTTTTTTTAATTCTCTGAAATAGTATTCATTTTGGTGAGTACACGGAGTTCTCACACAGAGGTAGGGAAACTTCTTCAGCTAGGGGAGAAAAGAGATGGGAGGAAGGAGCCTCAGGACACATGGCAACCTGTCAACAAAAGAAAAAAGAGTGATACAAATCAGACACATGGTCCAAACTCCTTTTGTCACAGATACTGCATTAACAAGGCAAAGCTTCAATGGCTCTTCATGCCAGGAAGGCTGCAAAAGTTAAATGGGACTAAGACCTCCTGAAAAAGATCATCTACACTACTTAGATTTCAGTTTTGCACCTGCTGTTTCCAGCCTCTGCTCCTGAGCTGCTGGCAGAGCTTTCCTGTAAACTGGAAAAATGTAAAAGTTTTCTCATTACTGTCCAAGGTATTTTGTCCTTCTTCCACTCTTGCTTTTGTTTTTGTTTTGAAGAACCTCTTTTGCTGCATGCTCATTCTTCATACTCAAAATGTTCTGCTTTGAACTTCTGTTGCTTTCACCCACTCCTGGTTGCTCATCAGACACATCACCTGGCCTTTACTGATTTCTCTCCTCAGGTACCAGTATTACTCATCTGTGTCAGGAGAAAGCCTAATTCTCTAGTTATTTTTTTTTCTTTTAATATAGATATCTTTTGCTTAAATGAATTATTGGAAATAATTTATAAACACAAAATTATAAAAAACAATACATTTGAATTCTTGAAGAATTTTTATAGTTCCCTTTTATTTCGCTCTGATGAGGCATGCAAAACATTCAGGGGAAAAAAAATAAAATTAAAAATGCCTCTTGGTTTCTCTAGCTTCCAAGAGCAAAGCTGGATGAAATGAAAAATAACTTTTAATCTTAAATTTAATACAATTATTTTCCATATCTCTGTTTCAGATTTTTTTTCACTGTCAACCTGCAACACTATGAATAAATTTTTTTGTATTTTTTGAACATAAAAGTTTTCTAATCAAATCTGCAATATACTTCACATGTAACCATAATTTTTAGATACTTTGAATCAGGAAATAATCTTCATTTTACAGATAAGCAGATAAAAAGAGATGAACAGTCACAAGATTCTGAAGGTGATATCCAGTTTTGACTTCTGGGTGCTCTCAGCTGGGCTATCCACAAGTACAAAATCTAAAGTCTCCTAAAAAAGGCAGAGAGCTTCTAATATACATTAGTTATAAAAATATAAATGTTAAAAAAATAAAGAATGTGGTAAGAAAACAGCAAGGTCTCTTAAGAAGTCTGTTAAGAACACCAACCAAAAAGCCCAGCTCCCAGTTTTGGGATTTTAAGAACATGACCACTCTTTTCCGTGTCTATGACTTTTAAAAGTGTCTAGGAACTGAAATGAATCATATCATGTTTCTTTTATTCGCTTGCTCAGGAAGATTACCCTATGATCATAAATTATCAAAGGAAATTTCCAGTTCAATTGTCTCTGCTGATTTGACAAAGTGAATATTGGGAAAAGCCACCCCTATTCAGAACCCATTTGAAAGGGAAATAGTGTCACATGTAAAAATAATTAAAAAATAAATTAAAAAAACTTTAAAACCCAAGGCAGAGTTGTCATAAAAGTCAGTCAAGGAAATGGTAAATCATTAAAATGATCAAATAAAATGAGATGGAAGTATTTGGCTGAGATTCTTACTGCTTAATGTTTTCCCCCACTCCTGGTCAAAAGGGTTCCCGACACAGCATTTTCCGGAATTTTATTCAACTTTTTCTGAAATGACATAATCAGCAGGAGTCACACAGAGCAGCCTAGTTTTCCCAGCAGTAATGCTTATATGTGACATGTTGCCTCTAAGCCACAAGACTAGAACCAGCAATCTAGCTCCCCTTACAGCTCAGGACATTTTTCCTGATAATTAGTTCACCTTTACTCTCCAAATGCAGAACTACTTAATCTGACAATTTATACATAGGTTGTGCAAGTGCAAACAGACTCTTTAAAGTTAGCATCTCAGTTTCATTAATTCACAACACATATTTCATTCAGCCTTTGTAGAGCCACAACATGAGCACAATGTGAGAGTAACCACTACAACACTTCTCGATCCACAGGTGGAGGAAAGTCCAAAATGTTTGTGCTTTCTCAAGCAAGAGATCCTTTGCTCTTCTACAAATATATCTCTACCATTAAGTGGAAATATCCCTGGGAATATTAAATCTTAGACTTCCTAGGTATTGGTCAATTTTTCCAGGTACTTGAGGATAAACTCAAAAAGAGTTGCTTTTGTAATAGTTTTGTCTACAACACTCATAAATTGAAGACATAATTCATGAAGAGTTGAGTTTCCTAGAGGTCAAAGTGCTGCCTAACCATACACAGCTATACCTCAGTATTATGAATGACAATAAGCTCACATGATCCACACAGAAACATTAAAGACTAAGAAAAAAGTCTCTATAATGCCCCCAAAGTCATATCAGTTGAAAATGTCCTTGAGATCTAGACATGGTTTAGTTTGCAAATAAACATCTCTGATTGGGATTGTCTTTTTGCTTTTTCTTTTGTTTCACTGTAAATGTAACCATTTAAAAATTGCTAATTGTTTATTTTTGCTGCTAAATGAATCCAGCGGCACAGCTCCCTTCTATATACTCTCAGGACCTCTGTGAGTCTGTGGAAATTGAAGATCATCTAGACTACTTCAATTATACTCTTCTGAAGAAAGTGTTTAGCATTTAAAAATGGAAATGATGATTTTTCTTGGTTTTGGGAGTGTCAAATGTGAATTTGTGACATACAAGCTTGCAGCGGAGTTCTCTGATGAGTCCCACTGACGCCCTTAAAACAAACTGGCCTGTACTGGCCAGCTGGCCTCTACAGAGCCAAGTCAGACACCAGAAGCCTTCAGTGCTAGCATATTTCATATCCCAAGACAAAAATTCAGTCAGACACATGTGGATGGGCATGGAATACATACCCTGAGAAGGACTCTCTTTCTGCCTGATTCCAAGGCTGGGTATGCGCCACTGTTGTACTGCTGCTATTCCTCTCCATCTCTGCCTTTTCCCCATCTCTGCCTGGGAAAAGGGAATAGAAAGAGGAATCTGCTGCTTTTGACCAGCTGAGTGCCTCCAGATTCCAGTAGAGAGGAAAAAAAGCCCAGCATTAAACTCAAGACTTAATAGAGGTAACTGGTGCTTTAACTTCCAGAGGAACTCTCCCTCAGATGCCTAAATCTCCCATATTACATCATGACCGTGTAGACCTAATATTGATGAGTGATAGAAGACAGGTTGATTATTTGAAAGAACATGGATATCTGGACCTCAGCCCAGACATTTCTGCAAGCACTCAATGAGTTACACTGGGTTCACTAGGTTTTAAACTGGCTAAAACTGAGAGAACTTTAATTTTAAATTTCTTTAGCAGTCAAAATTTTATGTTTTTACACAAAGACAGGACTTGCTCCTGCTTTATGTCCTTGGAAAAGGGTATGTCAGGTAATTGTTTATGATATATATTCCTCACATGCTCCCAACAAATCATGAATGTAGTCAAATAAAGCAGGTCATAAATGCTCATTTAAAAATAAAATTACATTTTGAATTAGTCTTCCACATGAAATAGATGTGCTATATGTATATTCATATACTGAATCTTAGAGAGGCTTTCGATATCTCTGCTGAAAGTAGTTAAAAATGTCATAGAAGAAACATAAAGAAAAATACTTTTGAAATAATAAGTTGCAATTAAAGAAATTGCAGACCACTTCAAGATAGGCCATTTCAAATAAAACAATGTAACCAATTCACAGAATACAAAAAGAACCTGAATTGAATCTTTTTGCAGTTATAATACTGATTTACACTTGATTATTTTCTCTCCTTTAACACAGCTTGTTAATTGCTGGAAATACTTAAGAAAACCGTGTTTAGTTTTTTTTAATAACCTACATTTTCACTTACTTCTTAGAGCAGAGAACTTTGGATGAAGTCCACCATTTCCAGAAACTGTCATTGAACAGAATCATTGGTGGCATCAATGGGACCCAGATATACTAGGCCCCTAAAGGACTCCTAGCCCTCCACTGTAATTGCCTTTAACTGAGACACTGACTTGGGGAAACCGAACTCACAACGCAGGCCTCGTTATGAGAAAGCATGTTTATTCTGCGCAGGGAGCGCGGTTACAGCTCCATTCTAAATGCCCCGCTCCCCGATCACATGGCTGTCCCGGGCTTATATCCCCCTCCCGAGTGACAGCCGTCACACAGCTCCGATTGGCCCCTCCTGCTCCGAGCCCACCCTCTGCTCCGCCCCGTCCCTTCGAGGGCTGGGCTTTCGTTGCCATTGTCCCGTCGCAGACAGGCACACCCTCCTCTTCTAGGAGACCTTGAGATGTTGTTCCAGGCTGTTGTGATGTCTGGTTTTCGCCGTCTCTGTCCCTCTTATCTGATGTTCATGTCTGGTGTTTACAGAACCTGCTCTATCTTAGCCCTGTGTCTCAGCAGGGCCCTGACTTCCCTTTCTAACCCCAACTCAACACAATTACACTATAAGAGATAGATTATACCTTCTTCTAAAACAAAATGTTTTGAAAGACTCCTTCATTCACACCAAGACTGTGGAAATATATTTATCCTTTGATAGGTTATCTGAGAACTTTCATGCATGGAAGATGCCCATGAACACCCCAAACAGAAAATCAGGCTGAGAATGCCCGTGCAGCTTTAATTGCAGCATAAAGTCTGGAATACTGCTGTTTAGAAGTAAAAGCAAACCTTTCACTTCAAAATGGGATATGAGTGAACAATTCATAATTCTCTGCAGAATTTAGCCTGTAGCTGTGATCAGCTCTTTCAGTTGATGTGCTGCTAGTTTTGGCTATGGCACACACACCATCGAGTGGCTATCAGATTCTGTTGGGATTTTTATTTGATTGAATAACTTGATAAATGGGTACCATTATTCTGTGAAACTATGCCATTGTGGACACAGCCCTACATGGGTACATTCTGCTCCATCAAATATGGATCCATAGCTGGAGCTGCAGAATTGCTTTATGTTCTTTTTATCATTTAAATTCTTAAAACCAAGAGGTTTCCTCAGACTTGGCCTTGACAATGACAGAGGTGGGAAGCCCATTCCTAGGGATGCTGGAGAATAGGGTATCCAAGGGCATTCTGTTATCCTGTGGCCCCAGAAATTCATCACTGGTGGAGTAATGTATCTTATAGCTTCAGGGAATGAAGAGACGTCCTTCCTGAAGGACATTATCAACTCTTTTTTGTAATTTAACACATGCTGACTGAAGAACATGGATGTCATCATAATATTTGGTTGTAGTCTATGCTTACAATTCTCTGCCTCCTGCTTTTTATCTGTGATTCCAAAACCTGGGGAATTATAAATCCATTGTCATTAAAATGTCTCTCTTTTTGACTATTATTTAATATGAATCAATAATTATTACTATCTGATGGGTGTTTTGTTCTGAGATGAGCAGCAAATTACAAAATCGTACACCTAACTGCACAGAACATAATTTTAGCGAGTTACAAATACAGTATGCTGAGAAATGTTTGCAACTTTGACAGCCTCAGAAAGAACTGTGTGAACACCATAGAGAACAGTGGTGACAGCATATTTCACTAAGATTTTGTTTTGCTAAGGGTGAGTAGTCTCGTTCAGTGAACAAGAATTAAACTTTCTAAAAGCAGTATTTGCAACAAATGTATTCAGAGCAGGAACTACTAACAGTAGTTAAACATTATATTAATATTATGTGAGGTATACATCTGAACAGGCGTTGTTCTTATTTCTCAGATTTGAAGAATGACTACATCCTAAACAGGTGAATGGAGAAAAAACCCTAAAACCAGATAGTTTGAACTTTCAGAAGATCTGACATACATCCTGCCCCAGAAATGCATAAAAGTCTCTTCTACCATATCTTGCAGGTGCACCAAACATGAACTAAACAGCAAACTTAAGGAGCATTTCTCATGCTGTGCATGAGAATGGCATATACCAGACAATGTCTGAAAGATCTCATCTACAGGTTTTATATTTAAATACACACCTGAAGAACTGCTATAAGTGCAAATGAAGAAACAGCATTACTGCCCTTCAGTAAGAGAGAAAATTTTAACATGGTCACTTGAAAGTTATATCTGTACCCTACCTCTTCACAGGAATCTGAGGATGAGAATGTTAAAAGGAAAAAGCTGCCAATAAAACACAGTGAGGAGAATACTCAGTGACACATCTAGTAGCAATGTGTTTACTTCAGTGTCCTCTGCTTTAATATAGATAAGCTGCCAGCTGGATGCAGGCAGGTAGAAAGTTCTCCTCCAGACACTTTGAAGGAAAGCCCAAAGTTCCTCTCAGTATGGTAGCAGAGACATTTTCATATTAGTTTCCTGGGGTGTAGGAAAGAATGAAAACACCATCACCACAAGAGAAAAATTACAAGAATACAGAAGAAAAAGCAGTCCTGAGGCTCAACAAAAGCATTTTTTCTTTCACTGAAGCTGTACATGTGTCTTGTCCCAATCTGCAGGTCTCTGGTCATCAGAGCTTTGTCTTTCCCCCTGGAAAGAAAGAAAACTCTTTCCCCAAACCAAGGACTCTGCCAAAAACTCTACAGTGGGAATTTCAACTTTTTACTCACCCTCTTGTCTGCTCCCTTGGGAGGGTGGTTAGCCCTCAGGAAGCTCTGTGATGGAAAGCAAAACCCAAGGCACCTAGCAGGTCAAACTGTGTGCATAAATTTATATCTGGTTTTTAATGGAAACTAGCTACCTTTAAGCTATAAATTAAGACCAGCTTAATGAGCTTGAGTGGCTGCATTCTCAATTAAAATTCTTGTCTTGCTGATATGAGCCTGAATACTGTTCCTGCCAAGCTGCCAGACAACAGGACTCAGAAGTGGCCCTCTTACCTCTTCCACCCAACACCAAGTGCCTTCTTCTACCAGCTGCAGCCTGGTGAAGGACCACTCCTGAACAGCAGGCACAAGGCCTGTGCCTGTGAGAAGCCATTCCTGTATCCGCTGTCATCAGTGGTGGTTCTAAATGTTGGCATGCCAAAAGCTATGGGAGTTGCTAGGGAAGGGGACAGGGAAGAAATCATCGTGAACATTTATGATGCGGATGTAGAAGTAAGTGGGCAGGATCTCACAAGGAAGCACTTAATAGGTAAAGGGTTGCTGATAAATGACAGATTATTTTTGTTTGTCTGACAGACATCTCAGTTGCCAGTAACTGACCCATAATGTATGTTGGCTTCCATCCTAACAAACTGCAGGTGGACCATGGGTTGAGGTGATGCCATTACAAATTATCATCTGCTAGATCAAAGTGCATGGGGAAGTACTGCAGGTGTGCTGTTAATACCAACATCTATCTTTCAAGTCATTTAATAATCAAATCTAATGTGGCTACCATATCAGTATGCTCTCTCGGACCTCAAACACTTTGATGAATCTTAATGCATCACATACTGGCAGAATTCACATGCTGGATATACAATGCTCATTTTTCCTTCTTAATACTCATGTCATCTGTGAGTGGGGAATACATAAGATGATATTGTGTGTGGAAGCACAGGGAACAACATCCAGGCTCAATGATCTCATGAGATCTGAGGGGGTTTTTTGTCCTTTTCTTGAATTCCCCCCAGTAGATATTTCTAAATGGGGTTTCGCATTCATAAGTAGAGACTTGGCTAGCCTTACGTAGTTTTTTAAGGTACCTGGTTTTGGCAGCTTATTATTATGGTTTATAGTGATCTAGGCATTTCAAGCCCTCAATGCATTTATCTGCCAAATGCTCCAAGTGAAATACAAGGCTGTCATTTTTCATCTTCTCCTTTATACGACATGAAATGGAGACAAAGAAAATCAGCGATATGCCCTCTGCCACACAAGAGAGCATAAGACCCACCCCACCCTGTCCCCTCCTCAGCAAAGGAAGGAACTAAACCTATCAACTCTGAGAAAGTCTTGTGCTTTCAAACTACCTTCTTCTCTTCATTAGTTCCAAACTGATTGTGTGTATGTGTGCATGACTGAGGTTCTCCACTGTTTCATTATTCTTAGATTAACAAATTACCACAGCCAATAGAACTCCCAGTGTCTATGTGCATGCCCCCAGCAAATATAAACTAACAATATTTAAAGTAATCCTTTTTCTTTTGGGTTTAAAAGAGAATGCCTTGCTTTGCAGCAGCCAGGAGCTAAAAAAGCATGTGCTTGGACAGTTGGTGGGACTGCTGAAACACAGTAATCTGCAGTGATGACAAAATTTGTCAGAGCATCAGAGCCTTGAAAGAGAAGGAGCACTAACGTTTGACTGTTTAGTGTTCAGCATAATCTGAACATAATAATGCAATTATTTGCCTTTTGGAAAACTAGCTTTTCCTCATGTTCCCATCAGCCTTAAAAATATTTTAGGGCCTTTTAGTTTTCTTAACAGGCTATTTAATGTTTACCTTTTCAAGAAAAAAAAATTATCAAATAAGACTGAAGTCTGAATAAAATCAGAATATCTTCAAAGACATGAGGGAAGTATAGACTCAGGTCATAGTGGCCAGCTCAGAACTAGATGATCTTTAAGGTCCTTTCTAACCCAAATCATTCTATAATTCTTTTTTAGTGCTTCTTTTCCTTAAGTCTTCCTATTGCCTGGCAACCTGAAACTACCATCCAGCCATCCTCCTGCAGGACACAAGGCTGCAGCAGGCACTGGAGCTCCAGGGCTGTGCTGCAGGAGCAGGTGAGTGACCTCCTAAGAGAATGTGCTATCTGGCACAAAAACATTGGGTCGGCAGATTTGGTTTTCTTCCCAGCCTCACCTGAAACAACTGCAACTCCTTCCCGGAGGGAGAGGAGGGGAGTGCACAGCCCCTCACTCCCAGTCACCCTCCCAGCCAAGCAGCTGCATTTGCTGAATGTGAAGGTTGGATTTTTCCCTTTAGACACCACTGAGAGCACTTCAGCTCTATTGCTTCTTCACTGCCAAAGGACAATGTGCACCTCTGGCCAGCATGTCCCTGCTGTGCTCATCCCTTCTCTCAGCCTTTGGTATCCCAGGGCGGAACCTCCTCTTCCCACTAAGGGCCAGATAGGCTGTTGGCCACCCCACAGACTCCAGTGTAGGCATCCACTACAGTGAGGTGTGGCTTCCCCTGGCTGTGCGTGGCTGCAACAGATGTTTCTGGATTTTAGGCGAAAGGAAACTTTAAAAGGCTTCTCCTCCCATCTGGGGGAGAATGCCAAAACAGTCAAGAAATGGGAAATATATAACTTTATTCACATTTCCAAACCAGGAGGGAAATGCTGCAGTTGGATTTTTTGGAAGTGTGCAAAGGGCCAAACTCTGCCATTGAAACAAAAAAAAAGATAGGGAATTGTACCTAGGGAATTCAAACATCCCTATCTGCATAAAGCGGGGAAAACCTTCTCTTCATTTTAACAGATAACATATAATTTTTTAAAAACTTCTTCAAGGATAAAATAACAATCTATTTCTTTTAATTAATTCCAAGATGGAACAAAGGATATTTTCTTACATCCATATGATATTTTATTTATCACCCTGGGATAATGATGTTTTAATTACCTTCAAAACACAGCTTAAAATTCTTATCAGCCAATTCTTTTTTTAAATTAGATTTTAAAATTAACTGTGGCAGGCTTGTCCTCAAACCATAATTTCACTTAGTTTTAAAAAATCTAGTTACTTTAAAGTAAATAAATAAAGCAGCCCAAGAGTAGGGGAAAATATTTTATCTGTTTGTATTTGAATTTTCTGTTTGTAATTTTTCCTGCCATGATAATGCACAAAGATGTCTTCTTGTGGAAATAGTCTCAATTTTTGAATATCAAACTCATAAAGATTACAAACAGCTTGAACGTCTATGTTTCTGCAGACACCCTGCTTGTAAATCTCTCTACTGCTAACTTATTAGAGAGAAAATCATCTGGGTAATTAATTATTTCACTGAGAAACTGAGCCGTTCAATTTAAGAAAAAGTATTGCAAGCATCCAGAGAACAATCCTTGAAGGCAAAAGTCTGAACACATCTGTAACACCCTTGATGTACAGGATGGATTTGGGGGTTTTTTTGGCGCTATAGATGGGTGCATCAATAAGCCATTAGGCTTCTTTTTAAACTAACCTTCAACATGAACAAGCTGGGTATTCTGCTTTATTTTGACATGATATTGTTAAACTCACACCATGAAAGACTTCCTTTTCTTTCATGTCTCCTCATTCTTATTTATCAATTTCTTCATCTGCCCAGAGTTGACTACTAACCACCAAATATTTTTTACCCATTCACATTATTCATTCTCACTTCTCTACATGCTGTCAAGTTGTTTTGTTCCTCCAGAATTCTCCTACTCCTTGCCCCACTAATTCTATTTCTCTAACAGAATTTCCTTCCTATTCATGTCTTTGACTCTCCCTCACCCTTCTTCATTATCATAATATATTAATTATATAATTATTATTATATGATATATTAATTGATCCTGCAAGTACACAGGGGAAGCACTGCTCTTCTCTGCAGGTGTGGTTTTATCTTCAGCAACAGCAGGTTTAATGTCACTGTACATGTAGCCATTTAGCTTTGAAGAGCAACTAGCACTGCAAAACACCATAAATTTCTGTACACTGTTAACTGCACAGAACTGAGAAGAAATTGCATACACATATTTTAGTAAGCCACTGCAAACACACTCACACTTTTTCTGGAGATTCATAGTAAATTTCAACCATGAGAAGATCGTTTTCCTGTGGGAATGGACCTTTTCAAATTCCCAGTCTTGTAAATCTCAGAGAACTGGAACACACTCAGTAGTATTCCGTAAAATCCTGGTGATCTGAGCTTGGAGCGCTTCATGTTGCTCTGGCAGCAGGACAGTTTTTAGAATGGGTTACTATGCATGGAAAAGGTCAAAAACTCATGGAAGTAATAAGGTTCTGAAGATAGGCAAAGCTTCTGTAATAATAAGAAATAGAGATTTAACGTTACATCTTAGATTTAAAATTAAATCAAAAGGAAGCAAATCCCAATTTGGTGAACTTATGCTACCCTTAAGGTACAAATTTCAAGTAATTTTACAAGCTGAGGACCAAAAATTGTGCAATTCCAAGCTTGTGTTGCTTATCAACTGAAGAAACTGAACTGCATCCTGACAGACTCATGCATATTTTCCCTCCACACCCTGACATGCAATTTGGACCTTTTCCATTTGCAGTTTTGTTTTTGAATGAACTTTAAGCAGTATAGGAATCAAAATGGGGCAACACAGAGACGCAACTGGAAGTATAGGTTACAAGAAGGTGGAGGATCATCTGAGAGGATTATGTCCAATCTACTTTTCCTCAGAGAACATGGTTTCCTGACAGACTTTTTCTCTCCTTCTTCTATGTTGAATAAACTTGGAAGACATGATTCAGAGACAAAACTCAATTTTCTTTCTTCACCTATGTGACCACTTGCAGTATCATCCCATGCCCAGTTTAGCACGTTTTTTCGGTACCTTTTGATTTTGGCAAGGTGCTCTTAGCTTAAAATATGACTTCTTTACACTTAGACATTTAAGTTGGCACTTAACTCCCAAGAACCTGATTTTCCAATTCCAGTATGTATCTAATCCTACCAAAGGAAAAAATGTACAGCCCCCAAAATTAACATAGTTGATTAAAGCATAGTGCTAATAACACCAAGGTTGTGATGTTTGATCCCTATGTGGGCCAGCTGCTTAAGAGTTGGGCTTGATGATCCTTGTGAGTCCCTTCCACAACTCAGAGTATTCTGTGAAATCCTTCTGAGAAACTAACTGTCCCAAAACCAACCAAACAAACACACCCCCAAAACCTAAAAACCCACAGTTTTTTTAACAAAAAAATGGGATGAGAAGTGAAATAGAGAGTGCCAAGGCACAACATCAGTCAGTCATCTTTTTCAAAAACCTAGTTTTTCTCACATTGTACACATTCAAGAACAATCTCTACAATTCATAAAAGGTTCCTCAAAACATCAGTGGAGTCAGAAAGTAGCCCTGGGGGAGCCAAGATATTTTATTTTAAAGATTTGTCTCTTTACTTTTAATTAATTATGAATTAACTGAAGCTTTGTTTGTGTCAAGTTTGCTCTTCAAGCAAATTTGGGTAATCTAGGTGCAACTGTATCCTGTCTGTTGTTCTTGAATTATTTGTTACATTCTTAACGTTGTATTTTGAGGGTTTGACAGTTCACAATAAAAGTCTTAACAAATTACATTGTTTTTGATCTGAGACTGAATTTTTATTTATTAACAAAAAAGAAACTGAAGGGTATGACACCTAAGGAAACACTTTTTTTCACATACATATTTGCATAATCTGAGACACTCTCACTAACTACCACAGACATACCTTCCATTAAAGGAGCTAAAACCACTCATGTTCAAGGGTTTTGGATTCTCTTAGTTATATGCTTATATAAAATAAAGTTACTATTTTGGTTTATAACTTATACAAATATTTGCTGAGACTGTATGAACATGCACATTCAGGTCAGGAGTTCTCTAAGAACTGCAGTTCAGATAATTTGAGAGCAGCCCTGTGAAGGTTGAATCCTTTCAGAGAGACACTCTAGCAGTGACTTGCAAAGCTTGCCAGGAAAGTATTTCCTAGAAACTATTGTTACAGTCAGGTGAAAAAGCCATTTCTTTTCCATTATATCTCTGATGCAAAAAAAAGCACAGTGCAGATTCAGAAATGCATATATGTCTGAAAGGGAAGGACAAAGGGCGGGGATAATGAAACCTGGTAGATTTCAATGCACAAGAATAGTGTTTATGGCAACAAAACAAAATTCTTTTTTAATGGATCATCCCATCCTCACCAACACATCTGGTCATCTCTTCCCATCTGGATTGTTCTTCTCTTTTTTATTTCTTTGCTCATTTTAGGATTGGTGAAGGTTAAGCAAGTGCTGGCAATGAAAACCAGTGCAAAGGGTTTGATGGTTTGGGGCAAAGCCAAGAGGACATTGTCCAATTTGCTCTGCATTGACCCCCCAAGTGCCTTAAGACTCCAGCAAAAGTGAAGAGCCTCCCATGAGACAAGTAACACAATCTTTTTCTGGCTAGCTCACATCTTCTTACCAAAGGCTATGAGTTCATCATGACCTTAAATGAATTAACTGAAACCATCTAATTCATAACTATTGAAACATCACCTGCAGCTTTAACTCTCGCTGGGGAAACCTGAAGTATAGCATCTATTTCCAGTTACTTCCATTTTCAAAAATCCTTTGTACATAAAAAAGTAATGCCAAATTATTACTTCACCCCAAATGCATTGCTCTTACTAGTTTATAAGGATTAGCACTTCATCTCTTCATAAACAAACGTCACCCACATTGTATTCACACTATAAAGGCCCCTTTAAACTTGATTCTACATCAAAAAGAATCAAGACAGCTCAGGTGACTGATGAAGACTCAGCCATTTGTATTGGTTTATGGAAGCCTAATACATAGTTTTACAATAGTGGATATGATGGTGGGCTGTTTTCTCCTCTCAAAATAAACTTCATTAAAAATGCCAAAATTGGAAGCAGTTACTCTATGACAGGACTTCTTCCCTAGAAATCTTTTTCAGACCAGAATGAATACATATATTTTAAAAAAATTAAGGTTTTATCTAACAATACTTGTTTTGACAAAATAAATTCTTCTTAATTCTACACCATTAAAAATTTTCATTAATTTTATGTTTATAATTTTGTTGATTTTTTTTTAATTACTATTTTTTCTTCTTTCGTCAACTTTATCTAGCTCCTATCTGAAGCTGTGCTGCAAATGTTCTGTGATTCTGGGAGTAATTGGTGAAAGTTAACAGAAACTCCCAGACAGTTTTTAGTCTGTTATGAGTGGATATGAACCTAAGAAGAGATTACAGTCATTAAAAGAATAAAGTCCCCTCTCTTGTCTATGTACATTGCAACTTGAAAGGAAAGATGGGAAATATGGAAGGGCCAACAGCAGCCCAACCTGCCTGACCAAAAGTATGGGAAGGTGGTCAAGGGAACTCCTCTACTCAGCACTTTTGCAGTTGAGATGTACAACGCTGTATCTACTCCCCCACCTGCCCACCCAATCACCAAGATTAAAAAGGCTAATAAACTGGAGCAAGTTCAGAAGATAGCTGCCAGGATGATTAGGTGATCAAGCCTCTGCTCTCACAGAAAAGTCTGAGGCACTGAACCTGAAGAATGGATGGCTTTGAGGGGACCCAATAGCTGTCCCCATTGCCTGTGGGGAGGTCATCAAGACACAGAGCCAGGCCCTTCACAGTGGTATGTAGCAGGATGATGGCATACAATGGGTAGAAGTTGAAATAAGAGCAGTTCATTGTGGATATACAGACAAACCTTTTCTCCATAACAACAGTAAGGCAGTGGAGCAGTTACTGCCCAGTCTCCAGCTTTGATGTATTTCAAGACCTGACTGGATCAAGCCCTGAGCAACCTGGTCTGAACTCATGGCTGACCCTGTTCTGAGCAGCAAGTTGGATTAGAGGCTTCTACAGCTCCCTTGCAAACAGAAGTGTCCTATGATCCCATGAAAATTCATGTTTGCCCCACAGGTGTTTCTCTCACGAATCTTCCAAGCTTCACAGAGCTTTAAAAAGAGCATTATAAATATTACAGTAGACTCTTGCTGGTTCTCCTATGATCCTGAAGTCCTGCTGTCACCACTTAGCAATGCAAAAGAGATCATCAGCTATCTTGTGAGATTTTTCACATACACCTTGCAGCGATAAAGTATCAAGGTACAAATTCTGTGTTAATATACCTGCAGGGATAATCAAAGACAGAAAAAGTAAGCACTTAAAAAGAGATAAGAAAAAAGTAAGTCTTTATATAATAATGTTCAGTCAAGCTTAATAAATACAAAAAGTAAAGCAGCCATAGTACCATGAATAAAAAAGAACATGATAAAATAGAATATTGCAGAAAGGGGTGTGTGTAGAAGACATCCTTTCTGTGTGATAAAAATTTTGGGCCTCTGGGACACCTGCAAGCCTTAATTTACTGCACCAGGACCCATGCACTCAAACTCTATGCTCATTTCTGCTCAGGCTGAACACACACTGCTGCCTCATCCATAGGGGATCATAGTTTGTCTCCTCACTGTGCCAGGATCTGTTGGCTGGATCCCATGACCAGCACTTTTCTCTGTCTTCCCAGCACTTATTTAGGCTGAGGAGGGCACAGATTGTGCTAAGTCACTCCAGCTTCTGGCTTGTGCTGTCTCGCAGGGCAGTCCTACTCTTTTTGTACCCTGGCACAAAATCTGGTGTGCAGATTTCCTAAACAGCTCAAAGGGGGGAGAGTTAGAAAAATAACATGGCATCTTCAGAAGAGCTATCATGGTGAACTCCTCAGAATCCTCACACTGAGCTATGTCCCAGAACCTGAAACATCTCCTACACTTATGGACACTCAATTTGGTAAAAGAGAAATTTAAAAAATAGATCTACACTTTTGTCTAAACATGGTGCTAACATCACTCACAAGACAGCGTGTCCTCTGCAAATTTCAAAAAGGTAAGCCAAGCGTTTCTAGAGAAGGACAATTTCTGAAGTTCTTCTATTCCCTTGGAAGACAATGTTTATGCATCCTCAAGTAGCAATACTTTAGCAACTCCAGCAATTATTAGGAAGATAATGCATTTACAGAGTTTTTCAGAGCATTTTAACTGATGTCATTGCAGAAGTATGGCGAGCTAGCTCACCATCTACTGATACTATTGAGAAGACAAATGTTCCCCAGATCTCAGCTGGAGGAGCAAAGCAGTAAAGCCCAGCTCTCAGCAAGCTACCAATCAAGCAATGATTTTGTGTTTTAAAGCTTATGGAATTTTGGTCTTTCTTAGCCGAGTGCAAGCACTTCATTATCGATTTCTACTCTAGGCCACTTCACAGAGCCCTGTAGACTGGCAGGAAAGATAAGGGTCTCTGTCAAGTAGTAATTATTTTCCACCTGTATTTTTGATTCTATCTCAAGCCATCACCCTTCCAGAGGCACCAGTAATAAAAAGCTCTAGGCAAATGAAACTCAGGTCCCCTCCATAAGTCAACAGCTAATATACCATAAAAATACTTCTGAGGATTTATAGCCCAAAAAGAATACACACTGACTGCACAGAGAGCATCTTATAAGTATACTCCTGGGAGAGAGAAGTGGGAAATTTCATGCTTGTTAAAGAGGATTTTAAACTCAGAGGCTCTTAAGAGAAACTTAAAGGCAATTCAACAAAGTAGTGATATAAGAGAAGGAAAGGTTATATTTTGCTGAATATGACATCAGAAGCACTCTGTGCTACTGAATAGAGAATTGGATATACAAAACCCTACTTAAAGCAGTCTTAATTAGCACAAGACCTCAGAACAGCAAAAACACAGATCTGCCATAGTGTAAATGTAGAGGCAGAAAGCAGCAAAAATTATTTGTGATGCATCTGAGGCAGATTAACAAGTAGTGCTCCCAATACCAATTCAAAATCACCTGGAGGCAATTGCTTCTCGGCAATTGGATGCCTACAAATTGCACCTCCATACTCAGCTACCTCCTACATTTGAATTCTTTATTGGTGACCAGACAAGCAGCCATGAGCTAGCTCCAAAGGAAAAGGTCTTTGGGCATGGATGACCATCAGCATAAGATTTAGCAACATAACTTCCTAAATCCTGGGACAAGGAGAAGTTAAGGAGACATTCTACTCAGATAACATTAAAGGGCAGAGGCTGCCTCTGGAACTCTGAGTTGTGGGCTGCCAGGAGTGCCTGGGAGCTGAACTGCTTCTGCACCCTGCAAACCCTTGAAGAGGCTTCTCATGCCGTTTTTCTCCTTGGCTCTCACAAGCTTTGGGGGATTTTTGAAAGGTTTCAAGAGGATTTTTTCTGCAACAGGCAACACACTCCAGTTAAGCCTCTGCTATGCTCAGTCACTTTATTATTTTGGTTAAGAAGTGTGTTAAAGAAGAATCAGCTCAGATACATTGTTTCCCCCTTTTGATGCGAGCATCTCTACAGATTTTTTGGAATGGGAATTTGTAGTATTACCCCTCTGCCCAATCTCTTTGTATTTCCATTTTACCAGTTGGGAACAGCAGGAGGCATGAGTACTATACGCTGAAAAACATAGTAAATTTAATAGCTATAAAGGTTCACTGCTTCTAACTACTGCACAGCTCTCATTGCAATAGCTTATTAGTTGGAGAAGTAAAGCTTTTTTGCCCAAGAGCACTGGCAAGGTCTCAAATAAAATTTACTCAAGTACGTTTGCAGAGGTGTCACTGAGAATGCTCATAAAAATGGTTCTTAAACCGCATTTAACTGGATTTACTTGATTAATTGAGAAATATATTGTCTGCTATTGGTGATTTGTAGCCACCTAAATGTTTTCATTTACAAGATTCTTACTAAGGAAGCATTTGAGGAGAATAAAACTTTATTTTAATTTAGAAAACAAATCAAATTGACAGATTTCTATAACACATCATCTGAACACATCGTGTTGAAACTAACAGCAAGAAATCAAGACTACATTGACAACTGACTATGTATCCTTACTAACAAATACTTTTATTCATTAGTATTGCTTTGTTCAACGTCCCAAAGGATGTGTAGGCATCCAAGTTGAAGTAAAATAGCACTCACTATTAAGTCCTGTTCCAATCTGTGTCAGTGGGTATCGACTTGAGCACCATCTCAATAATGCAGCAACACAAAAATGCAGCAGGGACAGTCCAGTAACACACCATGCAGCTCAGCAGTGGGGAACAGCCCCAGACAACCTAGTGGTTGGCAAGGAGGAGGTGGTACAAAGAATATTGGCTTGAGACCAAATGACTGCTAATTGACTGTAAGTTTGACATACAAAATTAGGGGCTAAAGTCCTAGGAAGATCCCAGGAGCACAGGAAACAAGAAACTTTACTGCTTGTACGAGAAAACTGGATGCTTTCTCTTATCAAAAATATGACAGTAAGCAACTGGATTCAAAGGCCCAAAAGAAGTGTAAAGTCCTAGTGGAGAATCTCACCTTCCACCTGCTCAGGTCTGCAATAAAAGTATTATGAAATTCAACATACCTTGCCTTTATGCTGCTTGTTCTTAGGAATGCTTTATTTCTTTTTATCTCCTAATAATCTTTATTACCTTAAGCAAATAGGATAAATCAAGCCTCTGTTAGAAAGATAAGGACATGTTCACATGAAACAAACACACTCTTCTGACACTATTGAAGCAAGCAGGCACAGCAATTGTCTATGGAGAAGCCCTCAACTGCTCCATGTCTATTCTTTGGAACAGCAAAACCTTCTTTGGGGTCCTGTTTGCAAACTCTGGTTGCAAAGAACCTGCAGACCCTGGAGCCAGGGACACAGCCTGTGCAGGTGCTGGTGGCAGTCACTGGTGAGACCTAGCTCTTCAAATGACTGAGGCACACTCTTGCAGAGCTGGAGCTGGGAAACTTCAGAGTCCCATAGAGCCTCCTGTGTATCCATACTGTTATCATAAAACTTCTCTGAAATCGACAGAAAAAAATCACTGCGACATGATGTAGGCCATCATATCTGGATACAAATGTGTTAAGTACTTGGAGATATATAATTTTTTACATTAGTTCCCAATTTTAAAGTTATTTTTATTGTTTATTTACCATCAGCCTCTCAGCAATCATTTATGGAAGTTTTACCAGATCATCATCTGAGATCTACCTCATCATGTTTTCTCTACAATGAGACGAAATGCTGCAGTTAGGAGGTTTCTGTAAATTCCAAATAGAAGTATTCAATCTTCACAAATATTGGTGCAAATAAGGCATCTTTTAAAATAGCAAATAAACCAATTAATTTATCAAACCCAAGGCAATAATTTTAAACAAGACCACTAAGGAGTATATGGGAAAGGTAGAAATAAAAGCGATTATTTTATACTTACGGAGGAAAAATTTATCCCAATCCTATTGATTTCAAGAGCTACAGAAGCAAAAAATAAATGCCTGCCCAAAGCAAATGTCATGTCAGTGTCTGTTGTATGCCAAGTCCAATCTCAAAGATTTCCAGTGTGTTTCTAGTGGTTTAGTCTGAACTGTTTTAGCACTTTGAGTAAATTAGCACCATCTTGCCCCAAACATATGTCTTTAAAGTTGAAAGTAGCTGTTTCACAGGGGAATGAAATTATGTTAAATATGAAACACTAGAGATTAATTCTGGGAAAATCTTGGCTATATTGTACATATATTCAGTTATATCTTCCAAACAGAGGAAATTCTCACAATATCTTTATTCTAATTACCACTGATAAAACATCCTGAGAATCACACACAGTGTACTGGGAAGTAAAACTACATATAGGAACTTGGATTTATTTTTTAAAATGTTGACAACTGTTGACAGTCCAGTCATCCCTAGAAATTTTTGTTTTCTACCAAGGAAAACAATCTTTACTGTCAAAACACTGTCAAAAAAAATCTTTCAGGAAGGAAAACTTGCAGAACTCAGGAAAACATAGAAAGCATTATTGTTAAGAGAATAAAACTGGTTGATTGTACTTCAGAAAGGACATTTCAGAGTTGAAATGCAGCTGATAGCATGAAGAGTTGACAACCCTGGAGCAGATGATACAGCATCCTCACAGAAGGAGATTTGGTTGTGGAATCATCAGAAGAACAAAACCATACAACTGCTCTACAGAAAACAAGGCAATTCNGCATCTGGCTGGCAAATGAAGTTTGTCTCTAGAAGCAAGCCTCAGGATTAAGACCCTATCACATATTCATAAGAAACAGAACATTTTCAAACATACCTCAATGATTTTAAGAAGTTGAGAGTCTTTATCACTTTGTGTCACACTTTGGCTGGTAGTGTCTCAGTTGATTGGTAAATTAAGAATTAATGTACTAAATCTGCTCTTCTTCTGATGAAAATGGACCCATACAAGTCCTAAACAGATGCAGCTGATTTGGTAATAGTTTTCTACACGCTGTATTATGCTGGTCAAGTACTTGGAAGAAAATTCTTACAAATTCTCAAATAAAAGAAGAAACCCAAAAGCTACAGTGCTGACTGATGTGGGCTCCAAAGACTGCAAGACTTTTAAAAGCAGTGCTGTGTAGTCTAGATAAACTCATCAAATTTGTAACCCGTGTAACTACAGTTTTAGTGCAAACCAGCAAGGTGTTACCCCAAAGTACTGTTCCACTTTACTGTGTGTAATTTAAAAACCTACAGAGCTGACTACATTTTATTAGCAGAGAGCAGCTGGGGAGAGGATAATTCCCACACAGCACCTTGTCATGTAGAAACACAAGGCATTATTTTTATTAATTGTTAAGCAATTTGTCTGCTCTACCACCAAACAACTTTCCCTCATGTGCAATCCACAGCCTGCCAAGAGAACCTTGCCAAATCACCACTCCCTCCACCTGAAAGTCATTTTCATAAGCTCTTGTTTAAAGTAGAAACCAAATGGGTTTTGTATTTTTTTTGTTAATGTAATGCAGCTATATTACAACAACTTGTGGCAGATACACAGTACTTGGACATTTATGCTAACAGATGTTTGAGAAAGGAACAATTCTGTTTGGTTTGTTTATATGCCAGCAGATCTTATGCTGAATCTATATAAAACCCATCTTCCTCCCTCCTGAAAATATATATTAGAGAAAGGACTACATTAATCCCTAGTGAAGTCAGCAATGTTACATCAGCAATGAATATGTCTCTTTGTGGTTAGTTTACATTTATTTTAAAGCATAGTCGTGAATCAATCTTTCTCTCTCTGTCTGCCTACCTTTCTTAAGAAAGGATGGGCTACACCCAATAATGAAGTGAATTAATTGGTGGTGGCTTTCTCTATGTGTACTGAAATTCTCCAGTTATCTAAGGATATGGTTTCATGTGTTTGGATAAAGGGATTATACCATGAGTAACATCTAACGACCATTGCATATGGTTTATTTGCTTTGCAACATCTGCTGAATCTGCTGAAGATCAAATCCAATTTTAAAAAATCTAAAAAATAACTGAAGTCTCAAAAGTATACCAAATTAGGGACACTGCTCTTTTGCTGGAAGACAAATGTTCCCATACCCATAAGAATCCAAAATGGCCCTGCATCAAACACATCCAGTAATTTGCATACTGGTGCCAGTAGGAAATAAAACAGTGAAAAGAAAAATAAACAGCGGAAGAACAATAAAGCATGGAAAAATAAGTTGCAGGATGGAGCAGAAGTGGAATTCACATAAGGATGCCAAGTAATATTGGGAGACGGTGAGAAAGAAAACTACAGTGGAAAGGTTTTGCTGATGAAGTAATAACACAACAGAGAAACTGAGAAGTACTGTTATTCATGGGACTGTTCTGTTGGACCTTTTTGAGGTCTCTTCAAAGAGATCTTCTATTTGCAAATGACTTGGGTGGCCTGGCAATCTCTTTTATCTTCCCAGTGAATGCTGACATGTGGAACATGTCTTTGAGGATCCATTAGGAAAGTGACTGCATAACAGATGTATTTCTTTGTTTATTGGCAGGTACAAGCTAATGACAAACAGCACTGTGACTATTACCTTTTGCTTAAATTTCTTCCTTAACAAAAGGACCAGCACATTTAATGATTTCAAGGAAAGAGAGCAAGAGCACCTTTCCAACTTTCCTTTCCCTAAAGAAGAAAACATCTACCATCTGTTTTGTTCAGGCTTGCTACTCATATTTTACTTTCTCTCATTTTCTTATTTTTCTTTATAGTGTTCATTAACATACCTAATTCTTGAGTGACAAAATAGAAATTCTTGACCATCAATATTACCCTAGAAGACAATGAAAATCTTGGTCAAATCTCCTCTCACTTGGTCCTAGCACAAAAAAGGAATTGGAATTTATTCTTTTATAAAGAGGATGTTTTCAGTACTATCAGTATTTTTATGCTTGTTCCTCTATAGCATAAGTAAGAAAGTAAAGAAACGGGTAAGAAAGATGTTTTACTGTTGCTCAGGGGTTAGTGAGGCACTGAACATAGAACAAAAAGCTGGACACAGATTGGATGGTCACTTTTGCATGTCAACAACAAAAGTGAGGCTTTTCATCAGAAGGCTGCAAAACAACCATCATACGGCATGAATGAGACTCCACCATTAAGTATTGAAAAAACGCCTGGGAGAAGCTCAAGGTGAAAAATTTGAAGCTGTTTAAAGTCTAACTTTCTCACATCTTTTACAGAAAAATCATGACACTAGCAATGCTTGCTAGTTCTCTTCCATTTTCCTGTCTATGAAGACCCTAAACTCATGTAAACTCAAAAAAGGCTTGCTTAGAGGATGGTCAATACCTGGATTTGTTATCCAAGCTTGGAAGTTTTGTCTATGTCATCATTTTTAAAGTTTTTAGTTTTGTTGCCATTTCTCTGAAATGTGAAATAAAGACCTGATTTCACTGAACAACAATCCTTATTCATATTCCCTACTTTTCAGCTGAACTCGGGAATTGTAAAGGACATTTTCTAAAATATTGAGCACAAAGACATAATTAAAAAAAAAAACCAAACATGAAACAACAGCTATCTTGATTCTGTGACAAATTCAAAGTTAAGAGAAAAACTCTGGACTGTTTAAAAAGATTTAGTCCAAGTGATATTTACTGTAATAGCCACTGAACAGTTTGCTGTTCCATCCCAGAGCAAGCACCAACTCAATTAAGTAAATGGGAGAATCAAGTTATTTGGGAAATGTACACCTCTAATTAGCAGGAATTATTTGTGCAGTTAATTCATTTATGGGTAGATTTCTCAGCAAGCCCACAGCTTCCACCACTTTCACACTGCAGTAGTGGGCTTAATTGCCATTCTATTTCCCTTAAAAACCTTAATGGATAATTGAGTGCTGTAGGGGAATGCAGGTGGTAAGAGTTGAATCTATAAACGACAGGCTGTCCTCAGTCACAGAGCTGGAAAAGACAGTCTGAAAGGCCCTTTTTCTCCTTGTCAGTGGCTCTGACAGCTCTTACTGCCTAAACAGTACCTCTGCTTCTTGGTACAAGCATTCTTCTAGTTATGCACCAGTGTAGTAACTGAATCTTGCCCAGGAGTACAGCTTGAATTTCACCTCCCAGACACGAGTCTGCTCCTGTCCAATCTTCTTTGCTGTTTTAAAAGCAACCTGCCTTCCCCTGAAAGCTGTACACCGATGACTCCTATCAAATGATGGAATGATGTCTGAACAGAATTTTCATTATAAAACTTAACACTGCAAATAACCACATCACAGACGTGTTAGCACAGAAAACCTGTAGACAGAACACATTTGGTTGCTTGTTAACTTCAGGTGATTGTTGCTAGTTCAGAGGAGAGCACAATCACAAACGTTTTTAGGAAAATGCACACAAAAAATGAAAATAAATTATCCAAATGCTGGACTAGAGGATTTTGCTGTCTGACTCCATAGGAAGGAAGGGAAGACATGTTTTTTTTAATTTGTTTTTATTGCAAAGCTCTCAAGAAATACTTTTTTTTTTCTCCTAGTGACTTACTGCATTTTGGATGTTGAGTGAACACAGTTCTACTTAAATTATCAGTTAGGCATCTGACCAAGTCACTCACGACTAGAACTATCCAAAAATATTTATGTCTGCTGAGAGGACTGTTATTTTTGACTCATTAGAACATGGAGATCTTTTATCAAACTGGAGCAGTTACTGTTTAAAAATTACAAGAAAATAACTATAACCACTGAGTCATGTTTTCAGCATACACAAGTTATTGTCTTGTGACAGTTAAAAGGAAAGAGCAGCTGCTAGAAATATTGAGGTAGAAACTGCATGTTTTTCCCTTCACAGACAAGTTTAGCTGGCTGTTACATAGCTGAACCATCACTGCATGTCTACTAAGGTACTATTTTCAGTTTAGCATATACAATAGATATGACTATTAAAAGAAAGCAAAATCCCCCAACATTCTATGTTCAACTGACACCAAATTTCTGAGGTGTATTCCATATATTTATGAATAGAACAAACACCTTCTTGCCAGCAGCATGCACTGCTTTTGACTGATAATTTGTTCTGCTTCCACCAGCCTCATGAGAGCAGGCTGCAGGCCTGTTATCCCATGGTAACTGATAGATATTTTCATAAGGCCAAAATAGAAATCATTGTCCAGTGGCTGAAATTCAAGAACCTCCTGATGAAGTTATTTGCTTCCCTAAGGTACGGTGTTATATATGTCACTTCAACACTTTTACATCCTCTTTTGACTCCTGGCTGCAGCTGTTTAGGTTGTAAAGCATAAAAATCAGGGATGGCCACTGGCTGTCTGGCTCTGGTGCAACACCATGTCCCTGACCCCAGTGGAGGTTGCTAAGTGCTATTGCTACACAAATAGGGATATGGTACTTGGCAGCTAGCTTGAATTAATGGACTAGATGAGAAATGAGGGACCTTGCTTCAGTTTCAAGGGTTTTGGAGAAACCTTAGGCCAGCCACTTCCCATTCTAGATCCCAGCTTTTCCATCTGTAAAAACTGAGGTCAAGATGCTGACTTCATGTGAAAGCACTTGGGAGCTTCCTTGAAAGCCAAATGCTGAAACCATGCCCGTTTGTTTGAAGTTATATACTGTTTGTTTTAGTAATATTGGACAATGTGCATTACATTTAAAGAAAAAACCCCACCAAAACTCAAATGATTTCTCTAAATATATAAACTTTGCTTGCTACCACATTTGCTGATGATCCAAGAACACAGTATTTGGAGATGAGGGGGTGGGCATTGTTGTTTGAAACACAGCATGTAGAAAAGATACATAATGCTCTGCTAATAATGTCATCAGATGAAAGATTATTTATGCTCTGGAAATTAAGCAGATATATTGGAAGGAAATTAATGCAGGTATGAGCTGTTTGATTGATTTTTTAATTAGGCTTTTTAAGATGTATTTATTTTAACTGGGTTCAAGGAGAGATAATTATTTATTGCAAAATTGGGTTTTACTGTAAATTGGAGCACAGAATTTATTTGCCAAACTCACTGTAGACAGGAGAAGGGATAGACAAGTCTCAGTCAGCAGCTGAGAGAATTTTAGAGGAAAGCTCTTGGTGACAAAGTGATCCCAGAGGGCAAACTTAGGGGAATCACAACTTCTACTGCAAAAATAATTTAAGAAATGTGACAACATGGAGTCCAAATGTATGGAAATAGATGATACAGCATCCCAAGTATGGAGCAGCACTTCCTGCCCAAAGCCCAAATCTCACATGCTCCCTGTACTCATCACCCAAACTCCCTTTCCCAAAAGGCCTCCCAGATTACAGATACCCGACCTCAGAGGCTCCCATTTCATTCAAACCCTCTTAACCCATCCCTCAAAGTCCAATATTTTCTGCTAACCACTCTTTCCTTAGTGCCCTTTTCCCTATGGCAGCAGCACCAGCATCACTTGTAAAGGGGCTGTGAGTCAGCATCCCTACTGCAGATGTGGGATTACACTCCTTGGCTCTCTTCCTGGGATAATCAGTCCAGCTATTAGGACATGAGTAGGAAGACTTTGAACCACAGAGAAGTCTCTTCCTCCCCCATTACTAGACTGATTTGCTTTGCCTAGAGGGGTGCAGAGTGGAAATAAAGAGGAATGTTTCCAGACAGCTATCACAGAAAAGATATTATTACCTCTTTTGTCTAGCAAATTTTCCAGAGTCTGTGCACAAGCTATGAGAGCAACAAATCTCCTTGGACCTGACTTTGTGGTCAAAAGGGGCATGATTGAGAAAATAACTTCTTACTCACCTGGTTCCTTCCATTTTTCCCCAGGCACTGAATAGTATTCCTAAATAAGTAGCTCCATAAGCAGAATCCTTGATGATTCATCACTCATTATATCAGAGTCCACCCCCTAAGCAGCTTCAAATTGTGCAGAGGAACCCTGGACATGAGGGACAAACACTGTGCCCAGGCTGCAGCAACCTGGGAGCTGCAAGACGTAGCTGCCAGGGAAGCAGATGCAGTAGGAGACATGCTTCTGCTATTTGACTTGCCTCTCCCTTTCCTTTTCACAAAGAAAAAGATCTCTTTGAAGATTTTCATGGAGGTAAAAGGCATACCTCAGGCCAGGTAAAAAATTAAGGAGGTTCAAAAAATTTGCCAGAGACCACAAGGAATAGCTGGGGAAAAAAAATCACAAGTTGAAAAGTCCAGCCAGCAGCTGAAAACTGAAGGCAAAATGCTGTATAGCATAAAAGAAACTAGATAATTATCTAATCAAGTCAATACTTCTCAGAAGCGATGGATTCATTCAGCCACTATGACTGTCACGGTTTACAAGGCACTTTGAAGATATATATCCAATGAAAGCTGTTTAAGTGTTCTCCACTGACAAGTTATTGGCATATTTTCTTACCCATGGTCTTGCATTTCGTTCTTGTCTGAAATGGGAAGGAAAAGAATGAAATTTATAATTACCAGGGTGCTTCTAAGAAATATAATCTTTCAGCAATACATAAAAAAGGAAAAAAGCCCTGACAACCAAACAAATTACATGCACACAAAACCCACATAAAAAGACTCCAGCCAAGAGAAGTCCAGAATTCTCTTTTTAGTTGAGGAGGTGCTTCCATGCCTTCATAAAATGAAATAATTGGCTTTGAAGGCAATGAATAGATGAAGAATTCACAATACTATAGCAAATAAAGCCAGCATTTATAGAAATGTGATCAGCTGTCTTCTATTCATGCAGCAAAATGCCCTTAAAGCTTGGATCTCCACCAAGAACTCAGGCTCAAGGTGTGTATGTGGAAGAGTTCCTAAGTATCCTCCTGTTTTCCTCTCACTAAAAATCAAATTCTTACTCTTTTGATCATGGAGATGTACACAGGCTTGGAAACATTTCAATTTCATTTCAGACTAACCCAGTGTTTGCAAAGTTACTGCAGAAAAGTCTTGATAGACACTAAATATACCATTTATATGAATGAATAAATAAAGAGCAAGTATCGTAGGTCAGAAAGTCAAAAGCTTACCACAGTTACTGCCATTACACTAACTATATTTTTGCTAGCTCCTCCCTTCTTACTGTTTAAAATCATATATTTGCATCACAGTTCAGGCAGACACAATTTTCAAAATAAAGTATCACCAACAGTGAATAGGAAATGATTGTTTAAGAAACAATTGTTTAGGCAGTACACTGAACTTTTAACTAACAGTCTCTGAAGCCATCCAGAAGGGGAAACAAAAAGGACAACCAATTCCAACTAAAAGTGCAATCTGAAGACACATGTATTTTTTCAATTTTTTCAATTCCAAACTATTTAATTGCCTTCTAAAGATCTGACTCTGGTCTAAACCACTTAATGTTTTAACAATGAAAACTGTTCCACTGTAAGGAACCACGCCAAATATTTCTAATTATTTTGTGATTAGTTGTAATTTTTAAAAGCTCCCGTGTATGGAATCGTATCATAATTACTCTGGAATGTTGATTTCCAGAGGTCTCTTTGCCTGCTCAGTTTTGCTAAAGCTCTCTCAAACCTGCAGCATTGCCCATGTTAATGTGCCTCTCTTTTCTGCAGTGCATCTATTCTATTACTGAAGGAATCTGGAAGAAGATGCCAGGTAATCTTGAGGCTGATGGCTCTTCTCCAAGAGACTGAAAATTTTGTCTGGTAGTTTATGCTCTTCATTCAGTTTTCCTTTTTTTTTTTTTGGTGCGTCTTTTTAGTTGGTTGGTTGGGGGTTTTTTGGTTGTTGGATTTGTGGTTAGGTGTTTTTGCTTGATTTTTAGTTATTAGAGGAATTTTTTTGTTGTTTATTAAAACAGAAGAAATAAGTATTTACTAAAATAATTTAAAATATTTCCTTCAAGTCCTGACTTTGCTTTGAGGATTTTCAAACATAATAAGCCTACATCTCGAACACAGCAGTAGTTACAGTCTGGCAAGGTCATTCTCCAAAGTGATGTAACATGTGGGACCAAGCTGGAATAACGTTGTTTCTGTTGCAGATGAAAATAGAGTAATGCATTTGTGGGTCCATCTAATCCTTTCTTTGCTTTTTACAGGCCAAAAGTCCTCTGGGAATCTTCACAAAGTGTTCCCAAGTGCCGCCCTTCACATTAGGAGGTGGCTTTGCTGACAGATGTGAAAACACCTAGCCAGACATTTTCCAGCAAATGCATAAGAGGATGATGAGAACTTAAGTAGTCACAGATAAATTTAAGAATAATGTCTCTTTAAGATATAAGCTCTTTTATTCTAAACTGACTTTTTTTTACTATTCACTGACCTGATTAGAATATAGACTTTCTGTTTTTCTGCTACAGAAAGACATGAAATAAGAAGAAATTCAAAATGCAGGAAGTGAACATTATATGTATAAAATCTATATTAAAGAAACAGGACAGTCTGGATCTCAGTAGTGTGTTTCAGGTCCTAATTTCTTCTATTTAACCTCAATTTATAATTGCCTCTAACCATTTTCCCTTTTCCTATGCCTCTCAGTTAAATTTCTTTCATGTAGACATTGAAGTTCACAGTATTTCCTAAAGTTGGTCAGTTTTAATCTTTCTAGCTCTCATTCCTTTCCTATCACATATTTTCATGTCCTATAGACACACAACACTGTGCTTGCTTTTTACATATTCTTCCAAGAATCAAATGTAGCACAGAGTGTCACTGTGTATAAACCTTAATCCAAATCACCATGGCTGTTCCTGAATAATTTAGAAAGCTAGTCACAAACTGATGATATTTTTTCACTGTGGTAAGAATATATAGTATAGCTCAGAAAACCTTCCACACCTGTTAGTCTTGCAGCACTTTTCTGGGCACAAAGCCTTCATTAACATTTAAGTTATAAGAGGCAGGAAGTTTGCAAACAGCCCAAAGATCCTGCCATTAAAATGCAAATGCATAAAAAGATGTAAGAGCATCAAAATTTTGTTAATCTTCTTTTTAAAAAATTCTCAAACCTAGTAGAAAACAGGCACACAGCTTAATAATGAGACTTTTAGTTAACTTCTCTTTTCCCACAAACAATAGTACTAAGTTTGCTGAACCTTTCCTTATGTGACCTTCAACCTTGTTAATATTTGTTCTAAGTATTCATAATGCTTACACAGCCCCTTATCCTGTGGAAACCCCTGCATCCTTATTCAATAGATTAAAAAGTGACCCATAATCATCATTTTACTATTTGTATTGAGCTATGTGTCATGCACAATAAGAGTTGCATGGGAAGGAATCTGGAAGAGAGATGTAGGAGGCATTGCTGGTTTTCCTTGCTAAGAGACACTTTGATTAAAACTGCCTTTTAGATTTCAGAGTGACTACTTGTGGGAGCATCCTAAGGAACATCACAAAAGAGTTTTTAAGCCAAAGACTTGGCAACATTTTAGTGGGCCAAATCTGAAAACTTTTTTAAAAAAAATATTCAACTCATTACAGCAGAAAATGTTTATGAATCTTAAGTCTGACTTCTGGATGCTTTATTCTCCTAGCCTCCTCAGCTGGCCTGACAATAAATAACCCAAAGATCTTTAAAATCTTTTCAAATACCTGTTCTATTTTGTCATGTTTCATTTCGATCTCATTTTGTGAGGGTGATTTATACTTTGAGCCTTTACAAATTACAGGCTCCCCCCAGCTCACTTGTGCTTTCAGTAGCTTTAGAAGCTGTGCTGACTCAAAAGTTGGCAGTGAAAGGTGAATGGGTCCCTCTCTGACCATCAAGGCCTATCCAGACTGAGTGGTGGTCAGGGTATCGCTCCTTGCTAATCACTGAGGGTTTTCTCAAGGAGAATCCCTCTTTCTCCATCCACACAAAGTCCAGTTAGGAGGCAAATGATCTTTTAACACACGAACTGCCTCCTCAGGCAGCCATGGCCATATAACAGCTCTCAAACACCAGCCTTTTAGCCTGTGTCAGAGCAGCAGTACCAAGTCAAAACAAAGGTCCAGCCACTGCTCCTCTCTCCCAAATAAATCTCGTAGTTTCCACCTGTTTGCAACTCAGACTTTACAAGCCTGATTTGATAGCAATGCCTTTTATATCACTTTTCTGGAGGCTTTTTAAAAAATGATGCTTTTCATCTTGAAGGGAGGTCCTGATTTTGTGAATCCTGGATGTTACAAACACTGCAGCAGGAAACAGAGAGAGAGTTAACATTTCCATGATCTTCAGAGCTACACAGATGACAACGCACATTAGTATTTTGATGGAAAAAAGGTTAACTCTTTTTGAAAGACATGCACAGCACTTCAATAGTATTCAGCGCTAATCTTTATCTAGATTATTATTTGTTGTTTGGTTTTGGTTTTTATAACGACAACTATTGAATTTAGAGGCCACAAATCCAAGAACAGAATCACTGCTGCGGAGGTGCTCCATCATTTCTTTACTGTTACTTATTGCCCTGGCCCTATATGCTTTCATGCTAAGCTTTCATGTGCTCAGTTCTTAATTTTTTAACTGTCTTCAGTCACCCATTGAAAAGTCTGTCAAAAATTTATTTGCCAATGACAGATTCAGCAATGGTGCACAACTCATTTATTATGGAAAGACAAAGAAAAATCCATTTTTTCCTTTTGTTGCCATTTTTTTGAAAGCTTTGGTGTGCTAAAGTGTGAATAAATCAGTTCACAGAATCGAGATAGAGTTCAACCTATGACCTAACACCAGCTTATCAACTAAACCATGGCACTAAGTGCCACATACAGTCTTTTTTTTAAACACCTTCAGAGACAGTGACTCCACTGCTCCCAGGGCAGCCCATTCCAATGGCTAATCAGTCTTTCTGCGAAGAATTTTTTTCTAACATCCAGCCTGAACTTCCCCTAGTGCAGCTTGAGACTGTGACCTCTCATTCTGTCTGTCACTGGCTGCCCAGGAAAAGAGACTGACATCCCCGCCACAACTTTCTTTCAAGGAGTTGTAGAGAACAATGAGGTCTCCCCTGAGCCTTCTCTTCTCCAGGCTAAACAACCCCAGCTCCCTCAACCACTCCTCATAAGTCTTGTCTTCCAAAGCCCTCACCAGCCTCATTGCCCCTCTCTGGACATGTTCCAGTACCTCAATATCCTTCCTAAACTGAGGGGCCCAGAACTGAACACAGCACTCGAGGTATGGCCTCACCAGGGCCAAGTATAAGGGGGCAATCACTGCCCTGGTCCTGCTGGCCACACTGCAGGCCAGGATGCCAATGGGCTTCTTGGCCACCCTGGCACACTACTGCCTCATATTCAGTTTCTTGTCAATCAGTACCCCCAAGTCCCTTTCTGCCTGGCTGCTCTCCAGCTACTCTGTTCCAGCCTAACACTGCAGGGGGTTGTTGTGGCCATTGTTGGATTGAGCCCATCTATCCAGCCTGTCCAGGTCCCTCTGCAAAGCCCTCCTGCCCGTTAACAGATTGACGCATGATGCCAACTTGGTGTCTACAAATTTACTCAATCCCCTCTTCCATATCATCAATATAGATATTAAACAGGATTGAGCTCAACACTGATCCCTGGGGACACCCCTAGTGACTGTCTCTCAGCTGGATGTGGCACCATTCACCACCACTCTCTGGGCCCAGCCATCCAGCCGGTTCTTAACCCAGCAAACTGCACCTGTCCAAGCCATGGGCTGCCAGCTTTTCCAGGAGCTTGCTATAGGAGATGGTGTCAAAGGTTTTGCTGAAGTCCAGGTAGTCTACATCCACGGCCTTCCCCCTCAGGAGCAAGTTGTACTTGCTGTTACTTATTCAAGTGATTAAGATGACAAAGCTGTCTAAACAAAATCAGACTTCAAGAAACAGTAAGCTACTGAAAACATTTTATTTAAAAAGCTCTCTTAAGAATTCATTCCTAGCATATACTGCACATCTTTTTTTAGTGTTGTATTACTGAATGGGGTAAGAATAGAGAAGATTGAATACATGCTACTGTTTTTGGCGAGTCACCAGCCACAGACAGCCTTCAGTATCAAGGAAACTCACACTGGGCCTTCTCAATATGAAATTACTAAAAAATATGCAAAACACAACAAGGTTCTACCCCTCAGTATACGAGTCCACGTTCCCTTTTCCAAACAAAAACTCACACTGATGTCAAAAGGGCTAGAACAGCACCTTAAATACAACATCTGCCTCTCAATTTTTGATCACAGCACTAGAGGAAAGTGTGAGGACAGAAAAATGCCGTTGTTGCTTGGAATAAATTAGAGTAGTATAACTGCATAAGTATATTTATTCACCACTCAACTTCTGAGGTGAATGACTCTCCTAAGCTAGAGTTTGTGAATCAATCAGTCTCTATTTGCCTTGTGGTGCAGCTACCTCAGGACCTGTACAACAGCTATGACCAGTGTTAAGCTGTAGCGTAGCCTGGCAAGCACCACCAAGGGGGCTCCGAGCCTGGCTGAAGTAGCAGGGGGAAGGCAGATGCAATGCCTCTGTCACTTGTTACTGACATCACACAGCGTAGCTCCACCTTCAGAGTGGCCAGATTATACTCTGGTATCATGAATCCTGCAAGGACCAGGGAGTTGGACTAAATGATTTTCGTAGGTTTGTTCCAACTTGAGATACTGTATGGTTCTTTGATTCTATGAGTTGTCAAAAAAAAAGGCCAAATCTCCATTTTGCACATCAACATAAAACAAGCTTTCAGCAGCACAAGGTGCCACAGCACTGTGTCAGTGTTGCCTGTTCTCAAATGATGTGCATCACAAGACAGAGCAGCCAAATTCTTTCATAGTAATGGGAATAATGGAAGAGGAGGAAACAGTGGATAAGTTTATTTTTAAAAAAATTTTAATTGAATGATGAAGCTCAAATTTCAGAGCATGAAGATTTCAATATCAAAAAATGTAAAAGGTGTTTATAAAAACAAGGCAATACAAATATTTTAAAGTCTTTACAGTTGTCTGGTGAAGTTGCTGATTTTAAACATAGCATTCACCATTTCTAAGTAGGATCAGATGGGTCACTAAGCGCCTTCAGATTCCATCTCCAGTTTTCTCAAAATCACATGTTTTCTAGAAATCAGTCTGCTTGAATACTTTACTGCAGTTATCTTTCCTGATCAAGAGTGTGACTGACCTGGTCATTCTTTTGGGGAAGGGAAAGCCCTCATTAGTTACTAATTTGCCCTTGTCATCCCACTTCTTTCCTGAATTTCAGTGTGATTTTCCCACCACAACTATGATTTTTTTTTATTTCCATTCAATACCACTTGCAGAAGAATTTCAAACATAGTCTACATGTCCAGGCTTTCACATGCCAGGAGGGCCCAGAAGGTGTTTTGCAGTCCAGATAACCAGAAAAGCCATGCCTTCTCTAGACAATGGCTGGTCCATTGCACTTCCTGACCAGGTGAAACACAAACACAGATTTCAGATACAGTCACCATCCTGCCAGAGGACTAGAAGCTCCTTGTTCTCAAACTAAGGCCTCATTTGAATTTGAGGTTTAGGCTGTTCAGCAATTACACACAGTACTTCTAGAAACATTCAAATTTTTTCCTCAATTATTTTTGTTTTTTCTAGTAATGCAACTTTTTCATCCAGAAGGAATTTTTGGTTTTTTTGGAGGCTTTTTCTTCCTTTTTGGTGATATCTGTTGAGACTAAACAAGGTGAAGAAGGGTATTTTGCTCACCTTATCTTCTAAAAGATGTAAAGGGAATTGATTATCACAGGCAAACACCGTGAAGATAGCACAGCAAGCAAAGAGAATGAATAATGGCTGTAATAGGGTTAAAGCCTAGAGTGAAAGTAGTAAAAAAAGACAGAATAAATTTAGAAAATCCTTTACTGATAATTTATGTGTACTAAGGAGAGAACCTTGAAACCTGAGTAGTATAGTCAAAACCCAAGACAACAGAAAGAAGTAGTATTCATTGAGAAAAAAAAGAGTAAAATGCCATACAAGGTAGCTCTGGGAGATGTTCCAGGTAGGCAAGGACTGAGAAGGACTAAGTTATGGCTCAAGAAACATTCACAGAAGGAATAAAATCATTTTTATCTATTTCCATTAAAAAGACCCAAACCCAATCAACCACAAACAACACAAAAACCCCAACAGCCTACATCACCCAAAAGATCACAAAACATCTCACTCTTTTGTAGCTCAAGGCTTATCATGCTTATTCTATGTCTCAGTTGCAGTTTTATCACAAACTAAAACAGAAAAATAAAGGCTAACAATCCACCAGATTTTTTACTTCTAATAATTTGGTAAGAAAGATGAGATGGGAATAAAATAGCGACTAGTTTTAGGAGTTCCTTAAGTGGGTGTTATCATTAGTTCAGTACGGAAAACTTTATGAATTAGAAAGCCTGGTGCATATACATGCAGTTACAATTTAGGGAGAAGGCAAAAAACGAAAACCAATTCAAAACCTGAACAAAAAAGCAAGAACCATCCAGGTTCTGAAAGACTACCATTTCAAAATCTACAGGGGAAGCTACATAAAACTATTCCATCTGAGGTACAACAGCAGAAGAAACACTTGAAAATAAATTAATGAATTATAAACTTTTGGACCCTTCTCACTCTGTTTGTCCCTAAGTATACTTTGTTTTATGAAATGAATGACAGGTTTAAGATATCTGGGCAGAAAGTAATTGTGGTAAAATTCAAAGCATGTCATTGTACTTAAAGGGTTGGGTTATTTCCTTTCCTGACTTTCAGTTTTGTATCTGGTTTTGGTTATGGTCACCATTCTCTGGAAAATAGTACACAGCCAGTGGCAGAAACCCAAATGATTTAAATTACAGTAGACAAATGACACCTGTGGAAGAGGAGCCTCACTAGGACTAAAAACCAAGTACAACTCCACTTATGATGGGGAAACCTCCCATACAAGTTTTCCTGTGGCCTTCTCATGTCATGATTTTTCCTTTGTCTTCCACATATAACAAAACTCAGGCAACTGTCTGAATGCACACATTGTATTATGCAGAAGAAACATATATAATAGAAAAATACTATAAGAGTTTCTTAAAGTTCTGTAACTTGTCACCTTGGCAGGTTTGAAGAAAGGTATACTGATTTCCTGACACTGGCAGCAACTCCTATGATAAAAAAGTAATAGCAAGAGGAAAAATAGGTGTAGCTTCTCTGCATTAATTCATAATATCATTTCACATTCTTTAAATCCCTTCCTCTTCCATGAAGTCACCAGTGTTGAGGAATGGAGCAACAATGAAATTCTATTCTAGAGAAGAAGGAACAAAGAAGCCTTTCAGTCTCCATAATGCTATGTGAAAACTGCCATTTATATCTAAGTTGTTCACTGAAAGCATTTCTTCTGTGAAAGGTTTGCACAATACCTGTCTAATGAAATGCAATTGCTGCATTGTCAAATTATTCCCTCAAGAGGGGGCATTAAGTTGCTCCCAACAAAGTCACACCCCTCTGAAATCTGTATTTCAGGGGAGATTTCTTTGCAGATCATTTGTAGATCATTAATTACACAAGTCTATAGTGTAGCAATAATTCATTAATCTTGAATTTATTTCTTGCAACAGAGAATTAAGTGCCTTAAAACATACAAGACAGATTCCCTTATGGAACTAATGCAGAGTGAAAAGTCGTACAAGGAAGGTACCAGCACAAGACAGATACATACTAAACAAATGTTATTACGGAAAAATGGCAATTAAGAGTCTCTTAATTAGCCTGTCATTTTGTATTTATCATCATAATGTTTGTTTTACAATGCTTTATTAAATCTGGCTTTATGACAAACAGTCTGCTGGCAATGCATCCTGCTGTGCAACATATGGTGTTACACCTAATGAATATTAATGCTGCGAAATACAAATGGTCTTCTGGGACAAGGGCTGATGGCTGGGAAACTCCTGCAGATGGCATCATTATTCAAAGAGGTTAACCTCACGTGTTTCTCATCAGGTCTCCTCTGTAGCTACCTAGGATGCTGTCTGTAGGCTTTCAAGAAAAGACTCTAATACACTAAAAAACTCCACAGTCTTACTCCCAGTTATCANTACAGTTGTTTTGGGGAGGTTTTTATTGGTCTGATTGGGGTTTTTTTTTCTGGTTTGAGGCTTTTTTTTGTTCTGTTTTGGTTTGAGTTTTTTTAGTTTTTTTCCTTTTTTTATAAAAAAATAATAGTTTAGCTTTATATTGTAAGTTTTTTCTATACTTGGGTTAAAAAAAAACAAATTAAAAAACCAAATAAAAACAGTCATCTTCCCAAGCTGAAGATAATCCTCATTTGAAATTTCTTACTGTGCTGGACAATGTCTGATGTTAGTTATTTTGCTCCTATTTCTGTTACATGGTCCTTACAATAGATCTGATGAAGAGAGACATCCTTTCCCAAGACAGAAACTTTTGGAGAACAGCATTTTTCTCTAGTCACTTCATTGTGCCTTTGGGGCCATCAGAGTCACGAATAAGGAATAGGGAGCAGGTACCTCAAAAGCCGTGGGAAGAATTCCCTGGAGTGCAGCACTTTCTGCAGCTGAAATCCATGGCACATTTGCAATGGAACCTGGAGAAGAGAAAACAGTGCACAGTGGGAACAACTCTTTCTATTTCTGTTCTGGCTTACCTTCCCTTCTGTTTCTTATGAATTGCTAAAACTCATCTTTCTTCAATTTTTGGAAGCATTTCACTTCCCTTTGGGAAGCTCACAGTAGGAGAACTCTCAGGCCCATTCATCTAACCAACCTGAAGTGCCACCACATTTACACAAAAACTAAACCTGTGTAATTGGGAGACTTCAGAAAAGGCCACAGAAGCAAGATTACACCAACTTTGAGTCTCATAGCGGTCTTCACTGAAAAAAATAAAACTGGTTCCTACACTGCTTGCTTGGCAACTTCTTTTAAGGAGCAAATCTCCCCAGAGAGATCTTATCACCTTCATCTTACCCTCCAGCCCTATCTTCTCCACTGTGATCCAACAAATTAGCAAGTCAGTGAAGGGAGAGGTGGCCATACTATCCCCAGATTTCATTGGCCAGATTTGTTAGCGGTACATGACTCAGTCATCTTTACTGAAGACAAAAGACCCCTCATACCAACAAATGAACAGCCAGAATTCTTTTCCACCCAATTCCTTGATGTGGAAGAGGCCTTTCTGTCAAGATATTATATCCTTTTTCTCTGGTTGCAAAGTCACAACACCAGGAAAAGCAGCCCATTATAATTTCTAGAGCATACCTATTTAGGGAGCTACTGCAAGTGGACAGATTCCTACTCTGAACAAGTTTGTTATTATTTCTTAACTTCAGGAAATAGCTCATATCTGGCAGTGATACAAACCAAGTTATTTACTTGTCTTTTTAGTACATTAAGTTTTAAAGATTTTATTACTGAATATATTTTAAAACAAACTACTTGCTTGTCTTAAAAGATTACTTTTCATCATCATTTTAGAAACAAAACAAAAAACCCCACCAAAAAAAAGCAACCCTCATTCAAAAGCCCTGATTAAGTTTGCTTTAATCACTTTCCTTTGCACCTACAAAGAAATAGTGCTATATCTCAATGAGGAAACTGATTATGGTTGTCCCTGCACAAAAGAGAAGTATGTTATGTTTCAGAAATCTTCCAGATTATTCTGGAAGCTTACAAATTAAGAATGACAAGACACACCCACTAGATTTCCATAACAAGTTACTCCCAGATTCTCCACCAAGTCTGGCTATAGAAATGACAGCTGTGCTTGCCAATAGTCACTTTGTTTAGGGTACACGAATTATGCAACACATTCTCCTAAACAGCTGGAAAAAACATGCTTATTTGAATGCCGTAAATGCTTCAGCTATTCACAGAACCACCCCGATATATGCTTTTGGCTTCCTCCTGCTGAGAGAAGTCACAGTTTGACTCAGAGAAAAGGAAAATAAATACAATGCTGGCTGCCAGAATGCTGAAGATAGGCTGTTGGTTTTCCCTCGATTTATTTTGAGAGTATTACGTTTATTTTAGCCTTTCAATTGCCTGTTGCTGCAACAAATAGAAGACACAACTCATTTATGTTCAAATATTTCTGGATAAGCACCACAGAGACAGCACTAGCTGGAACAGAAGAGGCAAATCAGCAGCTTGCTGTAGACTCTAAATAGCTTTATGGGTTTTGCAACACTTCCCAACTCAAAAAGTTCAAGTATAACGCAGAGATGGCCCAGAAGAGGAAGAGCACAGAGAGCGGTGCTAAGCCAACTTCACATCTTTACAGCAGACAAGCTCCTTAGGAAGAAATTGACCTGCAGACAAACCCTCGCTAGATCAGGTATTAGTTTCTCAGATGCAACCAGAATAAGATATTTTTCGACTCTTAGGTTATTTCCTGGTCTACAGACAGAAGAGCAGCCAGTTTCTCTTTCACTGTAGGAAAATCCATGTCCAATCTTGGATACAGCCTTTTGTTTAAGATACTGTCAACAGAAGTTTCAGTTTTAGGCTTAATTATATAACAACCTCATAACAGAGGTCATCCTGAGGTCTGAAGGCATAATGCAGAGTCAGAGTCACCATTGCCTTAAGTCTCTACCTGAAGTACACCATATTTTGTGTATATTATCAAGGTTCAAGACTGAAAACAGCAGACACACTGATTGCTATTACTGGAAAACTTTTCAAAGCCAGAACAGCTTGGATGTTTGAAATGAACCAAGTCCCATCTAGCTTATTGTGTCTGATGATACCACACGGACAAACAAAGCTTGTTTTCTGCTGTCAGCAAGAGCTCTCAGTCCAACTCCCAAGTCCATTCCTCATTCCCAAAACCATCAATCTCCAGCAGACTTATAAAAAAGTAATTAGATTGACAAATTAGCACAATATACTATTTCAGAAGAGGATAGTTAGGTTCCTTTAAGTCCTGAGGACCAGAAGGGTAAGCAACTGAATATTACAGTGAATGAATCAGTGCAGAGATCTCTCTATCAGTGGTTAGTTCCTTTTCAGTGCTTGAGAGAAATCACTTGGAAGCTGCCACAATTCTCATTTGAGGTAACAGCAAGGGGAATAAACAGCAATCGCAGCGTAACTAAGAGCTACTGCATTTATCAACAAAAAAACTGTGAAGCGTTGGCAGTCTTTAGACACAAGGTCAGGAGCTGTTCTACCAGTATCCTCCTTCCTCTCTCTGTTTTGACATATACCTCCTGTTTGGCTGATAATTTTCCCCCACTGTGTGTTGAGATTAAAGTGGAGGTTAGACTCCCCCCCATACTTATTTTCCTGTTTGTTAGAGGCACCATCAATAATGAAGGCAGATCTCTGGGAATAAGTTTTGTTATTTAACTTGTGACAGTTTTAGTAACTGGATCCAAAAATTGTAGAACACCATGGATATTTCTGCGCAAGTGAATAAACAGTAGCTTCTGCTTTATGGAAATTTTGGCTTAGGACTGAAGCAGTTTCTAAAGAGGGAAATTCCTCATTTTTCATATGAGAACTAGGGAATACATCACACCAGATTAAATTGAATTTTAAGGTAAGCAGAGACATAACAAACCAAACTTACAGTTTTGGTATAATAGATCAGACCATTCAGGCAAAATTAAAAAGGTATGTTAATGGGTTACACTGTTACACTGCTCAGCAAAACAGGTGATGCTGGCTCTCCTAGAAGTTATTCCTTCCCTTGTCTTTCTTTTAACAGAAAAGGAAAAAGGTTTTTGAGACAAAGAAGTTCACAGAAAGCTTACATTTTAGTATGCTGAACTTATTTGGCAATTTTAAGAAGCAGCCCACTGTCACGGAGCAGGATTTCTCAAGTTATTTGCAGTTTAAGGACATCGAAGTTGGCTCTTTGTGTCTTTCAGCTCTCAAATAAACAGGGTACCACATAGTCACAAGACTCTCGTAGATGCACCATGAAGGAATACAATCAGCATCACCCTGCCAGTGTCAGAACAAACTTTCCACTATTTGGTTCTGAAACCAAACTGGCTCCCGGGATGGAGGTTTGATTTTTTTTTCTATTCCTTACCCAGCAAGAAACAAAGAAAGGTGCATATCAAAGAGCTGCCTTTACTGATATCTACCAGCTCAGCTACTGGGTGGTGACTTCCAAACATTGTGTCTGTGCTGTAGTATAAGCATATGAACTTTTATAGGATGTGCCTTGACTGCTTCTCCTCAAGGCACCTACTGCCCCTGTCCCAGCAGCCTCTGCCCAGCTCTGTGTTCCCTTGCTCCAGTGGACAGGACAGAGGAAAGGAAGGCCATGAGGAGAAACACAGCAAGTCTGTTTTTTCTCTCTTTTTTCTTGCTCAGGAGGATGACTTACTACCTGCACGCTATCTCAGAGCAGGCCAGTCCACGGCTGATAAAACACCCTCAATGGAAAAATCTTGACCTCCTGGGGAAAAGGATGCCCAAGAGAGGGGCACTGGTGAATCCAAACCTACAACAGCGGTGGAGACACCCAGAAGGTCCCTCTCTGCCTGGCTTGAGGCTGTAATTTTTTGCCCGAGGCATCTGTCTTCTTCTGCCTACTTACCCATGAGAAACAGTTAGCAGTTTCCCCAGTACAGCAACTATTTGAACACCATTTTCTAACTGTTAGTTCTGCTTGATGACTCAGCAGACAGTTTCTTAACCTTTATTTAGTTTTCAAATTAGCAGTGTTTGTATCCTAATCAGTTTAAACAAGACAAATTTCATGGCAGTTTATGCTTGTTTTATCTGATTCCAAACTACTCTATCTCTGCACTCAGATCACTGACCTTGAAAACCTCATTCAAAGGATTTATAAAGCAGGTTCCTTCTTTAAAACAGGTCTCATTCCTGATAAAGTTACTACAAAGTAAATGCAGGTAAAATATGAGTTTGAAAACTTCCCTAGTCCTCCTCCAGTTCCTGACAGCTCTCCAGTTCTGAGGGTACATACTGAGGTCAGTTTGTGAAACTCTGCACCAAATCCCCCTGTGACAGCTTCATACATTTCTAGAGATGTTCAAACAAGCAGCAGACAGAGAAGGTAAAATCTGCAATGGTTGTCATAGATTAAGCCTGCAGCTGCAAGACTCATTGTAAAAGCACAGAGCCAACTTTTCTTGGGCTGCTGATGCAGCCTCACAGACAAATACAGGCACTAAAATGACAAACCTCTTATCTATTATGTGTCAAAGCTGTTTTCTCTCTTCCACAGTATACAGAGGTAAAGCTTCTTGGCTCTTTGGTATTTTATGCAGCTGCCTGTCCTCTCAGGGGGAATATAATTCAACACTGGGAACTTCCCTCTCTTGCACATGCATGCCTAGACACGATTGGGAACAATAGCAGACCCTTACAATTTGGGGAAAAACTGGAAGAAAAGTGATTTTAACAAGACAGCTGGGGTATGCCAGCTCAGCTGAGAGTTTTTGTTATACTTCCAAGTATGTTCTCTAAGCAATAGAATAATTCTTTTAGTTGAAACTAACTCCCAGCTACTACTTTTACCCCATCCCCATCTTGCTACCATGTGTTTGCTTTTCCTATTAAAACTAAATATCAGAATGTCTAGGTTGTAACCTGTACCCTAAACACATTTTTTCCCACCAGTATAACAATAAGCAGGTCAAATTAATTGGCTGAAATGAGCAGTTTTTTTCAGAAGATGTAAGCATCTCATCAAATATTATATCCTTAAGCCAACCAGCAAAGGTTAAAACAGCATTAGCATTGATGTTCTGCTTATGAGTTGTTTCTCACACACAGAATGCAAGTGATTCACAATACTGTGCTAATTCAATAACATAAATGGCCAGAGATCTTGTGCTAGGTTGTATTTTTAAATTAATTGGTGCAATATCAATCTTAAATGTCAAGTACCAAATTTCTAAGAGTTATGCATTGTCCATGAAAATAACAGAAATGGCAGGTATAATGTATCATATCTTATATACTAATAAAAATACTGACTGCTGTGCTTTATAAGGTCATGGCCTACTACTTTCTCTCAATGAAAAAAGCTTAATGCAACACTGGTCTCTGCATGATCTTCATAGTCGGAATTAATGAGGAGGAATCACAATTAATGGTTTTCTACAAACCAATGGATCATAAGTGACAGAAACTTATTCACAATTTATGAAGACCTGATTTTTTTTTCTTGGTGGGAAGAGGGCAAGAAAATTGCGAAGAGATAACGAAAAACAACTATTACACAGAATATGATAATGCAGGTTTATAATCAGAATTCACAGATCTGCCCATTGAAGGGGACTAATTAGCTGCAAGCCTGTAGTTCTTACAGGGATGAGATTTAAGGCACACTGACAGAAAAGTACCTGGGGTAGCATCTGTGAGTAAATCACTACTGTATAAAGTGACCTATAGAGGGCATCTTTCCATATGATTTGTGGTTTGAAATATGAATCACAAAAGACAGAGCAGAAAGGTACACGATGGGGGAGAGCTGAGGAAGGAGAATTCCTACTGCTCACTCTACCAACATGGCAGAAAATAGGCCATAATATCTCAAGCTCCTGCAACCTCCATATCCCCTTTTCAAAAACCTTCTGCACATTTAATTTACATGTGCTGCCAGTTCTTATTTCTGTTTAGTGCATGAATCACCTCTACTAGGCAGGATCTCAGTCAGTAAGGGTCAAGCACTGCATATCTCCCTGTAGTATGGGGTTATGGTTTACATGAAAGAGGTTCTGGAAGAAGCCACCTGTTATTTACTTTGTCTGGTCCAAGGACTCTTCGGTTCTCTGCTTACGTTCAAGGGGAAGCATGAAGAGGCTCTCTGGCACAAGAGAGCCAGGAGACACATCTTCAAAGCAGCCTTCAGAGAGGCTGGAGAGAACCATTTGTATCAAGAAAAACAGTGGACCAGAAATACTGGGTCCTAGACCAGGACCTCCATCTCTTCTCCCTAAACTTTTAACAATATTGACCCTGTGATCTAAAGAGGGGTCATTTTAGACTCCTTCCAACTGCATGTAGCTCTGCAAGTCACCAAGAGACATCGTTGCAACCCAAAACAATTTGCACAGCCATACTTGTGGTTAGACCAGAATTGTCAGTGATATAATGCCCAAGCCTTCCCATGGCTCAAATCCTTGACTTGTTTTGTTCCTCAGGATGCCTTATGGCCATAAAAGGAAAGCATGATGACCCCCTTTATCATCTTTTAAGAGGAAAACACAAATGGAAGTATACTGCTAAAACATTAGCAGTCCTGTAAGACAAACAAGGGTTCACTGATACTGAACAATTCCACCACCTGCATCATCTATCACAATTAGAGTTAATTCTCCTAATTTTGTACTTACACCTCATGCAAAGGCATATATCCCAGCAAAGAGCAATATCTACTCTTCCTCTCTCTCTCTCACCACCAATTACAGAGAAAATCATCTGGTGTTACAGAGGAAACTGGACAGCCCACAGCCAACTGCAGCAGAAGCTGAGATGCCTGCACCTTGCCATATGGAGCAAATGGCCACTGTCTGCCTGGGATCTGGAACCAGTGTGGCATGCAGTCCAATGCTGCAGAAAGTTTTACTTAAGGTGCTCAATAAAACATGCTTTGCTTTCTTGCACCTGTAGAACAAACCCTTTAATAACAGAAGGCAGTGACAGAAAAATAAAACTATTATTTTAAGTGGCAGAAAAGGAAAAAGTTGGAGTGTGGAAGAGCTTTACTTGTGGTACACCAATACAAAAATATGGGTATCAAAGTGAGCATCATTGGTTCAAGGCTTCTATGCATGTTCCCCTCGCCCTCTAAGCCTACAAAAACTTTTAGCACCTAAAGCTTAATGTGTTTTCCATCTTAATATTTTGGTTAAGCAAACTCACTGATTGTTTTCCTTGTCACAGCCAGTTACCAGGGAGATATAAATGAAGGCAGAGTGATGAAACCCGGCACAATAATTCCAGCTATGACATAGACTGTGCACTCTTAGATTAATTATTGAATTGGAGTGATTACTTACAAAGAGAACTCCTGTTTTCCTTCTGTAGCAATACATGCAAATCAGAGAAGGCAGCTGGTGACATCAAAAGGCCTGAGCAGCACATCTGATTTTCTTCTTGCATCTGCATAAGTCCACCAATTGAGATTTATATTGGTGTGGAATTGGAATAGAGAATAATCAAAGCCAGCATGCACTATCTGAGCTAGGGCAGAAAATGTCAGCACCTTTAATCTTTATAAGAAATCAATCAAGCAGGGCTTTAATGTACACATGATGTTACACCTGAATCTGCTGTTGGATAATGATAGATGCATGGCAAGTAACATTGCTTGAAAGCAGGAGAGAGATAATTGAAATACACGTGTAAACTATTAGGCCGTTACTCCCTGCCGGGCAGGCAGGGGAAGCAGTGGCAGGATGGCTTCCAGGTGGAGCTTTTGGAACACGAACCGTCCAATTGCTCCAGCACCGGGAAGGGGCACATGGCAAGGGAGTGGGAGAGAACAATATCCCTCGTTTTTTCATTTTTTAATAATAATAATAAAAAAAATCTACAGATGTACACAGTAGAACTACAAATAAGATCTGTGACACAGCAGCAGGGCAGACCCTGGTTGGGATCCTACAGTTACCAAGATGTTTTCCCTTGAGTGGACTGGTAGTGGCAGGAGGCAAGGAGAAGGAGGGTGGAAGGAGCAGGGGAGGTGCAAGAGGATAGCAGAAAGAGTATCAGCCAGGTCCTGACCTGTGCTAGCTACAGATTGCAACCTTTCAGCAGTGAAAATGACTCCAAGGTCGAGGTAGTCCAAATAAAGCCAGTATTGTATGTATTCCCCGTATCCGCACACACACATTCCCTTTTGCAGCATGAAGCACACAAGCTGAGCCAAGTAGGCTGTGTGCTGGTAACACTGGTCTGCTGTAAAGAGCCTTCAGAGTGACAGTACACAGAAATAAAACAACCAGTTTTGCAGCAGTCTAATAGTATCTCAAGAACCGTAAGAATGGAGAAACACCTTTAAAGTACTAAATGCATCTTTTACTCTAATACATCTGAAAATTCAAACCTAATACTTCATTTTTGCCCACACAGTTACTTTAGTCTTTGATGTGTGAGGATAGGAACTTCAGAAGTCATCCCATGCAAAGCTGAGGAAACAATCGGAAAACTGATCCATTTGCAGGGAACTATTTGGCATGGATTAACTACTATGTCTAACTATTTGAAGTGATAGAAAATGGGAGTGCATCTTTTTACACAGACATAAATGTCAGAGCTGTCCTCAGAAGTGAAGGAATAATGATTGCAAGAAATAAAGATAGAACATTTCATATAAACACACAGATGCACAAATGGTGAACTTGTAAAGCTGTGTGCTCATTGCAACCCTATAGAAAGTAATAGAGCAGGCATAATTAATCTTGCTTACAAATACACAAAAAGCCTGCACATTTACCCGCTCGCCACAACATATGGTCTGATCCCAGCTGTAATTTCCTCCCCCGTGCTCTTGGTCCAAAAGGATTTTGTTCCATCCTTCCCCTCATCCCTGGTCAGATCCTCTAAATCACAGACTAGGTGGTTCAACTCTTTCAAGCAATCATTCCAGTTTGACTGTGATTTTTTTTTCTTGCTTTACACTCTGAATGGAAAATAAAGCCAAATGACACCACAAGTGATGAGATCAGCTTTAATACGGCCTGAAATTTAGATTATGCATAAAATACGCCTTCATCAATTCCCCAAACCATTGGTATCTTTTCTGGCCTTGAATTACAATGTTTTAGCCAACTTCACATAACATTGAGAAAGTTCTGGGGATATTTGCTCTGATGAGGCTTGAAGCTGTACACAGCATGAAGCCCCTACACAAGGGACTGAAACACTGACCTGAGCTGTCACTTGCTCCTGTCTCCCAACACAGAACTTTAATGATGATTTTCAAAGCTCCATTTCCATACTGCACTTTCATTTTCTCCTAAACTTCAGAGAGCAGCTAAGTGCAAAGCCATGGGGGATTTCCCAGCTCTCTCCAGTTCTCAGAGGACTCCTGACTGCTGTGTGAGGTGGGTGTCCCACGGAGGCTAGCTGTCTCCATTGTAAGCTGGCAGCACACCAGCAGGACAGTCAAACAGCGGAGGATCCAGCCCACAGCAGGCTGGGTCAATCAAGCAAGTCCTTTCAGACGTCCCCTGGAACATTTAACCTGAAGATGTTCTGTATTTGTGGCATCAAAGTATTTTTTGTCAAGACCTATGCTATTTGAAGTACACGTGGTTTTCATTAGTAAGGAATGGTTTGGGCTTTATGAAGAGATTAACTTTGGTGAACTTGTTCATTGGGTAAAAAACAACTTTCAGATGCAGAAGTTCTGTGATCCTTACTTACCCAGGATGATTTTATGATATGAAATAAACCAGTTACAAAATCAGTCTTGCTTCTTGCAGGCTCTGAGGGTGAACAACAATAAAGGGCATATTCATCAAAGATTAGTGCTCAGAGTGAAGGAGTCCATATGGCTTTAGACTGGAGGGGGAGGGAGGGAGAGGCAAAGGAGGGGGAAGAAGGGGAAAATTTCACTGAGGTTAAAAACTGTGAGAGCTGATGAATATTTGAACATGAGTATTGCATCAGGAGGCCCAAAGGCTATTTCCAGAGATAAGTTCAACAGACAGCAACTTTGTCAAATGCTAGAGTGAGAGTAGAACTCTCAACACATCTGGTACTGCATTTACTGTGCTCACTAGAGTGACTGAAGAAGTCAGATGATCATATAAATTAAACAATAAAAAAATTCTGAAAGTAAAAATTGGGAATATTTAATTTCAAAATATTTTTGTCTCATTACTTGTATATTTCATAAAAGTATTCTTCAGGAGCTACTAAATATTGCATTGTTGCAAGACTCAGAACAATACACTAAGTAAATTTATTCCGAGTGGAAAGAGGTTTATTGCACCAGCTATCCCAACTTCATGTATTCCAAACCTTGAGCAAGTGTTGAGACCCTGCCACTATAGAGAAGGCAATTTAAAAATTGTGGATATTAAAGGTGGATATTTGAAGTCAACACTAAAAAGAATATATAAAAATAAAGTGCACAGGCAGAATGAAAGAGAAATTTTTGTCGATTCAACTGAATTATAAAAAAATATCCATAGGTAGAAGTGGAAAAGAGCTCAAGAAGTGACTGCTCCTTGTCAGCCAAGACAAGGAAAGAGAAGGAAGACAAAGAGAAAAAGGGACTTTAGCTACTCTGTCCATGGATTCCATCACTCCATTCTGTGGGATGTGCTTAGCAATCATTGCTGGTACCTCTAGTACTGGAGATTGTCTCCAGTTTTCCAATAGTCTGATACAAACAGGGCCGATTGGCAGGATCTGGGAATTAAGCAAGCGAACGGGCCAGTGCCTTATGCACCTGACCCAGCTGCAGCTGGCATTTAGTTGGCATTCACACTAGACCTGCCTCTGTCCCTTATATCATAGAGAGGAGAAAAATTGCTTAAAGCGTCAGTATCATCAAGAGATTTATAAATGGCTAGGTTTAGTTACAGCAGATTGAATTCGTGTCTGTGTCTTATCAAACTGAGGCCAAATCATGCCACAGATCTCAAGTTTAAGGCAAGGCACATGGAACAGACAAGCTATTCATTTGCATCCAGGGCTCAAAGGAAAGGGCCAGATGTGGGAGGTAAGGTGAAGTATCATTTAACCATAGATGTTAGATCTTAAAGTGTGCCGAGGGAAAAAACCCCACAAGTGAATAAACCCATCTGTTGTTTTTGGTTAACTAGATTACAGCCCCACCTCAACACTGAAGATGTTACAGTGTGCTGCACAGATTTCCACCATGGTGGACCTGACTGCATTCCTGAGCTTCCCCAAGAGGTAAGTGGGAAAGCTTTATGCAACAAAAAGCTATGAGAGAGCTGAACATATTTTCTCCCTACCAGTACATACTGTACAATTGAGATAGAGTTTAAGTTGGCAGAACTGGTATTCAGAAAAACTTGCAACACACTATCAGCCTTCCCACTGCTTCTTTACACTTCTTCATGCTGAAGCGGAATCAAAGTTAGTCTGAAGACTGAGAAAATGTCAGTTCAAAACATTCCTGTGAGAATTTGGCACCAGTTATCTCACTTAGTGTCTTCACTGTAAATTAATTAGCTCTTCTACAGACACATTTTCTATTTATACCGCTTTCCTCTGTGATATTGTTGCTGACTTCTTCCTGCCTAAATATTAGATGCCATCTGTGGGTTCCCTGTTGTTTCACCCACAAGTCAAACAAACAAACCACAACAGAAAGCAGTGCTATCGGTGCCATTCAGAAAAAAAGTTGATGGTACATTTTAAATTTGACCTTATATAAATGGAAAACAGGCATATATATTAAAAAAAGCAAAACTGAACCCAAGAAAACCTCCACAAAATTATACTAGTAGCTGTCCTGGCCTTCCATGGAAAAAAAAAAAAAATGCTGACCTGCCATCCTCCCAAAACTAAAGGCTTCTCATGCCCTAACTGCAGGGAACTATTCAACCCCCTCTAAGGGTTGAGGGGAACTGAAGGTCCACCTTCAACAAAAACCCTGGGGGAACACCCCATACAATCTTTCAGCACTCTGAACCAAACTGGGCAGCAAAACATGGAGGAAATTAAAAAGAAAACATAAAATTAACTCTCTCACCAAATTGTGCAGGGAAATAATGTTTCCTGTCTTTTCCAGGTTTTTGCTTTATATCTTCCCATTTTATACCAGCTGCAGACTTTGGCCATCCCTTATTAACAGGGCTGTGCAGCTTCATAGCATCCAGCCTGATGTAATTTCTTCCAACCTCCTCTTCCTGGTTCCAGGTCTCTCCAAGACTGCTCATTCAGACCTGAGGCATTGGAAATAGGGAGTCACCGAAGGAAAGCAGCACTATCTGGCACCTCAAGGCATTCACCAGACAGGACAGTTTATGTTGCCCTCCCTTTTCTGGAGCAGCTCTCCTTTGCCTCCAGGGGATCAGGCCAGAAATGATGACTTCTCGTTATAAATATTTGGATAGGACCCTCTGTGATGTTTTAAAATATTGGTTTTATTGTGAACAGCCTCCTCCTAGATGGGATAAATAAAGCCAACAATAATAAGTTGTTCCACAGTCCTTTTCGATAAGAGGGTTTGAGTTTGAGCTTTTAGATTTATTTTTTTTTTTTAGTTTCTCTTTAAAGATACCAGACTCCAGAGTGATTTTTCCAAACTTACGATTTCTAATATCTTGTTTGCAAGATGGCGCTAGGAAATCTTAAAAGGCTATGAAATGATATTAATACTCACAGGAAACAAAATAAGCTGTGAAAAGGCACATGAAAGATCATAGTAAAGCCAGTAAACTCGACATACCCAAGACATAATTCATCTGCTTTCCTCACTGGTCTGTTCTGTCTCTTTATAAGAGCTTCAACTTATTATCAAAATGCAGAATAAATATAAGTTATGAGAAAAAAGCCCAACAACTTTAAATCTCTGCTGTAATCCTGAAAGGTGGAGCTGCTGTCTTGTAATAAATTTCTTGTAATTCCCAACAGATTAATGACATTTCAATTTCCAAGAAAAAAGAAAAAAGCTCTTCTTCTGGGAATAGGTAGCTAGTATGCGTTAGTTGGAAGCCTGAAAGAGCTACACAAAATTCCTACCCCTCTACTCCCAAGAGCCTAATTTGGTGCTATCATTATTAACATGTTGAATAAGGGTTTTGTTCCCTCTAAAAAAGATCTGGGACGGAATCAATTTTAACTGTTGGAATGTATATTGTCCATGAGAGGATAAAGGGGAAGGAGATCAAGAAAAAAATGCCAAGTCTTTGGGACCAGGAAAAGTTGTGTGAAAGGGCGCACCTGAAGAACATACATTTCTCTGCAGACTCCAGAGGATGAAGAACCCTGCACGATGCATCCAAGAGATTGTTGCTCAAGCAACTGCAGAGATAAGTGTTATGCACTGGAAAGAGTATGAAGAAGCTAACTAGAAAAGACTGTTGTCAGTCTAACAATATTTTTCTTTCTCTAGATATAGCCTGATAGAATAGTAAAACTTATTGCTTTCATGAATTCTTATCAACATTTATGGTGTCTTTATATACCATGCATTAATATTTCACACATTCAAGATGACTGAAAGTGTCCCTCTACTACAGACATTTTCTGTTCAGTGTGCAGCAGAGATTCTTGGAGACACAAATTATCATAGACCAACTACTTAGCAAATATTTCTCTCTGATAGCTTTTCCTAAAGCTTCAAACAAGTCTCAAAGGTCTATTTCTTTCAGTGTTGCATATAACCAAAACCAAGTGCCCAGAGTCAGTGGTCTGAATTCAGTTCCATTCACATTCTTATCATCACTTCTGATTCAGCAAGAGAGAGAAAATACACATATATCTTGATCAAACATCTTTGTGCACCTTGGAAAAAAATTGATATGCTTTATAATTCTGTGTGACTCACAACACCAACACGCAGTTATAATCAATTTATCTTCTTGGCTAGCACCATGGAAATCACTAGTCATCTTAAGCTTGCATCAGTTTCTCTTTATAAAAATGGGGACATGTTAACAAAGTTAGTTATAGTGTTGAATGATTCTTCAACCCCCTCCTTTCAGGGATTACTGCCTCCACACCAGTTGGAAGCAAAGAAATTAAAACTTCTCCATCTGCAGCTTTCATGTTCTTCAGTAACATTTTAAACACAGATTTTTGCAAAGAACGAAGCCAATTGGTACCCCAGAAAAAAAAAATATTCAGCCACTTAAGACTACAAAACAGGAAATTAAGTGATTATTGAGACTCTAAACAATCACAATTGCAGAAGTATTATCAGGAAGCAATTTCTGAAAGGCTTTGAAGCTTTAGTGCTCTTTGTATTAAAGTTCATCAAATTTCTGCAAGGTCAGCATAAGATGTTCTTGGCCAGATGCCTTCTAACCCTTGGACCTACAAGCTCCAGCAGTAGAAGAAAACGAAAGTGGGATACAGTCCCAGGATTTGTTTCCCATTAATATTACAGATCATCTCTGCTTATGCAAGTTTTAGCAAAAAGTATAGTAATAATTAGGTAACACCAGAGTCAAAAGCAGGGAAGACTTCAGAGGGCAGGAAAGGTGGGGGAGGGAGAAGGAAGTGTGACAAATCAAAAAACTACTGTTGGACAGAAGGGAAAAAAAAAAGTCAAAAGCAGAGGCATGAAAAAGCCAAAGACACACATACAAGAGGAAACTGAACAAATATGAAGGTAACACAGGGAAAAAAAACAAAAGAGTTCACTTGATACAAAAACATGTTATGTACTGGGATTTTTGTATCTTCTATTTACACAAATAAGAGACGCAGTAGGAACCAGCAGAAAATCAAATGCTAAATTCATGTAGCTTGTAACATGACTCTCAGAATGGGCATATCAGAGATATTTACTGATATGAAGCTCATCATTTTAAGGACTCTTTCTAGAGAAAACAGTTTCATCATGAGAACACTCAGTAATTACATGTAGGTCTTACCCCTTTCTCAGTGATGAAGTACTGACCAAGCCAAGCTCAGTTTTGTGTTTTATTTAGCAGAACATCAAAATGGAATGAGCACCCATCAGATTTCCTAGAAGTCTTTGGTTACAAAATTGTGAAAGCACTAAGCACAATTAAGAGGGAAATGATGGATATGAGCAGCTATTCTTTTGACATTTATGCTAAAGGTTCTTCCAGAAATAGTTTATATCCAGGCAACTAGTCTTACAATGCCCATAGCTTCCTAATCAAATTAGAAAGATCGAGTCACTAGGGTCAAGTGACCAGCCACAAAATGATTAAAGACAGTAATCAAGAAATCAAAACTAATTAGTACCTAAGCCTATTAAAATGGCTTAGAAATAAATTACTGCTATACGAATTTATGTCCAGAGGTTCAATTTTTAAAAGTAATAGGTTTCAGAAATCAGTGGGTACAAGTCACAGTATTCCTGAGGAGTAAACTCCACTGAATTTCACTGGGACACAGCAAACCACATTAAAAAAAAAATGTGCATGACTCCAAATCAACACTTTCAGATGAATAAGCAGATTTTGAAGGGTCAAGTGTCACCGGGCTTGAAGCATTCTTGGTTAACTCATTTGAATGCAAGACTGCATCATCAAATACCTAATTTCATGAAATTTTACTCCTAAATGTAAAAGCAAAATAAATTTAAATGTTTTCAGAAGTTGTGAAGAGAGAAAACTTAAGAACCTAACGCCTATTAATTTAGTGTTGGAAAACCTCAAAGACAGATTTTGGTTTATGTGAACATCCAGAAGCCAAGGCACCCTCTTGGGCTTACACAGAGCTGAATGACAACATGTCACAAGATTTCTAGCCTTTACCAATGGAAATCTTGCAAATATAACCCTTAATTATGACATTTCAGCATTTTTATATTTAAAACCAAGAAATGGAAACAAGCATAAACATTAGAAGTCATGGAGAGCAGAAACTTTTTATATGTCAAGTTTAATTCTGATTTCATTCAAGAAAATAATTTTGGCTTGTTTTTATTAGGAACACAAGTCCAAAGAGATTTATGCACTTGCTATATACGTAATGCATGTACATAGACTAGGTACTTTTGGAGACAACATCTAGAAACTGTGAAATTAAGTACATTATTCTTTCCATACCTAAAGTTTTCGTGCTCTACTGGAATCTGTCAATACATTTTAGGGAGCACATTTTCTTGCATCTCAGATTTTTCTTCAAAGTACACTTACAGATTTTTCTCATGGGAACGAGTAGCATAACGAACTAACTGCATAATCAAGAGTACTAACAGAGCAAGTAGTCCTTAAGTTCAATATTAATTGTTTGATAATTATAGCCAAAATAAAAATAGAATTAATCCTTTTTTCTTTTTGTCTTTTGACAATAGCTCTTCTACTCTAATCCTTTGTGTTTTCACGTTTTTTTGGCTGCAGCATCCACCTGTTTCATAGAAAAATGAGGTTACTCACTTGTTCCATAATGGAAACATATCTACATGATACCTACTACCTTCTAAAAGAAAGTAAATCACTTCTTCTGATGCAGCAAGAGGATAACTCCTAAGATTAATTATATTGCTTTTCTTTCACTTTGGAAGGCTTGCCAAAAAAGGCTTATTAAAAAAGTGAGAGCAACATCCTCATTGCAGAGTGAGGGAGCAAAGGAGATCCTATTCATTATGTAAGCAGAAACTACTCCAAGTTATGCCAAGAAAATTATAGTTAGTTATGTGAATTCCAAGTATGCTCTGGCCACCTTCTCTTCTTGTAAACATAATTAAGGCTAGTAATTGTGGGAAGGGGTGTGTGTGTCTTGTTTGTTGTTTGGGGAGTTGGTTTTTTTTAAAAAAAAAAAAAAGCAGTATGTTGGAATCAGTCTTGGACTACTGTTTTGCCACTCTGTAGAGTCAAATGCAGCTGAGGATGTATGGGATACCAGAAGTGTAGTAATTTTTAGACATTGTGATTTCAACTGAATGAGCTAATTTTTAAAAAACAGACTACTTCCCATGGAAGGTTCAATTTTTTAAACATACACTTGAAAACTCTGATGCAGAAATAATATGTCCCTGGTGCTCAGCAGGAACTGGAATTGTAGACCTTATCCTCCATCACCACACTATCTTTTAAGAAGTTAAACAGAAGTCACATATTTTAGTGTTAAAGTAAATGAGAAATTATATTTCTTTTCCGTCTTTTCTCCTTTCCTTCTTACACCAGTTCTCATTACTTTTCACCTGCTCACTCGATTCTTGCCTCTGCTCTTTACTAGCTCTCCATGCCTTCTTTATCTGGTCTTCCCCCTACAAAAATCACATAAATTTCTTCAGAGCTATGGCTGCAGCAGCTTATCTCGTTATCTCTCTGATGGCCTTCCTCCAGTCATTGACTTGTGCTGAAACAAATGCTAGGGCTCAGTACAAAAAGAGCCATCTGGTGCATGTTCAGTGAGCTTAGATATCAAAAATTGCTTTTTAGCCATAGCAGACTAATTCTAGCCACAAAAGCTTAAAGTAAAGCAAACATCAGCTGCAGAGTTTATTCAAGACCTGCAGAGGATTGCATGCACGTCTCTGCCTGAAGGGAGCACACCATCATAGAGGTTCAGTTCTTTTGGCGTAAGGCACATGAAAGAAGACAGTTCCAGCTCTGGTTGGGGTGAGGCTAGGGGGACATCTGAATTGAGGGGCAGAGAGACACCACTGTGATCTGCTGACATCTTCAGTAAATCAGGGGACCTTGAACTCATCTTTGTAGGTGCCTATGCACGCTGGTACGGACAACACCCAGATCAACAGTGTTAAAGACCTGAGTGACTGAGATCACTTAATATTTGTCAAAGTAAGAGAATTTCTGCAAGCACATCTTGAACCACATGAGAGAGCACACAACTCTGCTTTCTGTCTGACACAGAAAAGAGTTAATGATAAAAATTACATGCATAGCACATTTCTCAGTGTTACATGAGATAAACAGCATGTCTAGCAGTAATTTAGTTTGAGCCTGTTCTATTTCCAAGTATGTGTGTTTCTTGAGGTTTGGCTACCAAATGCTGTGCTCTAATTATCATAGCTTCCTGGTGTTCTCTAGCCCCTGAGAGATATGCTCACTGGATGTATTGTGCTTCATGCAGTAGTAGCAGCTGTTGATAGTCACCTGGATGCATTCATCAGGGTAGTGCTTCTTAACACTATTTCAATCATTTATGCCAGGAAATCAGTACTAAGCAACCCCAAATCTCTATTTCTCACTTACATTAAGCCTTCAGTCATTCTGAAGGTTACTGTGCTGTAAAGATGTCAATTGCTTGTTAGCAATAAAAATGTTAATCTGGATCTACTATAAAACAAACCCAATCCTGACAAAAAAAAAATAAATTAAAAATCACATTAAACTAGTTACAGCAAATTTCCCAGGTAATGAAGAAGGTATGGTCCTTCATTTCCACCTCTATCATTAGTTACAGATGTTGAATTTTAAAATATTTTTCCATGATCATGGACTATACGCCCTGGGAAAACAAATATCTGGGGGAGGGAGAGGAATTTGGTGAGGAACATTTCTCTAACAGTAGTTTTTTCATCCACTGATTTACAAGCCACTGATTTACAAGCTGTGAATGAATAGTAGCCTTCAACAACAGGAAGCCATGCCATTGAGAAACCCTATAGCGTCAGGTGGAGCCTGGAGACAAGCCTGTCTGCTAGCAGGGAAATTCACTCCAGGAGCCCCTTGTAATCAGAGCTGTTAGCCAGAAGGAAATGTCTTCAGTACTCTTACATGGCTCTTAATCAGATACTGACAGAGTCCCTTTGATCAATGCATTTTCAAAATGAGGGTAACTGCAGTTTGCAGTGTGTCTACACAGATTTCACAGGCAGTTCCCAATGTGTGCAGTCAGAGGAATTACTCTGACTTCACTCTCTGCTCTCTTTTTCTTTTGCTGCCTCAGAAGCCAGAGTCAGAGACACAAATTAGCAACAGAGTACCATGGATGCTTAATAGCTTTGCTGGTCCCCTGTACAGTGAAAGGGGGCAACCTTCCCTTGTCAGCTTCATAGCATTTTACAGCCTTGGGGATGGAACAGAAGGAGACAATACACTTGGTCAGCTACTTCTGAAGGGTTCAGACTTGTGGGGAGCCAAGACTGGAGAACGAGATGAAAATAGTCTCCCATACAGTTTTTGTGGCCTGAATAATAGTGTAAGGAAAGTGTCACTGAAGATTAAAGCCCTATATACTGGAAAGCTACCTCAGAATGAATTACATTGATCAACTACTAAGCACTAGACCTGTAGCAACTTACAGAAGAGTATTTCATAAAAACCATTAGCCGCACCCAGAAGTGTATAGTGCAGGATATATAGTGATGGCATTTGGTGAGAGGAGAAGCAAAGCGAGGCAGCTATCAGCATTCCCTGCTCATCCCACTGCAGTGGCATTCTGAAAATGAAAGATGGCACATCCCAGGACTAATTTCTTAGGTTAAAAGAGTAATTTGGGAAACCAAAAAGGCTTGCATGCTTTTTCTTGTTTGAGGAAAGGGCCTCTGTTTCTAATAAGCTGAAGACCACAACAAGAGGTCCCACATATTACAGAAGAGTGAAAGAACAGGAGACTGAGGGCCAGGGGGAGGAGTGGGGAGATGGTTTTACGTCCCATTCCACTAAAAGAATGTGCTGTGAGCAGAGAGATCATCAAGAAAAACAGGAATATATTAATCAGGCAGTCATTCCTCATCCTCTTACATCACCTGGTTATAGCCTGGTACAGCAGGGGTCCAAAGCAGTGGGTGATCATACATAGCCTATGCAGTGAACTGTGCAGCACATATGGTATATACATTGCAGAAACATAAGATAAAAGCTCACCTGCTGTTCTGTGGCTTTCTTAATACAGCGTTTATGCACCATCGGGTGAATTAAGAGTAGAGTAGCAGCTTTAATTCTAGGTTTCCTCACCTCTGTGTTAGAACGCTTTTCTTGTTTAAATTAAGTATTTATTAAGTCATTGAGGAAATGAAAGAAACGAAGAATTAGTTGTTAAGACAGAGGGTAATTTAAATGGAGCCTTCCCAATTTTATTCAATCTTACAATATAGTAAAAGATAGCCCCCAACACAAAACATATATAGGAGATCTATTCCATAGCAGATACACTGTAATAATAATAACAATTAATTGCATTAAAGCACTCCACGCAAATGCCTAGAAAACATGGCAGAATACTGGCACTGTTGTTCACAAATACATCAAGGAATCAAATAAGATCAAAACTAGCATTCAAATATCCTAAAAGGCTGCACAGCTTCAACAATGAAGAGAATAAAATATTAGAACATCTGAAAAATAGATGGTGTCTTATTTAGTTTTTGATACTGCACTGTGTACCTAATTTCATTAGGCATACAATTAGTTTTGGTATTGGCAGCCCACAGAAAACTCAAAGTATTTTATGACCAAGATATCACCTTGAAGTTACTGCCTCAAGAGGAAGACAAGATAAAGTATTACAAACCAGATCCATCCCATATAGTTTTTGGTGCCCCAGCTAAGAAGATACCTTATCAAAAATCAACAGTTGTTCCATACCATGATCTGGACCATATGGGAAATCTGAGATTTTGTTGGTTCTTATTTTTGGTATTTCTGTGGGCTTATTACCACTATCACCATCTGCTATACAAATCATATCACATGATATACTGGTTTTCTAGTAAATAAATTAGATATATTCTCTCATGCATAAAGTTGACTTATCATGGATCGATATGGTGTTGCTTGTAGTAAGAATGAACTTCTAAATAATTGTTTCTCTCTTTAAGGCTAATTCTGCCACCCATCTACTGTAACTTTTTAGTATAGAAATTTTCAGAAACAGCTTTCCATTCTTTTATGTATTGTCCAGTGATACCTGAGGAACATCAACAGACATTAGCAACAGTTACCTGTTGGTGATTTTTACTGCTCAGTAAAGAATTTTTATCTTTGCTGTCAGGTATCATAGCAAAAAAAATGTTTATGATATCTTAACACACGAAGTAATTCTGACCTTAAATACGTGTGTATTTCACATGCTCTTAGTCATCCATATGTTGCCTCTGTTAAAGAGTTAAAAAAAAAAAAAGTCCAAAGTAAAGCGGCAGAGTGGAATGAAGATGTTCAACACACCCTCAACAAGTCTGCTGGTAAATGTAATAGCCCATCAGGAACCTGCATCTTACAGTTCTGCGCTGAAATACAGGAGGGCCTATTCCTTGTGCTGTGGGAGAAGAGATCATCTTCTGGAAAGAGTTTGCAGTTTTGCCTCAGTCTCTCCCCTTCTCCACCTTCCTGTTGAATTCTTCCAGGGCTCATGCTCCTCAGCCTTCAGGAGCAGAGGCAGGTGGCCAAGAAGTCTGACCTACCATGGGGAAATGCTTGGAACTAAGTGCTGCTCAGAAGGACTCAGCAGGATTGTACTGGGCACTGGGTAGGAGTGATAAAACACAGTGCTTCAACCCACTGCGGGACTCTACTGCCTCATTATTTTGATTCTTGCTCCTAAAAACTTTCATAAAATGAAAAGCTAAAAAAGTAAAGTTTTACCTGTTTTCTACCCTGACGTGTGTGCTGATCGCACAACAAAATGTGCTTCATCTTGCCACAATGCCTGTTGTCTTCTTATCCACAGCACAGAGAGGAACTTCACAGATGCATGGCCATTTCAAGGAAAACTAAGACCAATGTAACACATAAGAAAGATACACTACCAGAATGGATATCTTTCCTGCCTTTGGTCATTATAAGGTACCTTTTATTTCAACAAAACTTTTTGCAACATGAAGAGAACCAACCCAAATAGTAGAGAGGAATGCTTTTATTAAAGTCTGAGCAACTGGGTTCCTCCTTGTTAACTGAAGACAGCTGATGTAAATTGAACAAAAAGAGGATAACATTAATGAGTCCTAATATGGCTTCAGTGAATTTGGTTAATCTAGAGCTTTGTGCCTGCCCTGAGAGAGCTCAAGTGTCTTGAGAAGACAGCAAAGCATCGAAGTGGAAATCCTTCCTAGCTGTTTTATGACTGATGTCAAATGTTAGGAAGTTGTTGTCCTTGTGGATGTTTATACATCTACATTTTTAAAACAAAACATATACAAACAAGTGAAGCCACTGTGAAAGGCTAAATACAAGAGCAACCTTGTATGTTAGCCCATAGATTGAAAACAGATGTAGGACTTTGTAATTAGGCCTGATTTAAGCTGCATGAAGTACATAAAAGCAGTTGTTTTGGAGAGGATGGGAGGGACTAGGGTAATGTAAACACAATTTGTCTTTTTATGCACATGGCAACAGATTAAAGAAAATGTAAACAAATTAATCATGGGTCAAAAAAAAAAAATCTTCAGGAAGGGCACTTACACAATATCATCCTTCAAAACTGAAATGTTTAAATGTTGCTCCTTCAGAGATTGTATTCACATTATGCTGATCTGCAACCTGATCAAAAGGCTCAACTAATTTACAAAGTTCTATATTTATCAAACATGTCTCTAAAAATGCATAATGAAAGTAATGGTGAATTCATCAGGAAGAGATTACTGATAGCTGACTGATTCAGTCAATGAGACTCCTGCTTCAGTCAATGGAAAGCCTGATTTGCAGCATTTGGATCAAGACCTCAGGGTTGGGAAAGACTGAAAGCTGGCAAAACCTTTTCCAGATGAATGATACCAATACCAAATGATGCTTGGAAGAAGTCACCGTAGATGTATAACATAATTTCATAAAAATTTCTGTTGGTTTTGGCTTTACAAAGGATTGAAATGCTTCCCACCTTTTTCCCAAAGAATTGAAGTGTGACTGCGTATCAACAAAACAAAACTCATCGGTTGCTCCAAGGTGCATTGGACCATCTGAATGATAGATACAATTATTAAGACTCCCCCAACATCCTCACTTGAATGTGAAATTTCTTTATCTCAGTGCAGCCTACTGAATTCTGTCAATCATAGGCAGTACAAAACCATTTTATTAAACTAAATGAAAACATTAAACACTGAAGGTATGTAAGCTAAAAATCTATCATTTCCATTATTATCACACAGATGAAAAAAAATATTTTTCTTTGAGAAAAATATCTACTATTTATTAACTGCCTGTAGCTATACTGAGGATATCAGTGTTATAAATATTCACTATTCTCAATCTTTGCTTAGCATTTTTTATTATGTAACTCAAAATGCCGCCATTACATGGAAGTGGGATTTTAATTAAGTTATTCCAAAAGCCAAAGCATAATGAAAGACCTGCAATCCTCTAGGATTAGACACATGCATTCTCACCATACCTACTTTCGTAACAGCAGTATTATGTCTCTCTGTCTCAAATTTTGCCCCTACCCAGTATATAAAAAGTAGACTAGAATAGTTCCAATCTACTGTTTGGTGCAAGATATGCCACATTATGCCACTATGTATGCAAACACAGTATTCCAGAATTTTACATCAAGCTGCAATTAAGAAGGAAAGAAGGTCTCAAAACCCATTCAGTACAGCAACATTACACCACCAAAGTTCAGTACAAAGTAATTACATGAAAGTACTTGTGTCACTGCAGAGCATCCAAAAGATTTTTTCCCTTTGATTGCTACATTGAAAATGAATGAACATCAGATTCTTGCTCTGCAAAGGGTGACAGGATGCTATGTTTTTCATGACTCATAAATTCACGTTAAGGGTTAAAAAACAACAGTTCCAGGACCATTCTGTTAGAATTTTAAAATAGGATAATGAGCTAAATATCTCCTTCATTTCAGATAATTAAAGGCTTGAATGCACTTTAAAACATTAGTGATTGGTGTAGCTTTAGCCTGAAACAGTAGAGCATACATCAACAAAAATAAATCTCTTAGCAGGAAGAAGTACTGAGAAGGAGTTTTGAGGTGGTTTCCTTAGGGTGAAGGTGATGTGAGCAGGTAAAATATGGCTGTCTGACTTACAGAGGCTCCTTCCACAGTGACTAATTTTGGCTTCCGATCTACTTATATGTTGTTTCACAGAAAGCCTATGTTTAACACTACTCAAAAAAAGAGACAGTTTTGCATGGGGGATGTTTTTAATGGGTGTATTGTTAGTTTTTAATGACTCCTTATTTGATCACCAAGTCTGGGCCAGCAGAGGCAGTAAAAGTAGGGAACTCAACCCACCACAGCACTAAGGGCTTTGTGTTCCCCACAGTGAAAGAGATTGCTGCAGCCTCAGAGGCTGTGAAGCCAAAAGCACAACCACTCAAGCTGCTACAAAAAAAACCACTCAGGAAATCAAACTCAGAGGTTGGGGAAAACAAAAGAAAACAAAAAAAAAAAAAAAAAAAAAAAAAAAAAAAAGGAAAATGTATATTTTGAACACAGTGACATTAAATTCCAATTTAAAGGCAATTCAGGAATCACTGCAACTATTTCAAATTAGTCAGCCTAGTAGTTTATGAAAACAACATTAACCCCCTCTCAAAGCAGGGATTCTTGCTACTCCCCAGTCCTCTCTCCCCCAAACACACACAGTTTCAGCCATGCAAGTTTTAAAGGAAATTTAATTCCTTATGTCACCTTTGAGAGGCTCTGCTCTCAAGCTAGAGGAACCCCTGTGGCAATGGTGGGACAATCCTTTTCCTGGCAAGGAGGGCCTAAGCAGCAAGTCATATTCTGCAAGGTTTCATAGCAACATCCTCACCACCTTTGGCCAAAGTTACTGGCAGAGGCAGCAGAACTTAGTACCCCTACTCAGTATAATAATACCATGATCAAAAGGGCAGCCAGTCATTTTCTTTCTACTCCTCAGAGCAGAAAAGTAGAGAAGGCGAAGAAAGATTCACTGTCCCAGGTTTTGTTTTTCTAACTTGTTGCCATGTCACTGACATTTTGCTTTCTCAAAAGAAAAAATCCCAAACCCCAAAGTAGCCTTTGATTGAAAATGTTTCATTTTATCTGTTTTACAATGCACAAGTACTTCTCAACTGAGAGTAGTGTGATTATAAGGTGTCTAAGGTTATGTCAAACCAGTTTCTAAATTTCATTGAGCTTTCTTCCATATTCAAATACAAATTAGTATTTTTCCAATCTGTATTTTCAGCTTTCTGCGTGAAGGAGTGGCTCCAGACTGGGTAGTCAGTGCCATCAGAAAGCCAAGATTAACTCCAGAAGATGTCACTGTCCTGCAGGAACTTCAGCAGGTTGGGAGCTCTGCAGCTAAAAAGCTGATACCAACATAGTCCAAATTAATCAGAGCAGTTTTAAAATATGTCTTCAAGAAGTTCAGCTAGCTACCTGGGATCTGCTCTCACTGAATACAGCTCTAGCAAAGAGATAGGACTTTTCTCTGATACATGGTTAATTAAGAGTTTAATACGTAACATCAATTTTCATCTCTCATCAGTTCACTTTTGCTGAATTGTAACGAAAGTTACCCTTAAGCTCCCCTTTCCCTCTCAGGATGGATGCTGTTATTTTAATGCTTCAGTAAGAACAAAAGCAATAGCCAAGGGTGACAAATAGGTGGGTGTCTCCTGTGCTCCTTTTTTCACATACCCTTGGCAGAGGGAGATCTAAACCTTGAGGTTTAGGCTTCAAAGTCCTAAAGACCTTTATTATCCTCAGATATTTCTCCTCCCCAGGATCAATTCTTATTGCAACCAACTAATGGTCATATTCAAATACTCAGCTGGATCATCTTTCAAGACAGCAAAGCACATTATAAAAAGCAAGATTTTTCTTCACAGAGCAAACCTGTAAGGTTTGTAAATTCTATGTAGTTAACAGCTACCAGGCACTCCTTTAGTGTTATTTAGACAAAGTAATTCATACACATCCTTAGATGATTGCTTTATTATGAGTTTTTGGGGTTTTCTTTAAATCAAGACCACACTGATCTCATAGAATACACCTAAAAAAAAANGAGGACATTGGACTACACAGCCATTTCTAGCAAAGTGTGTCAGCTTTTATATTCTTTCTATTTTACCCAAACCCAACAGCATTGCTCACAGCAAAAGCATTGCAGTTATCCCTTGCCTCAAAGTCTTATTTGTTCTAGAAAAGCAATCCACCACTGCCCAGTCACCTGAAGGTGAGATGAGACTATTCTTCCCTTAGCTGAGTTTTACCTCTGTCAGTATTAAAATATTTCAGGATTCCATCATTTATGAAAACTGTTTTGATTCCACCAAGTTTACCTTGTCGGGTCATTGTAAGTGGAAAACTCTAGGAGATCTTGTCCAGGATCTTTTAAGGCACATGTCTGCAAATTGCTTTTTATCCTCAAATATATATGTCCACTCAACTGCCTGTGTAATGAACTCTTCATAAGTTTCATTGTGCCACAGTAAAATAGTCCATGCCATGAGGCAGTTCATATCTGAATCAAAACCACCACCCTAATTTTATTAATTCAGGTAATTAAAGGCATCACTAGATTTACAGAGACAAAGGAATGAAACTGGTTTCACTTTGTAAGTAGCCGCAGCAGTCACTTCAGGCTCCTTCCAGAAACACATTTCCACCAGTGAACAGTTTCCTGGGTATTCCATGCACCATACAGCCCTACTTCTACTCCAAAGAAAACAAAATGAAACCCCACAAACCCCAAACAACACACCCAAACCCAACACACTGGCGTATTCTCTTTTGCTGGGAAGACTCCAAGGCACACAGTAAAGATGGTTTCACATTTCTGCTCCATTCAGAGTTAATAAAAAGCTGAGCAGTCATGGAAGAAAATGTGTTACTGAAACTCACAGAAATGTAAAATGTTATAAAATTGAAACTTTAAGTGGCTGCAGATGATAGCTGAGCTGCAGCCACGCTGCTTTTAATTTAACAGCACTGAGTGACAAATGATAGCACAACATAGAGAGAAATGGCCTCCCTGCAGAGTCTTGCTGTTTACTAAGTTTTTAGTGTGTTTACTAATCAAATATGAAAATAAGCATACTGTAAGCAACACCTTTTAGTTTATGAAGAGACTCACAGACTTCCCAAGAAGTTGAGCTATAAAGGTTTTCCATCTGGAAATTATCTTTTGCTATAAATTTCTCTCTTTCACCTTTTCTGTTTATCATAAGACCAAACATCAAAGTATAAACAAAAGATTTTTGCAAGTCTTTAGCAATACGTAACAGAGTCAAAAGTGCTATGTAAACTATGGGTGTAAAGTTCCTCCACTCTATCAAGGTAGCCTTTTCTAACTGTAGCACTTCTTTCAAGACATGTTTTCCTCAGCAATTGTCTTGTTGTCTCATAAGACTTGTCCTCAGCCTCCTATTTCTGCCATTTTACTTACTCACGGTATGGTGACAGTAACTGCGCCCTCCTAATTCACAGCTCAAAGCTTAAGGCTCAAGACTCCTAGTTTTTAGCCTCTACCATCTGATGGTTTTTCATTTTGAATTAACAATTCAGATCATATTGTTCTTCGATTCAAATGTTCTATGAATTCAATTTCTAAACATGAATAGTATCTGGTAACCACAACTATGAAAAAAGATAAAAGATTTTGCAACCAAGTAAAGGATGGTTTGCAGAGGATAGCAACTTTTAGCTCACTCCTCTAAGTAAAGACTTATTCAGGCATTAAAATACAATGTAAATTAGCTTTGAAATGATAGTAGCATAGCAATTTTGGGATAACCCAAAAAGTTGAACATAGATTATGCTGATGCATTCAATGTAGAATTTTGTCAAAAAGTCAGTTCAGTCAAACGAAGTTGTGCCTGTAAAGAAGCAACTGGTGTATCTTTGCTTCTCTATGGCAGAGCTGGGCTCTTTGGTTTGGTGAGAGGGAACAGTGCAGCTGCTGTGCTAGAAAAAATGTGCAGCCTCGGGAGCAGCAAGCCCTTCTCGCATACTGCCAGGAAAGGGTCCCAAAGCATCCCCATCTAGAATAGATGCCACACCTGCCCCATTCCATCCCGAAGGAGGAAGAAAACAACAGGGTGATCCCAAATACACAGGAGTACAGGTGCCGTGGTAGGATAGAAGGAGTAGTATTCATCAACCTACTTCACTAAGCATTGCCTTTGGCCACACACAGGATCCTAATGCATGATAAATTGTACTGTCTCAGAGGACGACACACAGCTTTTTGTCTCCATGTATTTTTCTGTTATGCAAAGGGTATGTCAAAGCTCTGATTTATGTGAGGCTACAGCCACTGCTTCATTTTGTGAGAGGGCTTTTGGAGTGTGTTTTAGACTTCGTGTTCATGTCCTGTGCACAGGACAAACATGAAGGTGGTGAAGTTCAAAGGAGCATAATGGACTTGCACTCATCTATCATTCAGTGACAGCAGAGCTCGGGCATTTGGCTTCTGCAGAACTTTAAATCTCTGTAACTTAATAAGTAGGTAGGCAGGCTATTTGAAACCCTGTGCACCTAGTTTAAACATGTAACAACAACAAAGAAAAGCTAGGCAGAGTTGGAAAAACTGACAAATTCAAGGAGCTACTGCTATTTTCTACTTTGATTTATTCAGGGAAAAGACAGACTATGCCGATTTAAATAACCAAATTTGCACAATTCGCACCAAAGGAAATGGTGCCTCTTCAATGGTAAAGGCTCAGCAGCGTTTGCCCAGAGTCATAGGTACACAAAGGTGACGTGGACACAGACTAGACCGGGCATGTTCTAGGATCTATCTCTGGCAATAACTTTAATTGCTGAAGCCAAGCCTCATCTTCATACCGATGCTACTGAATAAAATCTTTCATTGGAAATAATGATTTTACATCCTAAAATTCATTGAGATCAACTTCATGCTTAAGTAATCAACAGACACTCTCAAGAGGCTTAGTTTCCACAGCCCAGCTTCCTAGCCCCCACTGAAATTCTGGTAATGGAAATTTGACATGCAGAACCCAAATCACCCAAAGTCACTGGACTTCTTAATTAAGGGCCTCCTGCCTTCAGATTTCTTCCAAAAGCCAGATTTTCCTTCAGCTCCTCCAGACCTCCCTTGTGTTGCCATTTCAGTTGCCTCGACCTCAGGTCCACAATGCCTTTACCAGAGCTATGGAGGTATGTCTACATAGCAATGCTTTAACAAAGCCTTAACCTTTCACTAAAGTTCACAAGGTTCAATTAGAGGAGAAATAGCCGAAACTCTGATCAGCAGAGCCCAATTAGGGTAGTTGTGGACCTCTATCCCTCCTTGGCATAACTGACAGTAAAACGTGTGAAAACAAGAGGAAGAAAGGATGGGCTACAGACAGAGGTGATCATCTTAAACATCATTCATACTCTTGATTCACATATACGGTAAATACATCCTCCTCCTTTTCATCAGCATGTGTTGACACCTATGGTAATTACTTCCAGAAAGTTAACTCTCTGAGGCAATATTTCTATCCTGCTTAATTGCACAAGTACCAACTTGCAGCCTATCGATACTGATGAGCAGTGACATCCTCCTGTCAGCCAAGTAATTTGTTGGCAGAAAATGCCATAGACATTTTCTTCTCTATCTTTCAAAGCTTCTCATGCAAAAAAGGCAGAGTAATTAGCACTGACCTTTGGCTAATGCTGGTTGCCAATCAGTGGTGCTTCCCTACTCCACAGCTGCATTTATATATATCCCTATTGAACAACCAACAGTACAAAATAGGCATGCAGTGCTCACAGCAGGCAAACAGCAGCACTCACAATCTGCTCATCATTGAGGTTTAGAATGTTTCCCTAGTACTGCTAGAGACTGCTATTGCAAGTGCCCAGAAGGAACAAAATTTCATGGCACTCCACAACCTCATAAAGGCAAAATTTTAACTAAAACCCAAAAAACTTATAAACAGAAACCAAAACAAACCTGACGGGTAGTTTTCATTCATAAAACTTTCAAAGATAAAAGCCACAGGCAACCAGGGAGAAAATGTGGGCAAACTGAAGTATTACAAGTCTGGTCTGGCATGGGACTGCTGTCTGAAACAACCTTGTGGAAAAGGTTAGTTGAAGCTTCAAAACACTAAGGTTCAACAGTTAAAAGTGACCATATAATACTCTATTACTGTTTTCATAAATGACTTCCCCAGGGCAAGGAAAGATGCAGGCAGTCCATTCCCCCAGAAAGCGATCTCCCTAAGCCTTTGGGGTTTATTCTGAGCTGCCCTGCTCCAGGCAGATTGGTTACAGTCTCACTCACTGTCAAACAAATCCAAAGGAAGATAAATCACCTTGCATTAATCTTTTACAGTCTACATATAATGCAAAAGAGCAGTAACTTGACACTTTAATCATGGCACTGTTACAAGCTGCTGTTCCCTACAAAGCTCAAAGCGCCTTCTGCACTTGGGCACATCATTGGAAGCTTCATCACACCTGTCAGAGTGAAAAATGCCATCTTTGCCTGTTTGCAAGTATAAAGATTAATATAGAAGTCAATGGAAGCTGCTGGTGCCTATCAGAAGAGGAAGCAAATGGACCTGGAGCACAGGTATCCAAGCACCATCCCCAACAGAGGGTTTCAGCTTGCACTGAAGTTGCAGAACTGCTGGCACGGTGATCTCCTTGACAGCATTCAGGAGCTAAAGGCTGTCTTCTCCAAATACAAAGCCAATCCATTCTCTCTCTAGTTCAGCCTGACTCCTCAGAAAAATAAAATTTTACCCTAGGAAGCCATTCATCAACAGGACACCATTTTACCTTCTATAGCCATAGAGTTAAATAACTGCAAAAACTGTCTGCTGTTTTGGGCATCTCAAATTCATTGAATGTACCAAAAGGATTTGTCCAGTGATGTGCACTGTCTTTTGAGGATGGACATAGAGAAAAGAACTACTTCAGGAACCCACAACTAATCAACCAGCTCACAAGAAAAGACATAATAATTGTCTATCCATGATCTACACTTTAAAGAAGTCACCTTTGCTTTTGCAACAGCAGATATGTATAAGCTTTACCTGTGAAAAAGGAGAAGGAAGATTTGTATTACTGTTACTACTTAATTATAAGTGAGGTCACATTCCTGAAGGAGTCTTGCCCAAAGAATTTCCATTAGCCAATAAGGCAAGACATACCGGCTATATCTAGAAGTAGAACTGAGGTAAATTCTTTCAAGCCATGCACATTTCTCATTCTGAATTGCTCCATGGAATAAGTCTTTCCCTTTGGATTAGAGGCAGTATTCTTGGAAAATTTTCTGTAGGAGATTCTGAGCCAAAAGCTTCCTCTGAAGCCAGAGAAAACTGCAGTTTCTCAACACCTTCAACTACGTAAAGCTTGCAGATATACACATATGCATGTATGCCATATACATAACACAAACAGAGTTGCAGGAAGATATTTAAAACAGACTACCCTTTCATATTTATTTTACAATCACCGTGGGACACAACAAATTGACTGAACTAATCAACTAATAGAGAACATTAACTCTTTCAAAATCTAGATGATGTGGTTCCTGAATATGGGAATTGATACCAGACAGTCTTTAGTCACTGACTGTGTTACTGATTATGTCCAATTATGGCAAAGAATAAGGAGTCTGAAACATTTCATCTGGAGCAGAGAGAGAAGCATAATTTGTGCCTTATGTTAGTCAGATCCTCTTCGCTGTTGTAGCATTATTCAATTATTCACAATCTACTTACCATCAAGGAGACAATCCGGCCATGTGCTCAGCAATATTTACCATTTCACCAAGCTGTCTGATACGAACACATTCTATTAATAGGGTACCAAGGGGTGATGCTGAGCGAAACGGCACTGGAGTGGTTCAAATCATGTTCAGCTCACAGGCAATTTGTCAAGGTGGGAGGTTGAGTTTCAAGCCTGGAATGTAATTCATTTCAGTGTCCTGACAAGAGGCAGCATTAGTGCCTTCTGCATGCAGGGTAAGTGATACTCCAAAAGCCTGCAGCAGAACAGCAATGCGATTATCCCACATACCCTCCACAAAGAATGCTTTCTGTGTTTTAGTGCCACGAAACTACTCACTCTTTTTGCCAAGATAATTAACTGTGTGATCTTTTTACTTATCGCTGTGTCTGGCATCTATGGTTCTGACACACATAGCATTCAGCATAAAACAGAGAACACTCCCTGTTATAAGAGTGATGTGGGCAAAATGAAGCTTTAGAGGAACAATGTACATCACCTCCTTTCCACCCCACTCACCTCCTTTCCCCAACCTCAAGTAGAAATAAAAAAAGAAGAAAGAAACAAAAGAAAAAGAAATCAACCTATATCAACTTATAAAAGACAACTTCTAATTTAACAAATGATTTGTAATTCACAGGCAACTGAAAAACAGGTTAATACTCCCTCTCCATAGTGAGGACAGTATCTAAGATGCCTTTAACACCTAACCTCTCCCTAAACAGAAAATTATTTACCTCTCTTCCTCCCATCTTATACAACTCTGATTTAGCAGACATCTTTATGGTATGTTTATCCAGGATCAACCTGCCCAGGAAAGGGCCATAAGAGGAAGCCTGGAAGCAAAGGAAGGCAGGCTATTCTATTTCCAACATGCAGATAATACATGTTACAGAGAGTCCTATCACTTTTTAAAAGGAATACCATCATACCTATAAATCCTATGGATTACAATGCATTTCATAAAAGCAGAAACTATTGTGTCTAGCTAACACTAAGAAGAGCCAAGCATCATCTCAAGACATATCTAGTTCATGGTTTGCAGAGGCAGAGCAAGTCTAATGAAAACAAACCTAAGTTCCCCTACCCCCAGCAATTCAAGAAGGAAAAGTACTACAAGGATTGAATTAGAAAGAGAGGGTCAGACAAACACAGGAAGGAAAGAGAAACATTGGAAAGCACTGGTTTCTTGACCACCTTCCTGGAGCTGCAAGGGTGGCATGGGGGTCTCCATCTTGGTGACCCCATGCCCATACCAGCTCTAGCCAAGAGGGGAGACCATTTCTCAGGGTCACCACTCACCCTCATGGCACATCTAGGTGCTTTGTACCCACATGTGGCTGCTCAGTGACTCCCAAGTCAAGACATGGCTGGGGGATTAGGGCCCGGGGAAGCAGAGCAGCAAAGCAGAGAACATAAAGCAGCTGTGGACAGAGAAGTAATGAGGGCACAGGAAGACCACATTCAGCAAAATAAAGAGGAGCAAAACCAACAAAAGTCTTAGAGGCTGCTCTCTGCACTGCTTTGTATTTCAGTCTAACACACCTCCACAAAATCAGAACATAATTTTTTTCAGAATTCCCATAGTGTGGCACAATACTTATGCTAGAAGCAGGAAGGTTCTCCAAGTGGCTTAACCAGAGACTAAGGAAAGCTAAATGGGGAAGATCCTTTTTATTTTATAAATCCCCATCAAAACCTCAATTCCCTGTAGCCTTAGTACTTACTGGGCTTTAAACCACGTGTCGAGGATCAGTCAACCCAGGTTATAACATGCATTTGTCCACACTGTTTCTTTCTAACACACATGTCAAATGCAGCAACTTCACTTTCCAATGTTAGATGCCTCTGAAACATAAACTATAAAAACTTCAACTCAAGCAGAGACTAGAACAAATCAGAACCACAGGGATCTACAGATAATCTGTGTCTGTCCAGGCAGGCAAGGACATGTGAGGGCAGGGGCACAAAGGAAGGCTATCACCACTCTTGGCTCCATTACATGAACCTTCACTCCTCATGTAGCAAAGAAATGCCTGTATCACCATAAGGCAAGATCAGGCACAGAGCTCCTCGCCCACGCAACATCCGACGGTCACAGGCCAGGATACCCACACCAAGGGGCTTTCCGTGGAGATAGGTTTCTTCCCTATCTCAGGGACTTCCAGTTCACCTGCAGCACAGCAACCAGGCCAGGAAACCTCCCTTTCAGCTGCCGCATAAAGGCCTTCCAAGACAGATGTTAACTGCGATAGCCTACAAACTAACCCGTACCACTTGCCACAAGACAGCTCTAGGTTTGCTTCACATTTAAGAGCACCATCAAGAATAATATTAGAGGTTATTTTATCTTTTGCCAGCCAGCAGAGAGCAGCCCTCAGGAAGTCATGGTGTTCTCAACCCTCAGAAAGCCAGACACCTTTACCCCATGTTGCTTTCAGTATGGACAGCTGTGACAGGGGAAACTTCCTTTACACTCAAGCAAAGAAGCTGCCTTCAGATTACGTAGTATTTTAAAAAGGTGCTGAGGACTATGAGTGATAAAAGGCCATAAAAGTAGGTACATTAACCTAAGAGGCAATTTGTTTGTTGTTTTTTCCTTTTATAACTGTTTTTAATTGATTCTGCAGAATAGAAAGCCAGAGTAGCCTATAATCTCAATATAAGTTTTTCCCCAAGTAAAAGTTTGGACTGGATTTACTTTTATCCAAATCTGTCCCCTGTGTAATTCTGTGGAAGACAATCAAGTTACAATATGGGAAAATATACACTTTTATATCTAAATGCAAGCTCTCTTTATTACTTACTCACTGCAGATGGATGCAGGTGTAGGTAGTGGCTACTCATACCATTTAAAAACTCAGCTACACAGTTTCCCCTAAAGATATCTGGATGCTAAAATAAAAAGGTTGGAGCTGCACAGGTCAAATGTTAAGCTCATATAACAGAAACAGAGGTTCCTGTGACACTAGGGCAAATTTCTGGTTGCTTGGTTCTCCAGCATTGCTCTCTGGTGACCACAGGGTCCATAACAAGAGCACTTCATGCACCAGGGAATATACATCTAGATGACAGGGAGATGCATTTGGAGCCGTGGGCACATGACATATGCCTCTCTCACTTGTCATTACATAAAACCACTCTTGTATCAGATGATCGTTTCCTAAACATTGCCTGGAAGGAGGTAAATCCCTTAACCACCTTGGAATAAATCTGCAAGTCATTAGGCATCTCAAGGGGACACAGAGCTCCAGCTGTGCCAGGCTGGAAGGCAGTGCGCTTTCCAGGCTTGGAATAGCAAGAAAGGGGACAGGCATCTTTTTAAACATCAAAAAAACAAGATACAAGCACAATACAATTTGATCATCTTTAATTTTTGTTTTTGTTTGGCTGTAGCCCAGTTAGTTTTGATTTGATTTGTTGGGATTTATTCACTCATCTGTTAACAGGAATTAAACCAAAGGGAAGGCCCCGCATGTTTGATCAACCCACCCACACAGCTTTGTAAACATCCAGTGAATCTACATGTGGTATCACTCAGTTAATAAATAGAAGCTCAGTCTTTCACCATCCCTGTTGCTGTGCAGTGCCCTGAAGGGGAGGGTAGTACACCAGCTCCTTGCAGACAAGAAAGTGGATGCTGCTTTCCACGAACAAGATGCTGGTTTCCACTAAGTAACCATGCTAATGCAGCTAATGTAGAATTAGGGTTTAATCAAGACAACAGAGATATAAAATAGGGATTTCATAACACCTTCACAGACACATCTACAATCTGAGCACACTACAGGTGATGCAGCAGTGTTTCTGGTGGGCTTCTGCCTGGCTCTCTTTTTCAGAGGTCACTTTACACTACAGTGCCATCATACTGTAAAGGAGTCATATTCTCTTTGCCAGAAAAATCATGAAGAGCAAAGAAGTTCAAGGTTATATGGGAAATGTTTTGCCACTGAGTAGGTTTTATATTGCTTGTAGATTATGAAATTCCTTGTACAGAGAAAAAGAAAAGAGTCCGGGCAAGACATCAAAGTTTGCACAGGTGACACAAACCTCTTCATGTCCTACCACTAAGAGATTTTCACAAGGCTGATCTTTTTATGTACACTGTATCCAGGAGAGAAAAAAAATTGATGTCCAGGTAGAAAAAAGTATCCATTTTGTAGTGTTTTAGCTGATCTATTAACAAGTTCTTTAAAAATGTCAGTTCTCCACTGGCTACAACTACACTGCTCAGTGCACAGCGCCTGGCTGTCAGACCTGTCAAGTGGTCTGGTGGCAAAATCATCATTTCATGTATGTGGTTGCTTTTTTTCATGGTAAGAAAGGGAAGAGGAGGGCTGTGATGAAGTCCATCAGGAAAGTGATTTCATATGATGAAAAAGAAGGTAAGATAGTCTGCAGGTGTGTGGGAGTTCTTAGCTGGCTTTGGTATCTGCTGAACACTGTAGGGCACCAGCAGATGGATTTGGCAAGGTTTCATGCTGCCAAAGACTCTAAGGTTACCTGTCTTCAGAAACATACCCTAAATCCATTTTAGAAGAATGAGCTGACTTGTTCAAAAACAAGCCCATGAGTTAAGCAGAAGTGGTGGAATTCAATATAAATCTTGTATTGAATTGTCCATTTTCCTCAATTTCCCAGCAACCCACAGAGCAAGGCATAGATGTTCCCATGCGTACAAATGGTGATTAAACATAGCACATGGTCCTGGATAGATCTAAGGTAATACATGTCCTCTGAGTAGTCCTATACTACCACCATGCATGGCTTGCAGCAGGACTGCTTGCAACGAGAAAACACCTTCTCATTAGAAAATGAGTTCATTCATTTGTGTAAATTCCAATATTATACAAAAAAATCTATTTATCCCCAAAGCAACCTGATAAGCAGTTAATAAGTTTGCAGATGTCCCCTCAGTGTTTCTGCTGTGAGGACTGTATCAGAGCACACAGAAAGCCACGGATTTGAGAAAGCACAGGAAGTCATATAAACTCCAGCTACACATCTGGTTTGAGCGTAGAAATTTCCCACTTCTTTGCAGGTGGGCATGGATATCCACACTCTCCTCTTCTGGGCTTCTGGGAGTCCTGTGTGAAGTCAGGCATCCCAGAAGGTCTTTTCAAGTCTTCAGGAGGGTTGTAAATGCTGTTTTTTTTCTGGTCTCCTCAGGATTTTATGCTCCATGGACCACAAAATGCCCAAAGTCTTGAGAATAAGAATCGTCCAAAAAAATTATCCAAAGGTAATATTGTGGAATCCACAGCTAGATATACTCAGTCATTTGAAAAAAGTTAAAAATACAGAGTCTGGGCTTTAGCCTCTTTCAAGCGTGCTGCCTAGCCCTTTGACTTTAGCAGTAACCTTGGTGGGGTGGGTGTGCCCTCCAGTTCTGCATCCTGGTGTGCACAGGGTCCAGTTTGGCCCAGTCCAAAGGACAACTTTTTTCTGCCCACAGCCACGGGAGAGATGGCCTCCTTCCAACGTAACTACCACTTCAACTTACCTGGATTGCAACTTTCAGGCTTTTGAGATGACATTGCCTCTAATTTTCACACATTTTGAACAACTGTTTAACCTAAGTTATCTAAAATGGTGGTTAAAAGTCATATACTAAGAAAATTAAAATGTATCTGAGGTGTGAGTGCTGTATATTGGTAGTGTTTCCTTGTACAACATTTTCTGCATTGACAACTGCCAGTATCCACTAAAGAGGTCCTGTTTCTAACTGGGGGAGGGTGGTGGTGGGGAAACAACAACAAAAAAACCCCACAAAACCAAAAAAACGAAACACATGGTTTATTTTTAACTCCCCAAGTTGCTGTTGTGATGTTTAAATCATCATTAAAATCTACTCTGATTTCCCAAATGCAGGCAGAGGCATTGATTTCAAAACAGGACAATCAGAGAGATACAAATGCTTTTTGGTTTGTTTGAGTTTCCACANTTTTTATGCAAATGTCAGAAGTTCATAGAAATAGGTAGTGTCTCCAGTGCAGGCTGGAGAGATTAGTCCTATGAACACGTATGTACTAAGTCAGGCCAAGGGACTGAGCTAAGTTCTAGGGGAACACACCAAGGTACACAGCTCATCATTGTAGCACTATGAAGAGGTTATAATGCTTATTGTATCTACCTGGTTTTGAGGGATGATATCTTTGAGCCCATTAAAGGGATAAGAGTAGATGCAAACCAACTACTCTTCCAATTATAGGCCACTGATTAACTCCCATTGCTCTGTCAAAGAGTAAGTAGTTTTATAAGTACAAAACACCAAAGTTTTATATAATAATGCAATTTTATTCAACAGTGTGCTCCCATTAACATTAAACAGGGACTTTGCACAGGGACCTGAGTCATACTGATATGCACCTTTGCATAGGACTGCAGCTGAAAATGTACAAAAAAATTAAACACTTTATTAAAGCTGATGGAGCTGCACCTCTGGGAGCCCATCATCTTATTCCAAGAGCCAGGTCCTCCTGCAGCCCTCGAGTTTCCCATGGTGGAGAGAATGGTCAGTCCTAGTTCTTGCCTGTGGATCCTCATCCATATGTGGATCCCACGGTCAGGCTGCTGAGGGGGCACAGGGTGAACTTGGCTTGTGCTGTGGCGGTACCAGGGACTTTGATGGTTGCATCATTTTTTTTCTTTTTCTTCAGCTGCCTCATACTGCATGCACTATCACAACAGTGTTAATAATTAGTAAAAATAGTCCTGCCCAAAGACAGGTTTCAGAGCCAGACATGCCAGAGCCTACATTTCAACTGTGTGAGACTTAGGATCCAAAAAATGCTGTTAGAAAAGAATCTCTCATTGCCTCTTTTTAAAAAATGCTGTCCCTTTTCCTTCCACCACTGTGAATAACTTTTAATAATAAAAATAAGCTATATTAAGACCATATGGAGTCAGTGATCTGGAGTTTTAATTACCATAATCATCTCCCTTAGTTAATGCAAGAAAAAGAAAGCTTACAGATAAGTGGGTAGGAGAAAATTCTTTCCATAAACCACAGGACTCCCCCTTCAAGCTTTTGTGACAAACATCCTTGGAAAGCTATATTAAATGATCTTTAATAGTGTTCTATTGAACACAAATTCAGAAAAAAAAAATGCACTCAGAAAACAGCATAAAAATAGTGTTTTTCTAGTACCTAAAGAAAAGAGAGTGAAATTATTAGAGCTGCAAAAACATCTATTTCCATATACGGAACAAAAATTTGCCAACAAAATCAAGTTATTTGATTGATTTTAGTTTTTATTAAGTCATCCAGGCATGCTACAGCCATAGTCTACATGTTAAAATCTACTGCAATTTCATTTATTAAACATTTAAAAAATCATACAAGACCATGTCATACTTTTAAATTTCTCGAAGCTACAATTGACTTGTAATAAATCCCCCAGTGCATTACAAAACATGGCTGTCAAGTCTAACAGCTCTATTACAGCTTCTGCTTCAGCCTCTGCTCGTCTTTGTACAGACTGCCAAAATTTTCACCTACCCAAGGGAAGCTATATTCAACAACACAGAAGAAGAAACTGTTCTCATATGAGTTGTTCTCTAGCTCAGCAGACTGCACAGGTTGTTCTCTTGTTACTAAAATAGTGAGGGTGGAGGTCTGAGGGAGAGTGAGAGGAAAGCCACGGATTGATGGGCAGCAGGAGACAAATGTGCAATTTTGGTTTCCCCCCCATATTACGACTCACAGTATGTCAGTATTTTGTAACAATAAATAGGCAAGACTGAGCAACCGTGTGGCAGAGGGACCACACTGGGAGGGAATCATCCTTGATTCAGGCATCAGCAGTACTTATGTCTACTTCAGACAACTCCAGCTAGTCTTGTCATCTGCCTGTGCCTGGCATACCAGGGATGCAGGAAAGATGATAGTCTTCTAGTCCAAAGATGGGAAGAGGTGTGTGACTCCAGATGAATCATGAAGTCTGAAGCTGAAAAGGCTGAAAGGTTTTCTGCCTCAGGCCATGCCTCAGTACATCAAATGACTTCTGTGAGATTCCAGACTATTTCTTTCTTAAAAGACATGGGTGACGAAGGTTTTAGAACTGCTTTTGCTGCTGATTTTGAAGCATAGCTAATGTCTAAGTGAAAACTTCTGAATTATTCCACTGCTACACCCATCATGGTATTTGTTTTTCATTTTGCTATGATTTAGTCATGCAGATCCATTGTATAAAGCTGACTTAAGGCACATTAAGAAGTTTGAGCAGCAGGAAGAAAATTTCCAGTTGTTAAGTTACAAAGTGGACCTGAGATCTAAAATGCAGTGGCAAAACCAGCAAGAAACAAAGCTAATGAGGCATTTAACAAAGTCAGTGCCACTAGCTTGGCTTTCCTCTATTGCCAAGGCACAAGAGATATAAACAGAAAATGAAATGCAATGAGTTTCAAATTATGAGCATTTTCCTAGATAAAGTATTCTACCACCATTCATTACTTTGCCTTGCCAAAATTGACAGTTCACTAGCAAGGGCTCGGGAGTTGTATCAGGTGCTGGTAACTCACAGGGAAGCTTGAAGGCAAGCTCACGAGTTCAAAGCCTAAATGAAGTCCTCTCTCCTGCTTCCTTCCCCACAGCTCTACTTTGGGCCCTTTTGCAGCTGTGAAGCAGTCCTAGAAATTGCAGCCCCACAGTGAAATCATGGCCTTCAGGCAGATCCCCAGAGTTGGTGTGTGCTGCCATGGATGTGGTGCCTGGGTCTTACCCTCAGCTAGCAGGAAATCTTGCCTTCACTCAAGCTGACCTCATAACACACATTGGTGCATCTGATCTAGGAAGATCAAAGCAAAGAAAAAAAACCACCCCAAACTTAAGAGCACATTTTTTTCTTCTTTTTTTTGTTGGTTTTTGGTTTTGGGGGGTTTTTTGTCCTCTGAAGGCTCAATAAAGTGTGCATGGCCTAAAAAGAAAAATATGTGCACATTACTCTAAGCTTATAATGGTAGCAATAAGTCTCAGGGGTGTTTCTTCAAGTTGCAGTTGGACTTTTACAATATGCAGAACCCCCTTTTAAGACATCTCATTCTACTTTCTCACAAATGCAAAAAGCTAAGCAATTATCAAGAGGTTGGAAATGCCACAACCCTTAAACGACACAACAGTCGATATATTTTTCTTCCAAGAACCTTACACTCTTATGCATTGCAAAGAGATTTATAATGCACGGTTCCCATTCCACATCCAAGACCCTGCGTAGTATCTCTGGAGAGAGCAGTAACTGTAGCCCTGTGTCCATATTCTGCTAAGGCTAAATGAAGGAAACAGGAATGCTTCCCCTGAGTCCTCTACTTTTGCCTCTGATATTACTGAGCTAGGTATTTCAAGGACTCAAAACAGATTTTATTTTTTCTTCTCACTCTCCCATTGGAAAATTAATGAGCTTTTCACAAACTAGGTGAAATTTCTGACAACTCTTCTGAACTTTTTCAGATTCCTTTGTACTGGAAGATATAGTTTTTCTCTGCATGGTAGAGGCAACCTCTCCCTCAAGAAACGGGACTAACATTTCACCTTAAACATGAAGTGGATATAATGTGTCTGGTGATCCAAGCCAACACAATTTTTATTTTCCAAATGTTTTAAAAATATTTTAGGAACATTTTAAAAATTTTATAGCTTCATTATCACAGTATCTTGGACACAAAAATCTATCATAGCAAAGTCAATATGTTTTACAGTGTGGCAAGAACAATTATTTCAAGACATAAGTCCTATATGTTGATAAAATTATAGAATAGTAGCAGTTAGGTTTGAAAGTTTCCTTAAAAAAAAGTGACTACGTTTGTGATCATTGATTTGTTTGGCTCTGTGCCTGTTGAGTCAGGATACTGCATGGACACCAAGGACATGGACCAACAAAGTATGTGGTCTGAATTTCAGATTGCTTCAGTAAATTCAGAAGGACTAGGAGAAAAATTTCCAAGTTGATTATTTCACTAGTTTCACTAGTACAAGATAAAAAAACTTTTTTCAGTTTTTTTTTCAGATAGTATGCCTTCTTGAGGATCACTATCTACTATGACCAATGGGATCTAGTTTTTGAGAAGAGTAAAGGTCTTAATCTGTAATTTTAGCACTCCTCTAGCAGGCACTTAGGCCACAAAAAGCTACAGTCAAAATTATCATATGGTCTCATTAGAAGGCCTTGTAACAGCCAGTGATTGCTTATACTAAAGGCAAAGATTTGGGCCAAGGAAGAAATCTTGGGAAAGGGATTCCTCTAAAAAGGCACCTAACAGATACCAGAGAAAACTGGCCTGTCATTGAAGCAGGTAGACTAGGGGGAAAGGATTCTTTTGATGCTGTGTTTGTCATAGTTAAAAACAGAATAAATACACTCAGACATTTTCAGTTTTGCCTAAAATGCACTTGACTGAGAGTGCTTAAAAACCAAAGACCAGCAGATATTGTGGCAGCCAAAGAGAAGAGGCCAAAGAGCTGCTTGTATTCATAATGTTCATATACTTTATGATCTTAAACACTGTTGAGATAACGAAGCCTGGTCTACACAGTGTAGAGCTACATCACTATAAGCCACTATTATTTTAAGCACTAACAGTATGAAGGGGCTGTTTAGCAGGCTATTAAATGCTTTTTTTATTCAGTATAAATGCACAGTTCAGCTAGTTATGTCTGACTTCCTCAGCCTTGTGTTTCAACATCTTCCTGCTGCCTGGAGATGGGATCTCTTACCTCATGTGCTTGCAGCATAAGCACCAGGAAATGGATAAAGCTGTGTTACAATTCTGATGGCTGGCTGGTGCCAGGGCCAGAGGTTTACTTCAAATTGATTATTTTATTTTATTTATTATTTTTATTTTATTTTAATAATTTTATATTTGTTTGAAGGAATCTAATTATTTCTTTGGCTCAGTTATAGTTATTTATACAGTCCATGGTGAGGAGGTGTTCACATACACATTTTTTGTATCTTTGATATGCTTGGTTTTTTTTAAAAAAAAACTGTACAAAATCTTATATAAAGTGAATAGCTTATATATGAAGAAGAGGTAAAAAGGGGAAGAAAAACCATTTCTCTGAGGGCCAGCTTTTTTCTCTCCAAAAACTTACATTCACAATTACAGAAGCTGGGAATACGAAGTAAGAAAAATGATGTAAGTAATAACAGAAGATTTAAAAAAAAACAAACAACCACAAATCCCCACCCAAACTCAAGGAAGCATCTATATCTAAATCTCAGAAAGAGATTTTATTTGTTCATACTATTTCCTATTTCCATCTGAATATCTTGGCAGGTAGTCCATTGCTCCATCAGTTAGAGGAAAGGATGTTACAGTATCACGTTGTTGTAGGGATTGAATTTTATTGCTTTGCTATTACAATTAGGCAAGCATTAACTGAGTTAATGAGGTGTAATTTTTTTTTTAAATATGTGCAAGTGGGAATCATGCATTAGTTCTTAATTAAACCCCTCAAAAAACCTTTAGGAGAGTGAAGTAAAGAGATTGAAATCAGCTAAATAATAAGAGGTGATGCAACTTTAAAGGGACATACTAAAAGCCTGGTATCATTACTGTTGATTAACTGACATCCAGCCTGAGGGAAACTGCATGTTTTAGAAATTATCAAACCTGCTAATAAATGTCCAGCTAGCTGTGCAAAAAGCCATCCAGATAACGCAGAAAAGATGGGGAGAACATGTAGGTTTCCTACTTTACCAGGCTGTGGGGGAGAGGTATACCTATAATACCCATCTCAGTATCCTGGATTTTTGGTGGATTTTGTTGTGTTGTTTTGGGGTTTGTTTAAATTTCCTTTTATTTTAGTCATTATCTTTATTAAAATGATATCACTATGTAGCTAAAATTACTACTCTACCATTCCAAATCCTAAGTGGAAGGAAATGTCTACACTGAATGTGATTTATGGGGGGAAAAATCACAGGCAAATCTAAATGTCTGGTGAGGTTCACATAGTTAAACTTGTGTGGCACAAGATCAGAAATGGGAAGCACAACAAGGCAATCAACTAATAGTGCAACTATTGAAATACTGCTTTAACTCTAAAATATCTCCTCAGTCATCTCCCATTCTGATTTGGGGGTTTTCTGATCAGTTGGACTGTAAGACAGATCAGATGGGCAGACCCTCTTCCCAGCAGAGGGGATCACGACAATGCTTGCCGGGGACAGTAGGGGACAGCAGGTACCAGGGAAAGTCTGTAGGAGGAAGGGTGCTGCAACACACAAGACTTTCGTGGTTTGAGCCTAATTTTGGGTCCCGTTGAACTGCATGAACTCCAAGAGTAGTGACAGTGAAAAGAGTGAACCAACCTGTAAAAATAAAATGCTTCAAGGTGTAAACTATACCCAAGCACTATTTTCTGCTGGGTGGGGAGGGGGACAAACGGGAAAATTAACATCAGAGATGCTTATTTGAATCTCTGGTCAGATTATGGCAAAAAAGCAATCAGATCTTCATTTTCTTTTTCACTTAAACAAATAGTTTTTAGCATTTATATGTTTTTGCTGGCTTCATTTCAGCTCAGTGCCTTAACATTAAATGTTTTACTATATGCTCCCATGAACACAGTGAGACTAAATACTTGGGTTTTTGTCCTTAAGGGCCTTGTGCCAGAAGGAGAAATCCAGCCCTGTGGGGAGGGCTGGGTTGATGTCTATACAGTATTTTGGGATGAGGGTCACAGCCCTCCTGAGGCGGATGCTGCTTTAGCTGAGGCACTGAAGAGGTGGCACCTTTGCAGCGCACACACAGCTGCTCAGTGACACGAGGGCACATGTACTTTGCCAGTTAAAAGCAGCTTCAATGTACAGCTACAGCACAGCTGTTTCTGGGAAAAATACGTTTTATATATTCATAGACACCTTACATACACAGCACAATTATATCTGTGGATGCCCAAGATCTTATGTCTGATGCTTTACATTCAGGTGTGCTTTATTGTTGCTGCTATGTATTATGGCTTAGCAATGAATAAGTTCAGATATAAACTCAACAGCTGCTTCCCTAAATCCTCAAATATTAAGAATAAAAAGCACTGGTCATTTCACATTCTCTTTACAAACATGTACTTCTTAAAGGGCTGCAAACTAAACTTGGTATTAATTACAAAATCATGGTTAGCAAACAAAAGAAACTCACTTTACTGAAAAGATTTAAAAAGTGAGTTTTCTAAGAATAATAGGATAAACTGGACGGAAAAGGAGTGTATATATAGGATATTTCCTTCCTTATGTGGATAGCAACAGAGTGAATTAAAAGATTTCTAACAATTTCAGAGAGTGGACCTCAACTATCTTCATAGGATGCTTGACCTTATCATCCAACTTCAGTGATGAACCTCAGTTGTTTAATCTAATTAAAAACAAATAATGAAATTTGCTAACCAAATGCTTATTTAATGATGACACTTAGTAGTTGCTTGATTCCAAAAATTCAAGTCATAGTCTGGTCACACAGTAAAAACATTTGTCTGTAAGTATTTTATTTTTGTTTTGCAATTAGGAATCCTAGGAGTCAGTGATGGATGCATTCAGGTTTGCAGAGCCTGTGAGATTTGCTATAGCAACTTAAGGGACTAGTGCAAGGGCAGCTACTGGCTATTCTCTTAGAGAGGTTATAGAGTCCAGGCAACTGGAGAAGAGCAAAGATCATCTGCAGCTTTAAAAGGAGGAGAAAATTACAGAGCAATTACAGAGTAGGTATGCTAACCTCAAACTTGCAAAAAGATATATATATCTCACACAATACATTTCTAAGCAGCTGGAGGATTACAAGCTCTTAAGAAACCAACTAAGATTTGTCAAGAATAAACAAATCATGTCAAACTCATCTAATTTATTTCTGTGACAGGATAATCTAAAAAGTAGCAGATGTGATTTATCTTGTCGTTACTAAGACTTCTGGTGCTGTCCCACATGACATTCTTATGAGTTAACTGGGGAAATATGGGCTATTATGAAACCATTTTAATGTGAAAGCAGAGTGTGTTGAAAAATCCCATGTACTGAGTACTCTTCTTTTATCAGAAGTTCTCTGGCTATCTGAAAAATACAACAAAGAAGCCAAGAGAAAGCTGTCATTTGTGCTCTGCGCTGTTCATTGTTTGCATTAGTAACCTGAAATGATGAGCACCTGTATGTTTACATGTGTGAGAGAATCAAGGTTGAGAGAAATATTTCTAGCATAGGTATTTTTAAATAGACAAAGTAAAATTCATTACAAAATATCAAAGAATTGGACTAAGGACTGAAAAAGGAACTGAGTACACACATATTGAACGGAGAATTACCGTCCAGGTAGTGATCGTTTGGGAAGGATATGAGGAAGTATAGTGGCTCAGAAAATGAAAGGAAGTCAATTATATGGATATTTGTTTGAATAACAAGAGTGGCATATGTGAGATAGCAGAAGATTTCACTTGACAGTTTGGGTTTTGAATGGTATAGGTATCTAGGTCTGAGCATCATCTTTAAGAAGAAACACAAAGTGGAAAAGAATCACTTGGGCACTAACAAAAAACCCAACAAACATATCTGAATTTCTGGAACTGATTATCAGCAATTTATCTCTTCACTTTGAGCTCAAACATGGTGGTGGGCTGCAAAGCATTTACTTGGTCTGCTGCTCTTGATGTGAATGGATCCTACTGCCGTTCTGTAAGTGGCTGTCAGTATTAATATGATTTTACAGTAAAGGCAACAGTTAACACCCCCCCCCCCCCCCAAAAAAAACACTAATAGCCATTGTGCCCTTTACAATACAAAGCAAATACAATGTAATAGTAAAGCTAAAGGGCCAGACACAAGTCAGTGTAAGACAATTGTTGGAGTGAAACTTAGTCAGAGTGTAAATAGCTTGCACAGATTAGACCCTCATAGCTCCTTCCCTGTCATTCAAGTATAGCATCAAAACTCACTCATTAGAAGTTAAAAGGACAGCATATGTACCCACTACAGAACAGCATGAGGCATACCAGTTTTAGGAAGAACAAGTGGATTTCAGTCCAGCTGTTGCCATACAAAGTCAAGTCCAGTTGTAGGTCATTCTTTTCTGTGACTCCCTTTTCTACTGAAGACACCAAGACAAAACACCAGAAAAAAAAAAGGTATGCTACATCCATGTGCATAAAGTTTATCAACTTACAGACTCCAGGACAGGTATATAATTCATTGTTTTGCACCAGTAAGCAGAGCAAAATACAAAAGCATGCAAAATCATTTATGGTACAGAAAGATCCTGTAAATGCAAGAAACTGGCAAACATCCAAATCATTTCTATTTTTCTAGGAAAAGAATTCCTGAGTTGTGTATCTTGGCATTTTCAAAGACCCTGTATTTCAGTGAAGCATACAGAAACAACTTGGTGAGGACATAACAAAACAGGGGCAAAATATTATCTAATACAGATACCCAGAGGCAAGAAATTATCATGGGGTTAAATTACAGTAAGCGGTGGGCTATTTTATTTTGTTGAAAAGTACATGTTTTACTGGATTCAACATAATAATATGAAAAGTGGTCCACTGGCAAGGGAGGAAAAAAAGCAAAAGTTTGGAAATACTTGACACAACTAAAATAAATGACAGCTTTTTCAATATCCCATAGGCAGGCTGTAGAAGATGATGTTTTCCAGTATCCATGGAGAAAGTAAAGTCTTTGACTGGTATAAATCAGCTTAGCACAAATGCTGGTCTGTTTAGTTAAAACCTGCCTTTCTTATTTCTTTTAATAGATAATATAGGTAATATCTAGCTTTCACTCCAAACCCATGCTTAAAACACTCAGAATTGATCCATATTTAATTACAATTATATCACACTAATCAAATAAATTTACTTTGTCCTCCAAGCAATCACCTCAGTATTCCAGTATGTAAAAAATACTTTCATTATGTTTATTATAAAAATATAAATGTTTCCACTACAAATCATTTTACATTAGTAAGAGGCCATCTACAATTGCACAATATATAATCTAAATGAGTAAGTAATGCTTTAAAATACAAGTTAAAGGAAATACGTATTGCCAATCAAATCACATCTATACATTGCTTATTGAATGCTAAGTTACAGCACAAAACTAGATATGTTAACAGAAATAAATAAAATGGAAACTATATTTAAAGATACAGAACCAATAATACGGGATGTCATTTTATGAACAGTTGCATTTTGCTTGATGTCAATAACCAAGGTGAGTCCTGTACAGGAAGATGGCCACACGAATTCTAGTATCTCTACTCCACAATGAAGAATTGTACACTGCTATGTATACATATGTACACGGGGACAGGGAGTATAGAATGCTTGCAACAGAGGCCACTTACAGTACAAACCAACTTTTGATGGGGAGAGAAAAATAAATGTTTAAAACTTTTAAAACTCTCTACTCCTAATAGCAAAGAATAGCAAAATTCAGTTTCTTTTTTACCAAGAATCAGTGAGATTGAATCTTTTATGCTGAGCATGCCTTAACAGTGGGCAAGGAACACAACATGATACATGACAGAAGAAAATTGACGGTGGTTGGTGCAAAGTTTTCAGTCATCATCTAATACTCTAAGAACTGATTCTGCATTTTCAGAAGTATTTCACAGATGTATGCTCCCCATCCCAACCCCCTCGCTTCCACTCTCCAGCAGCAGAATGAAGCTGAAGAGAAATGTCATGAGGAATATGTTATAAAAAGCCGCCTCTACACAGATAATGTTTGAAAATGGATTTTGGTGACTTAAATTTACTGAAAGTGTCTGAGTTAGAGCAATCCCAACCTGAAGAAATGAAAGATTCTGAATGAACCAAGCAACAGAAAATGCAGCTTTTCTGTTCAGAATGCTGCATTTCTCGATAGATTGTGGCAGATAAGGAGAAGTGTTCTTTACATCTTAAGAGCTTTATTTTAATTTTCTTCAGTTTTTCTATTTATTTTTTTTTATTTAAACTTACTTTAAAACCCATTCATTTTTCTTTCAGAAAGTATTACTAATGATTATCCTGTGAGGGTTTTCAAACCCAGTCCTTTATAGCAGGCTCACTGCCAGCATTCATTAAAAAGTCTCTAATGCTACTTCTATTTAGTAGTACGTGATAAATGTTATGTCTCTATGTTTTGTAAGACCTGGATCCACAAAGAACAATTTCAGCCCCACAAACCCTTGACACTGATTCTTCCCTTACTTATGTATCCTGTGCTACAAGAAGCTTCAAATGTCAGGCCAATACAAGAAAGTAAGCACAATTGGTTACTTGCTTTTGCACACACAGTGAGAGGCAGTATGCCACATAGTCATCTGCCTCCCACAGAGCCTTGGGTTTTTAGGGACTCACTGTTATTCATTAGAATCAGCTTTCGATTCCAGTATGGCAAGTTGGAAAATAGAGTGGTTTCCACTAGTGCCAAGGCATGATGTCTGTGTGCCTGGCACTGCACCTAGAGCATCAAGAAGCTCACTTATATGTAGCACAAGAAGTAACTCATACCATAATTTAAACCACTCATTTTCAGAGCAAAGAGTCGGGTCTGCTCAGTCCTGGGATTGATGTGCTCCAGAGCAACAACTTAAGAGTTGGGAAGCTACTTGGAAGATGCTGAAGATGGAGGAGGGCTTTCATCTTCTGGTTTCCTTTTTCCACTGGGAGATGAGAATGCTCTCCCAAAGATAGGTTCCTCTCTGTTTTCATTCAAGGAACAGGTGCCTAAGGAACCTGTGCCAAAAATTCAGATCCCCCACAGGCTGGCAGCTCCCGGACAGGGTATTTCTAGCTCAGATGTATGTAGAACTACATACCAAAGCCCCCTTTCACAGCTTAAGTCATCCTTTTAAACAATCTACTCAACCTTGGCTGCAAGTCACCATCTCAGCACAACTACCTGTGGCTGCCCACATGGCAGTAGTACACTTCCCAGTCCTCAGCACTGGGAGCAGAGTCTGCCAGATGGAAATCATAAATAGATCACCTCCCAGTGAACTCAAAAAAAATCATCAGTTAATGCAGGATGCCACAACCCTGGCTCTTTTTTATATTTTCTAGGCAGATAGAAATACCACTTAAGAGTGGGGGTGCTTATTTTGAGGGAATAAGGAAAACAGGCCTTTGGGAAGCAAATGAGATATGCTTGACAGGGGCAGACATCAATCTATTGATCAATACATACATAACTGTCAAAACTCAAACCTGTCTTAAAATGCCCCACACAGCAAATGGAAGAAATCTCAGCAAGTCCACATGATTTGTCTAATGTCAGGGCTGGAAAAAAGACCACCTTTCTTTCCTTCTGTATTTCATGTATGATGTTATGAATATAAAATGATCTAGTAATTAACCCTCAGACAATCTCAGGTTGAACCAATGAAGTTCTGATAACATTTGGCACTTGGAAATAATACAGCCAGATTAAGGTACTTAAGCATAAATACAAACAATAATGGAAAAAAACAAAATAAATAGGCCTTTTAAAAATTAAGACTTGTTTCTATTTAAATGAACACAGTTAGGGAAGCTAACATAATGGTGAAAATCTTTTGTCAACTAACTCAATGTCACTACAAACTTTATTTCTGTGTTCCTTCCTGAAGCTGAAATAGCATGTTACAATGACATTATAGTAAATATGGCCAGACAGGTTGTGAGGTATAGTCCTCTATTTTCCTTGCTTTTAAAGAAATAAAATACCTGTTACAGATCTCTTCTGTATAAAAATACTGCAAGTTTTTCTTTCTTCTTGTTTGCTGTATAGATCAAATACACAGCTTTTATGTCCATGTTTTTTTGTGTTCAGTCACTTAATATTCAAATGGCTCTAGGTTTTATTAACACTGGTTTTTACTTGGAAGGATTTTTTAACATTTTTTCTTTTGAAATTTACTATCTGCATTAACAGTCAGTCAAGAGCACCCACCCTTTAGGATTAACAGATAGAAAATAAGTTTGCTCCTATTTTTAAGGCATTTATACTCAATTTTTGAGTGTCTTAGTGGGTTTGAAATCTCAACCATTATGTTTCCAAAGCTGTTGCAAAGAACTCCTTTAAATTCTGCCATTCATCAGCCATCACTTTTTGACTTGTGATGCAACTTTTCTTATTTTTCTCTCCTGAGCAACATCATTTTGGTACCTTACACAGGAACAGGGCTGTTCTTTGTATGAGTTTCTAGAGCTTTGATACTGCTAACAATCTTCTTTTGAGGTCCCACAACTGTAACGCCAACTTTCTTCATGTCACTGGAAAAAAGAGAAGATGCATTATGTGAGTGAGCATCCTGTCTCCGTGTTTCCTAGCACAGATCTGAGCAAATAGCAATGAACTAGCTCATCTTATATTGCTGCATTGGAGGAGGCTCCAGGCACAGTCATTTTGCTGAAACACAAACCCTGGTATGAAAAATACTGAAAGCTACTGTACAAAAACACAAGGGGGCCACAAAAAAAGAGTGAAAACTCATTTAGCCTTGCAGTGTTTGCTTACCTGGAAGAAAAGACAATGAAGCAGTGTTCTCCACTGATATAAGCCTTGGGATTTTGGGGCAAGGGGTTCACTTGTGGGCCAGCTGTGATCTTGACCCTCTCTAACACCTCCTTCCCTCTATCAACCTGATCACTTTTCCTGGGTAGTGCTTGCCATTATATTCTGAGCTCTCTGAATGGTTCTCTGAACTCTGCTATCAGCACTGAGTTGAAGGGCTCCATGGCCATTCTTCAAGTGTGTACCCTGTTTTTCACCTCTTCTTTCTCCAGAATGTCCAATCCCATTGTACCTTGTACAACACAAAGTGTACAGTTGTGAAGGCCTAATTAACCAGTGGCTCACAGGAAATTGGGCATTCCTAGGGGATTTCTGCACTGTCCCCAAAGAGTAATTGCTATAAAAAGCCATTAGCACTTTTTTTATAGTTGCTATAATACACTAATTAATGGCACTGATGTGTTTAATTGTTGGTACCACAGCTGCTTACTTCTTTATAACTTGTTATATATCCAGCTAGCCCATTAAGGAATTAAGATGTCCTTTTACATTAAATTCATAACTGTATTTGTTGCCTTTTCAGGTGAGAAAGAACATTACTCTACTCTTCCTTATCACTAGAACAAAGATGGATTGCATTTAAAATGTAATAAAATTTCCATTTGTAAACTTCCGACTGTATCACGTTTAAATGTCAAACCTGGAGGCAGGAGGGAGTTCAGCCTCTGAATAATTATTAGCACGTAGGAGGAAAACAGTTACAAAGAATTTGCAATATCTTGCCTTGTTTGATGGAATATGGGATGGGCAATAATAGATTGGTACATGTGCCATCTGTGAAGAAATCCTCACAAAAAAGGCCGAATATAAAGGGTCAATACAGAAACTCCTAAATTGTGAGTGAAATAAAATTATGCTGGTGTGAGAGAATTTCCTTATCTTTTGTGAGAAAAAGCTACGACTGTGGCCTTTACAGAGTCAGCAGATCATCTAGGTTTTCTGCATGTGTATTGCAACTACAACAATAATTTGCATTTATATCTTTAAATGTAAGGATATTTTAAATAAAAATTGGAAAGTCTGTATAAAAATACTACTCTCATGCTTATATTTAAACTTGTACCTCCAGCCACAACAGATGATGAAGAGCCATACTCCATTCAAACTTACTCTGTAGAGATCTTGGCTATGGTATCACAGGAACTGTACTCCACACCTGTGAAAATGTCTTTGCACTGTCCTGTCCGAAAACCATTGAGCCAATCACCTGTCGTGCGGAAAGCTGAAATGTCAATGTTACTTTGGTCCAGGAGAAGATTTGATGGCCTGAAACAAAGAAAAGAAAGTTAGGGAGCAGAGACACAGATAGATATATTTTATATCTAAGCTTAGCACTGCCAAGAGCTTCCAGGCTAGATGTGGCTTTGCTATTCATCTGTGGAAGTTCTCAGCAGCTGAGACCATCACGTGTACTGATGCTGGCAGCTCTGAAAAATTATGTGTAATCATCATGCTTAAGAGCATCGGCTTTTCATGCCTGAGTTTAAATCATTGAAACATCACCAATTCATGAAATGTATTTTTACCTTACATTTTAGTGTGCAAAGCATTAACAAAGATATATTTATGTGATTCACTTAGTCCCAACCAATACACAAAGAATACACACTCTAGGGTCCAAGTTGAGCATGTTGGTAGAATTTACTCATATGAAATTTTCAGAATATCAGAGCCCACTGACAAATCCTAAATGCTGCTACTACATTATAAGACCAAATAATAAGACGCTAGTGGCTTTAAAAAATTAGTACCAAGTCTAAAAATCAAATATTAAGAGAACGTGTGTGACAAATGTAACCACAAGAAACTTGGATTCTGAAGTGCATGGAGGCAGAAATGAGATTTGTTATAATACACTTACCCAAATGCAAAATACAATTGCCATGCCTAGTTTAAAACTGATGCACACTCTAAGACTGAAACTTCTCTAAGGATATCATGTAAATAATTTAGAAGTGAGAACCAAATAATCTTCTGCCTTTGAAATTAATGTGGTGCTCATGAAAGATGCTGAACTATCATGATTTGCATTCAAATTCTTTACTACAGATAATAAAGAAACCAGTAAGAAACAAAAAACCTCAACAAAACGAATCATACAAAACATTTATCCATAGTTTTTTCCCTTTTAAACCTTTTTCTATCTGCATAAGTCTACCTATATTCTGTTTAGAGAAAAAAAAATCCATATCAAAATAATGATTAAATGTATAAATTTTTATCAAGAAGGAGTACATTGCAGCTGACTCTACACTTTGCATATTGCAAATGGCAAAAATAGCTGCTCCTCTTTGATCCTAAAATTCAATTCTGTGGAGTATGATCGCTCTTGTTTTCATGGTCTTTTGAGCATACTAACTTCAGATTTGAGAACACCAAGATTAAAAATAAATGCCAGCCATTCCCTGAGAAGGCACTAAAGTCAGGCTCAATAATACCTCATTTTAACCTTCTAAAAATTTCACAAATAAGCCCAGCTACTCTTTTGAAGCACTGCCGCAGGCCATGGAAAGACACACAGGTTTCCAAGCAGTGGGCTTGTCCCCTCTAAAACAGGTGTTACAGGTTAACAGCTTGGAGGAGACACAGCTCTCAGAAAGGTGAGCCTGTTCTCAGCTGTTGCTTCCCACTGACTTGATATCTTCTTCTAGGAGCTATGAGAAGCCCCTGAATAGCACTACAAGTAGTAATTTCTTTCTATTGACAAGACATCTCTCTAATTCTAATTACTTTCTTCTCTCAATGCTAATTAGTGCAATAATGACTTCCTTGACTAATCAGATGCTAATGGACACAAACATATGTCCACACTGGACAATCTTTTAGGTCTCAATCAGAAACATACATGCTGCATTTTAAGCAAAATACCTTATGGGTGTCTTATTGCAGGCTTAAAGCTAAGCTTGTATTTAGCTGTGCTACTTATGAGCACAGGAGACTAAATTAGAGAAAGTTCAAAGCAGTTATGTCTGCAAATTCACAGTCTGTTTTCTGCTCCATAATTCTTTTTCCCTGTGGCCTCTTGTGAAACATAACCTGTACAGCAGTATGACTACTACAGCTGAACCCATTTTAAGTGACTTTTGTCACCTGAAAGAAGTGAAAATGAGAAGTGGCTAGACTGACAGCATAATTTAAAGGCAGTGATTACACAGTGTAGCAGTTAGGTGACAGGTAGAGAACTGATCTGGATTGCAAAACATCCTCTTCAACCCAAACTCATGTCATCCCTCAGCACTGAAACAAACACTAGGAGGAGGAGATTTTAAAGGCACCAAAAGAACCAAGTATGTAAATACTACTGTATTTAAGCTCATAAGAAGTCTAGAAAATCCAAATCCTTCTCAATCTCATTATGTCTTTATCAAGTTTCATCTAGATCAACAGCACTACAGCAGCATATCCTTGCAGTACACCTGACTTGCACTGGAATCAGGAGATACCACATCAGTGACATCAGTAACATCAATTACATTGAGAGTATTACCTTTCTCTTTTGAAGAAGAGTATGGCTTTGTGGAACTGACTCTTGGTATAGGATACCTATTTAACAGCATCTTTTACTTCTGATGTTTTGCCAATTGTTATCAATCAGCTCAATTTCTTTCATGATCAGAGAATTAGTGTAATATTTTCTTCCCTTCTGGTAATGCAAGGGATAATTAAAGAGGTCATTAGATGCTTGAAAATCTTAACTTCAAAACCACCAAATCAGTTTTCACCAGGTCTCAGAGCTGCGATATCTCTTGTCAGGACAGCTTTTGCCTGGCTACCTTTCCTCCAGAGCCCTGCCAGGGCAAGGAACTGCTCCAAATGACTGCGATCACCGACACCAGCTACAGACCTTACACCTTGGAACAGCCATCAATGAAAAGAAAAGCAACAGAAGACACCAGAAACCTGCTCTTCCCTCAAAACACTAAAGAAAGGAAAGCATAGTATGGCTGCACCAACACAAGGACTGAGCAGAGGACAGAAGAGGCAGCACACTTCATGTACTGTTCTCACACTAAAACCAGATCTTAGACACCTATGTGACACCCAGCTTCAAACATCCTCAATTAAAGGCTCAGATTTGACAATCATGGACAAGATAATTTTAATTGGTAGCTGTAAGCCTGCATTTTGTTGATTACTGTTTGTCTGACAAAGAGCTAATGCCTTTTATTTATAGTTTTCTGGTTTTAATATCTGGAATCCCAGGACATTAAGTAAGAGTATTTATGAAATGTTCGTAGTGATAAAGCATAGATTTTATTTTTTTTCTCCAGCCAAGTATGCTTTTTTAACTTATGTATAATAAAACAAGGTCTGACTCAAGAATCACTAATGAAAAAAAACCAAAAAAACTATAAAAAAGTTGAAATAGAACAGGTCACTAGGATTAGGAATTAGAACGGCCCAAAAGAACTTTCATGTTTATTATTTGGATCAAAGTATTATCATGACAAAAAGTATGACCTAATTTTAATGCAAGTGACCTCAGAATAACCAGCACTGTAAAGTGTCATTTTTCTTCTTGTAGGAATCCAAACAAAAATTAGCTACTTTCCTCCTCAGAGAGGACATCTGGACTGTTTATCAATGAAAGGAATTTGTCTCACTTTGAAGAGTCTGTGATGTCTCCTCATACGCACTAAGGGAAAGCTGGGCTTTCGGAGCATCTGCACACATCGGCAGGTTTTTTTCCCCCTGACCCAGCCCCTAGACAGAAGGTCTGAACATGAAATTTATGGTCTGGGTGATGTGTGCCATGAGCTCACACTTTACTAGACAAATTAGACGGGTTGCAATCTGTGCAGCTGTAAACGACGTCCTGCAGGGTTCCACCTGATCTTTTACAGCTTTTCATAAATCAGTACCTACTAGTTTCAGAAGAGAGTCATTAAAAAGAAATCATGGAAATTACATGTTAGCTCAGGGGAAGTGAAATAGAACATTTCTTTTTTTTCTTTTTTTGGTTTTTGTTTTTTTTTTTTTTGGTAAACTGCTTTTATTTTGCTGCTTTGACTAACTACGATACACCCTATCATGTCATCTTACAACAGTCATGGAAATAGTTTCTATTCTGTCCATCTTGACTGTGTATTTATACACAGAGATGTTTTTGCTGACATGTGGTGCACTGAAAAAAAAGTCAGCAAGACTTAGGTTAGAGAGACAAATTTAACAGAGATGCCAGTTACAAAATGCCCTGTTGCTGAAAGCTTTCTCTGGATGTGTCCATTACGGTAACAGTTGGAATCAACCTTTGAGCCATCTGCAGTAGCAAGGAGAACTATAGCACTATCTAGAAACAACAAAGACCACAGAAAACACCATTAGAGCCCTTCCCAATACAGCATGAAAATCTCATCTCTGGTTGGCTGCTGCTTGGCAAGAAAGAAATACACTAACTTGTAAAATTCAGAAATTGAGACAGAGAAAATGTCCTGCCACTTCTTCTGCATCAAAGGTGATATTCTGCAAATAGAGGAGTCGTGCACACACAGTTCCAGACTTTCTATTGTACAGGCCTCTCTTTTTCCACCCCTTCCTCCAAACAACACAACCCTTTCAGTTTTTAAATCCGGACTTTCCCTCCCAGAGTTAATTTCTTTTAAAGGGGAAAGTATTTAAAAAAGCATAAAGTAATTTCCTGTGGCAAATTTTAGGTAATTAAAAGCTGATTTTGTAAAGTGACTTGCTCCCTATGAGGGGGCAAACCTATGAGCCTGGTTTGAACACAAATCCTATGGGCTTTATGATTATGGCAAGCTGAAGCATGTAATTCAGGTCTAACAAGGTGGCTATCTCCTACCTCAAGAGAAAAATAACCCCAAAACCAACAGGTGGCATGGAAAGCAAATTTTAGTTTTATCATCTACAGCGATCAAGATCATATGTATTCACATGTATCAAGAGGAGACTAGTAAATAAATGATATGCTAAGGAGAATTACAGTTATTATGTTTACTTGACTATCCCTGGGCCTTAAAGATAAAAATCTTTGGAGCTCTTCATGCCCATTTTTAAAGTACTCTTAGCAGAATTTGTAACTCAGTCCCTAAAATACATTCACCTCAGTCTCCCCTACTCCTTTAACTGCCCCTCAGAACATGATTTTCAAGGGGCTGATATCTTTTTGGCATCCTGGTGGGGTAATAAATCATATGCCTGGGTGTATCAATGCTCCTTAATTTTTTCCCAGCACCAAACCACTAAAGGCAAAAAATACTGACAAGTTGCTGAAACGGTTTTCTTTTTCTCATAATACAACTTAAGCTGTGCTTTTAAGGCACAGAAACACGAGCACATGGCTATTTCCTCGGATGTGGAACTGTCTGACAGTAACAACCAGTCATTACTGTTAGGACAGTCTAAAGGCTCGTTAGAAGAGGGAGAGAAAAATGCCTCAGAGAGCTCTTAAAATGCTTTTCTGGCTCTCAGCATCTTAGTTGCTGTGAACGACTTGTCCTTCTATCTCACATTTGGCTGCACTGTAAATTTCTACAGACTTTTGCTACAGCATGAGTGGCATCAACCAAAGGCTCCGTGCAGGTTCTTTTTCCATCACTTCCAGCACCGAATTACCATTAATGCTAACGAGGGCTTTACGTCGTAAACCCGCCACATCTAGCTGAGAACAGCAGAACGAGCGAGAGCTCTTGGAATCGCAATAAACAGCAAATGCTCACGATAAGGCCACCCGCTGATCCGGCTGCATTGCTATTTAAATTATACAGTACCCAATTCAGTCTGCTGTAAATTCTTGCCTGAGTTTCACCAGTGAAATCAAATTAGAGGTGTGAAACTGCAAATAGATGTTTTACTGTCTCTGTTAACAGTGAGCCCCAGCAACTTCTAACTTTGAAGGAACAATGGCTGATTCGTGTCTGCCCCAGGCTCGATACTAATGACTGCTGGGAAAATCAGGTGAAAACAGGGTTTTTCTGTCTCTAGCTGCTAACTAAATGAAGTCCCTAAAAATCTCCTCAGTCTAGCTCTTGGATTTCCTGCACAATCTAAACTATGTTTAGACACCAAGGAGTACAATTTACTATATTCTTCCATTTTCCTTTGTGATTTCTAGTTAAAGTTCCCTCCCCCTCCACAAATTCACTATTTTATGTTTAACAGGCTTCAAGAGAGAGAGCTAGTGTTGTAGGCTTACATTACTTGAATGCTCTTAGAGCAAGCAGTCTGGTTTAGGACGCAGATTATATTGTTGCTGGATTTTAAACGAAGATTAAAATTTGCACATCATCTTGCACTACACGGCATTTGGCCAAACCCAGACCCTGCTGTTGACATCCTCATAACCACAAAGCCTAAACCCTCTCTGAAATGTTCCAAGTAAAACTGAAATCTCCTTCCTTCAGCCCTCCATCCTGGAAGTTCCTAACAGGGAGAAACAAATATTGTAACAGCAGGTCAGCAATACAGGTCAAGAATCTGAAGCTTTCTGACTGAATAGCAAAAAATAATAGGGAACATCTCAACAAAATGTTCAGCCAATACAAATAGTCATCTCAATGCAAATGTTTTTGCAAAAACAGGGCTTGAATTATGCTGCATAAAGGAGCTGTCTCCATTTTTTATTTGGCCTGGTCACTGCTCCTTTTGAGTTTGATTTTCATAAATATCCCACCAAGCTACAATACTAGGGTGTTTCCACTGAATCATCAGATTTTAAGTGGCAACAAACTTTGTGAGAAGCAAACTTCAAATTTTAGATTGTAAACACTGCTCCTGGATGTTCAAGAATGAGACCGGACAGAAAACAAAGCACAGGTTTAGCAGGGAACAATTGCAATCATTTACTTGCAAATAACAGGTCGTCCAGAAACAGCTCAAAGAAATTACTCTAGTGAGTAATTCAAACAACACTTCAAATTCAAGAAAATCAAGAAGAGTTGTAAACAACTTGCTAATGCATCAAAGAATGTATGAGGAATTAATTATTCATACACAATCTTGAACACTTGTATTTTCATCAGGAAGAGTAACTGACCCTGACCCTCAAAATTTTCTGGACTATGTGAAGAGAAATTCAGCAATGCTTTTTCTCAAAATAAGTGACTTTCTTGTTTTTGTAGCCTTAGCAGCAGCAATTTGTATACTTTTTTGGATTAAAGAAAACCCACATAACTGTCCATAGATGATTTTCTTTTTTTTTTTTAATTTCCATAGTCAGATATGATGGTTCCTCACCACGGAATTGGAACTTGGAAATTAATGGAAGATGTGGAATTTGTATAATAAATAGTATATGATATACAGTGTTAGGCCTCTGAGTGAAGTTCAAGGAGGCAACTACACATTTTATAAACTTCAGTTCCTGAACCTTTAAAAAAATCTTAAGACATTTTATCCATGTACTTTTTCATTTATAAACACAAAGAATAATAGCAAGCTGCATATTCATTATTATAAATCAAGAATAACCCTACTGAACCTGTTGAGGTACTTCATTCTGGAAAAAAAGAAATTTGAGGTTAAATTTTATTTATTTAAGTTCTCTGCATAGAAAAAAATGCATAGTTAACACGCAATCTTTACTTTGAAATTAGCATAAATGTTATTCTAAGTGTAATTTTTTTTATAAGCAGCATTATTTTTTAAAACATCTGGGTTTGTTTCCCTATTTTTAATCAGCTTTTCAACTTGCATGTCTGTTCAGAAATTCTAAATTTTGCGACACAACATTTATCACGTAATCAAAAGAAGACTAGTGGTCTGAAATAAATACTTGAAATTACAAAATAAAACTTTGCTTCAGAAGTTTGCAAATGTAGGAACACTCAAGCAGATTTTTAATTCTTTGAAAGAATCTTAAACCCAAAGACTGGCTGCATAGCAGTTTGGCTGGCTAATGCTACAAGCAGTGCTTGGAAAGCAGATAGAGGAGTCTAAAAAGTGCAGGAGAGGCAGCCTTGCACCCTGGCTCTGTCTGTGAAATCAAAGGGCTTTACTGAAACTGTTCGCTGCCTTTGCTGAACATGTTCTGTCTTTTCCGTGTATTTCATGCTAGAAGTAGCTCCATGCCAGGAGAAACAGATGTTGAATCCTATTAACGGTTGCTGGTTAGCCTGTAAGTAACACCTTTATCTTCAAAGATTTGTGGCAAACTTGCTAATTAATTCTCCTGTGAGAAAGGTAATTTAAATTTTCAGAGAGATAGAGAAGCTAGCTGAACAAAATAATAATTTTCAAAAGTCCCAATAAGGAAGCTGCCTTTGAAATGGATGAAGTTTTTGCATTTTCCAAAATCATTTTACAGTTTCCAAACTGAAAACTGTTTCACAAAAGTGTTTGAAACAACACTACCTACATCTTATTAATTAGTGGACAAAACTCAGCAGATAATTTTACAGAACTCCACATAAGCAGTAAGGCATGTTAATAACATTCCATGTTAGGTGCTTGGGCTAGATATGAACTGAGAATAAGGAATTAAATGATAAATACTCCATTAGTGTTTCCTTCCTTTGAGATCCTCAATTTGCAATGCAAAATAAATAGCATTTTCCATGAAGACCCAAAGAAACTTACAAAATAACTTGCTGTTAACTCTGAGTAACTCTGAGCAACAAAATGGTGACTTTTTCTTTTTTTTTTTTTAACGTGGAAGACTATCAGCTGTGTATTTTCCGCATTTTATATAGAAGAAAAAGTCTTGCAATTCTTGAACTCAGACCTATGCAGCATACTAAATTATTATTACAGTGTGTCCAGACTATGATATAATGTCTTAGGTATGCAAACATCATCTTGTGACTGTCCTGTGGCTCTGGGACATGACACATGACCACCTTTCCCTCTTGTCTACTGGCTGTATTAACCAAATAATCTTTGGACTATAAAACCAGATGAATTTGCAATAAAGAAGAGACTCCACTAGGGACTCCATTTTAGCCCTTGTACAGCTTGCATATAGTCTATCTTTCTTTCCTGGATCTTCTGATTAACAGCACCATGCACACAAGGCCTGTATGTTTTGTTGGCAGTTGTGGTTCCAGAGGGTCCCGATTCCTGATGCCACCAAACTGATGATTCCAGTTAAGGGATCGCAAAACACGCCTGGACACAGACCTAACTATTAATACAACTAGAAACAAATAAAAGGACAAATTACAGAAAATCTTTCTGAAAACTTTGAATTCTCAGATGCTCTTCCCCCCCTCGTTTGCAATATAATTCTCAGTTTTTCTAAATATGTGCTTGCAGTATAAAGAAACAACAGCAGTGGTACTTGACACTGACTTTCATTTTACCAGAAGCTTATATGGAGACAAAAACAAATATGAAAGCAGGGGGTTTTGTGCAGAATCCATGTCAATTTTGCAATCAATCAGAGGCCTGGCAGAAATTCAGAATTTCTGAAAGTCATATGTTGGAATTAGAAACAATTTTCAATTTTTTTTCAAATGCTTTTAATGCATTAACTGAGCTATTCCTTTTTCATAGCAGGTTCATGAAGACCATGTGCCTTCAGTCCCACCTATGTCACAGAAGTGAACACACAGAGCAACTCTAGGAAAGCTGCCACAATATTTTAGTTGCCTGAATCCTGTATCATAACCCTTATCCCTCAAGATCACACTATCCTCTCACAGCTTAATCAAATTTTGTGATGCAAAAATGCTTTAAATAGATTGGTAATAACACTCTATGTTTTAAATATATATTTTTCAAATGGCCCTATTAGAGTAGGATGCATATATATAAAATGATAATATAGAATGTAACTTTAGAGAACCATCACAAATAGATATGCTTATATATATATATACCAGAAATATAAATAAGTGAAAAAAAAATGAAACAGATAAAGGAAATTTCATGAGTTCATTTAAGATTTGTAGTGTATACAAAGTATTTCCATTTGCATGACTCAGGTTACATTTTTTGTCCCACAGAAATGAAACAACAACTAATATGCCCTTTCATACCACAGTCCCACCAACGTGCCAGCAGGTGGGTGAAGTAATTCTGACTCTCTACCTCAAGTTGAGAAAACTTTCCATCTGCTTTGTATCTGTGTGAAATGCTCACAAATGTGAAGTAATACACAGTGGACTTAAAAAAACATAAGTTCAAGAAGAAAAATAATGAACTCGATCAAAACTGGAGGAACTATGAACTCACTTCCACCCTGAAGATATCCAAGGACTCTGTTATAAAAATGAACATCATGTTCAGAAAACAGGAAAGAACAGCAAGATATAAATCAAACAAAAATATCATGAGATTGTGCTTTAGAAAAACCGCATGACTTGTACTGAGTTTTGTTCCTGAGTTAGTTAACTCCAGGCAGCCTAAGGACACAAAACACTGATGTGTCCATAACCCGTGCAGGTCTTGTTAGCAAGAGCTCAAGGTGTCCACCTGATTAAAAAGTGAATTTTGACAGGTTAAAAAAAAGAAATCAGCCATACTATGTACTTTACAAGGAATAGAAATGGAATTTTCATGAGAATTTGAGATGAAAACACAACACCAGGAAAGGTATTATGAAACGTTTGCTATGCTGAGGCTACAAAAACCTTTTGTCAATGTAATATTCAAAAGCACATAGAATGGTCTGCAAAGAGATGATCAATAGGGATAAAAGCATCCCCTCGGGTATCAAGAAATTATTAGATGCTATGGAATGGCCTGAAGGGATAGAAAACTGAAAAGGAAATACAGAATTGAAGGCTTTGATTCCTCCCCTGTATTCCTATGAGGTATTACTGTAAGGCATGCCTGGGCTAGGGCCTAGAATCAGATGTAGAGTCAAGCACATCCTTCAGTTGAGGTCAGTTAACAGCAACGTACTCAGAGGACAGGGATATCCTATGCACCTCCAACAATATGTTTTTAAATAGGATACAACAGTGCTGTGACTATTTTAAACAAACATCAGCTCTAAAATCTGTAAGAAGAGACAGGTTTCGCATCTGCAACAGGCATCATCAGCTTAAACATTTTTTTTGACCAAGTGTACTCTGAACACCTACAAGCATATGGTGGGCATAAAGTTTAGCATTCCTCCAGTAGCACCAAAGACATGGGTAAAAGAGAGCTGGGATCCCTATAATTTAGATTAATTGCTTATTATGGGTAGGAGGAGAGGTGCTGCGGGAGTGCTACAGCCTCAAATAACAACTCAAAGCAGCCATTTGAGCTGATGCAATCCCCTGAGCCCTTGGGGCTGAGTCACTGAGTGTTTTACCGCTGCAGTGATGCCTGTCCCTCTCTAGTTGCTGACAGTAAAGAGTATTGGCAAGAATCTGACTGTCTCTTTTTCAAGGAGCTGCCCTCACTCACTGCCCTTTCATATCAGTTACATATTTCTGTACATAAGGTTACGGCAAGACCCAAAGCCATTTTAGGTCTGGCTTCTCATTTTTCTTTCTCATTTTTCTCTGTCAGTCCGTCAAAAAGCACAGCTCAGCCTCCAGCGCTCAGTCCCTGGCCAGCAGCGCCACTGGCTCCTGCTGCAGAAAGGGGGCATGTTCCCTGCCAGCAGCGCCTCTCTGCAGGACACCAACGGGGTGTGGAGCCGGCTTTTCAACCGTGTCTGAAGTTGAGTTTATTTCGTTCTGACAATGGTTAAATCGGTGTGATCCAAATTTGCATAGGACTGCCAAGCACCCCTCATTTGCCATTTTTGGGTGCATTTAAGTTTTAAGGATAAGCCTGGGTTGGTCTGCAGACACTTAAAGGGCTAGAATGAGATGGAGAGATCACAGATCACACATTCCCTGAACTGCAACAAATTGCTTCCTAGAGGGGCAGGGGCAGGGCTCACCCATGCCAGTGGGTCCACCCAGACCCCACTGTCCTCTGCCTGTCACCAGGGAGTGAGGAGCTGCAGAAAGGGCAAGAGATTGCACTGCTTGGGAATGCGTAGGAGGGACGTGGCAGTGGAAATGTAATTGGGAAGGAAGGAATAAAAATCACCTTTGATGCTCCCCTCCTAAGAAATGTACGCCATATCAAAGTGAAAGCAGCAGTCTGCCACAAGGAGCACTTTACTGAGAGCTCACCTAAATCAGCTGTGTGAAGTTCCCTACCATGTTAGCAGCGTCCTTCCTTCCCCATGCTGTGCCATGAGCAGAGAGCATGTTATGGATGTGAAGCCTCTGCAACCTATGCCAGTAAAGTACATAATGAAGAGGTAGCATAGAGAGCAGGAGAGACGGGAGAGAACAATATCGCACGGTGGAACTCCTGCACAGAACTCAGCAGCTGCAAAGAGTGCCCAGACTGAATTTGGTCTCCATTAGAGGATATCAGCTTTTACTGGCTATGAACAGGTAAATGGAAATGATGGCTCAATACTGTTTTCAGCTCTGCTGTGGTTCAAATCTGCAACTGAAAGGACAATAAGCGAGGGAACATTTTGCTTCTGTTTGAAATGCAAAGTATGCAGCATTGGTTTCTGCAATCAAATCTCCAAATCAAAACAAGATAGTTAAAATTCCCAAATGCCCTATTCAACCGATTACTGCAGTATATCCCTATAAAATAATTATTTGCCCCAATTGTTTGTTAAATAGAGGTGCAAGATGTTTGGAAGAAATGCACTTGATTGAGAAGATGGTTTTTAAACAGTTCAGGTTGTGTCGATTTGTTGTGGGGTTTTGTTTGGTTTTTTTCTATTACCTGTCATGCAACAGAAGGAATTCCTTCTGTAAACGTGGTGGTTTACTGTGTGTTCAATCTCAACAATGAAATTATTGAAACATGCTTAGTATGCAAGTCATTTTCTCTCAATATATACTTTTAAAAGCAAAGCCAATTAGTATGACAGCCTTCCTCCTCCCATCTTTGTTTTCCTTCTCTCATGTCTGGAGTGGCAGTAGGAGGTAATTAGAATGCACTTCTTCACACTGCCTTGGCTCCGTTTCCCTTCTGTGCTTTCCCATTTGATTGCCACGGTGAGAAATGTGCTGTATCATAAGTAAAGGTCTGAGAGGAAGATTTTGCTGTGTTCCTCTTTGAAGTTTGCCTCATGTCAGATTCTGGTCTCTTGCCCACTAAAACATGAAACACCCACCAAGAGCCTGGGTCTGAAGCAGTAGAGGAGCAGAGTGCGTTTCTCCCTGACTGCTGGCTTTGCTGACAGAGGATTTTGCACTAGCATTCATGCTAAAAATAACTTTACATCTTTTACATCTCTTCAGTAAGACTACGACATTTTGTGTATTACATAAACCAATTCACTTTAACCCTACTTAACTAAAGCTCTTTTTTCACCACAATCTCATTATGCCCTTAGGTGTCAACACACTCTTCAGCTTCTCCCTCTCAATGAGATAATTCTTATCTCATTGTAGTGAAGTTCCAGAGTGTGTTGAAAAAAACAGATTAAAAACTAATGTTTTTAATGCACTTAGGAATATTGCACAGGTTGAAAATTAATTGATCTAATAGGAAACATAAGTGCAATTTTAAATCTGTGAGTCCTACTGAAGACAAAGAGATTATTCATACAATTAAAGTTAAGGTGATTTGTCAGAGGAAAGCATAACAGTGTATTTGGACCCAATTCAGAAAGATACTTAGGAACACGGCTAGTGTAAGGTATGAAACACTAAGAACTTAAAAACACCCCAAAGGTCAGAAGGAAAAGGAAGACTGCACGATGGCCGAATCTGTTATCTATGGGTTTTTTTGGTAAAACTCTGCTACATCTTATGATGAGCTTCATTACAGCTTTTCATAAATTGGATAAATAATAATAATTAATTAATAAAAATAAAATCAATAATAAAAATAATAAAACCATTAAATTTACTCACAAAAGAGTAATCAGGAAGCATTGTAACCTTCAAGAATACTAACAGCTACAGTTAAAAGTTGAAGAGGCAGTAAACAAAGTTACAAATTCTAATTGCAGAAGATGAAGAAATCAAGGACATTTATGCATGTGCAATGTAAGACATAATATGTCACCTTGCCGCTGCATTGGTGATTATTTTCAGACTGCTGGGATTACGGATCAGTTTATCCAGGATGCTGACAATCTGCTCAAACTTGGGTCTGTTGTTTCTGTCTTTCTGCCAGCAGTCCAGCATCAGCTGATACAAGGCAGCTGGGCAGTCCATGGGAGGTGGCAAGCGGTACCCTTCATCAACAGCCTTAATCACCTGCACAAGGATAAAAGTTTTTGAAAACTTAAAGGCACTTACACCGACTTATTTTTATCAGTTCTGTGAACATTAACGTGGACATTTGGTGTTTAAACAAATGTGTTTATTCACTAATTGTCTTGTCTTGCAATGCCTCTCGTTTATCTCCAAAGTAAACCAGGCAGTAGATTAGACATACAGAAAGGGGAGTTAAGATACAGTATGTGACTTTGACGAAGGTGAGTGTGTAGAAAGGATCTCCAAAGCTCACACTTGATTGAATTAAATCCATAAACAAAAGCTACAGCTAGTAAATGCTTGCTTAAGTATGCACAACTTCAAAATGTCTTGAATTTCTCTCCCCTGATTACCCTTCGCAACACATGCTTTCCACATTCTCTGGTAGACTTTGCATTCAGAAAAACCCAGAAGAAACAACCTACCCTGCAGAAAAATCAACTCACCCTCTCACAAGACATCCTGAACTGATAGAAAGAAGATACTGTAGATTTTACCCCAATGATAACTATGCACTTCCTACTGGGCAGTGCAAAGCAATTATTGTATCATTTTTCTAGATTGATAAAATTCGTCTAGGTTGTCTACAGATTTTACAAGTTGGCACACATACATGAAAGATTAATTTAAAATTCACACTGTTCAGAAACTTTTTATTTCAACTTTTTCACTAGAATTTAAGACCTCCTGATCAGACCTACAGTATTTATTGTATCATGAATAAAAAAACCTCTATGTATTCAAAGTAGCAAATTATAAAGACATATTCTGTTAACCTTTCCTTTTTATCTGGATCAGTTATTTGAAAAGCAGGACAAACTATTCTGAGTCAGAAAAGGGATAGGAAAACAGTTCGTGGTCAATGCAGCCATGAAGGAGAGGCACAGAAATAGGTTAATCCTTCTGTTTCTGATTTTAATGTGATACTATTGAATCCATTAATATCAGTATTAATATCACTGTATACCAGACTACATAATGGGATACATTAATCTCCATGAACAATAGAGAAAATGTTCACAACCAATTAATAGAAATACATAGTTTTCTGTAGAGACTTGGGTTCCAGAGGTACTTATTTGAAAGGAAGTTTGGTTCTCTTTTTCCTTGTTTAACATAAAGTAGTACAGAAAATGTCTGACTACAGCTGTGTTAACGACTTTCTTAAATTTAGTACTTGTAACAAGTATACCAACTCCTTGGAAAAATCTATTTGCATTAGTGATTTCGCTTCAGAAAATTTGGTTCATAAGTAACTCCTGTGGAATAAATTTAAAACTAATAACACAACAGAAAAAGAATCAAGAATAGATGAAATAAAAATCTTATTCAGGGAAATGTTATGCTTCTTTAAAAAATGCTGAGAGAGATCCATTAATCATTTGGATTTCAGGCTTGGACAGTTTACTAATGTTACAAAGAAGCCTGTATTGGAAGTCGTCTAATCAGATCACTCTACTTTTTTATCCATTGATTACTTCCAGAAACATTTTGGTTTTATTAGACTCTTAGTAGAAATGCTTTGCTTCTCTTTTTCACAAGTGCCAAGAGCAATTTATTCTGTGCATTTGACATTTACAGAAACCTTCTACAGCATATTATACAAGTGGAACCAAAGGGGATCAACTGAAATTTAGGAGGGTTTCCTAAAAATAAGATACGGAATGCAAAAGGCAATGACCTCATTGCAGTGGAATTATTTGAATCATCCTACAGAAAACCACCAATGTGATAAATTCTCTAATATGCTCCTTCAGAGTTTCAAAATACCCTGTATAAAGATGATGGCTTTTTTAAGTTCTAATGAACTTTTACTTAACCAGGGAGCAGACATTTTCATCTCTACATCTTATTCAGTGTCAACATAAAAGACTCAGAGCCACCTGGTTTCATTATGCTTCGCTTCCTTTCACAGCTTGGCTCTTTATTTGAGAATATAACTCAGATAACAATATACTTACATCTTGGTTGGACATCTCCCAGTATGGTCTCTCTCCATAAGACATCACCTCCCACAGAACAATCCCATAGCTCCATGCATCACTGGCTGATGTGAACTTCCGATACGCAATGGCTTCTGGTGATGTCCATCGGATAGGAATCTTGCCCCCCTAGAAGCAACACAAAATAAAACAGTCTATTTGACAGTACTGCAATGAATCTGATTTTGCATAATCGATTATTTTATCTCTGACATTCTCAATTTTCATTATATTGGTATAAAAAAAAAAAGTGTAATCTGGAAAACGCTACTGCCATTTGTCATGAAAACATCTGGGGCACTCTAGAGAGTAAAATATATTACAGTGCAAAATGTACTGAAGCTGTAGATATATAATATAGTATAGTATACATACTGTATGCACGTACATACATATAAATGTGTATGCACAGATAAGAGCAAAGGGTAAGTTGAATATGGCTGACTTTCAGTTACAGAGTGTTTGGAAACTGGCATGACAGTCATATAGCATTTAAGAATAAAAAGCTAGTACAAGGTTCTTGCTTATAACCTAGGTCCCTTTGGACAGCGCAAAAGGGCTGAATTTGGCTACTTGTACTGGATTTGGCTACTTGAATGCCTATTCAAGTGAATCCCCTGTTGGCGTGGAACCTGCATGGCTTCATCACATTTTCACTACGTTTTCTAGGACATTCAAGGAAAATGAGGGGCCACAATGTTGCTCTGTTTCACTAATGCCAAGCCTCCAATTGCACAAGACACATATCTCCTGTTCCAAAGCTGTCTGAGACAGTCACAGAAAGACAGATCCAGATAGGGTCATCTGTGTAGAGGGAAGAGTGCAAAATGTCATCTGGTGTAGTGGTTTTGAACATTTTTTTACCGTCATAAGAGAAGCAAGCCATCATTAATAATGTAAACTTGAAGCGAAATGAAGGTATCAGTAACTTTGCAGTTAGGGGTACCTCTCTCTCTGGTTATGGTCACCATTTGGCGCCGTAGGTCAAATTAGCAAAAAATCTACCGCAGGCTGAGTTTCTAGAATATGAGAATTAGAAGAAAGGCAATTTCCAGTGGTGACAGGTTTGACAGACGTTTTCAGTACTAATTTGTGAGATAGACCTGAGAAAATTAGGTTCTAAAACATAACAGTGCAAATCTTGTTACTGAAAATTCTGGAGTAAATATATTTGAATACAGAAAACAGTGAGAGTTTAAAGTTGTTTCCAGTTCCAGGGATACATAGCATGTACAGAATATATTCTGAAGATTTCACATGAGACTAGCTATTTGCAGTACCTCTCCAATCCCCATTATGATACAGCCATACACCTATCCTTACAAAAACCTGTGTGGGAAGAGAGTGCTCTTATTTCCAATGAGTAACCAGCAAGAAAAAAGATTTAAATATGTTAATGCTTTTTTTATATATCCATAGTGTACCTGCACTGAGGGTAGCCATACACTCATCGCCTTTAGACTGGACTAGCTTGGTTAACAATAGAAATGCATAATAATGTTAATTAGGAACCTAAATATACTCTAAATACACTGAAGCCTGAGCATCTAAATTTTCATGGCTAATATTGCACAAATTAGATTAAGTATAAGCAACTCTGGCAGGCCTGACTCAGGCTACAATTTAGACCTCCAAAATACCACCAGATATGTCTTACAGGCTTGGCAGAAGTCAGGAAGGGAATTATCTTGGCATACGGTTTTCACAGATTCTATTCTATTTAGCAGGCTCCCTTCCAAAAGTCAAACCTTCATTTCACACACAATCCTTAAAATTAGGTAAACACTGAATTTCGACATGACTTGTGTCCCAACAAATAGGACACAGAAAATAAATGGCAGAATTTGAAACCACCATTTTATCACTGAAGCCAGATGACGAGTGTCTCTGCCTCCCTCTTGGAAGTACAATCTTTTAGATGTTCTTCAGTCATAAAAACTACATTGTATTTTGCCTTCATTATAAATTTATTCACAGGTCCCAGTGCTGCTCCAGAAAAGTACCAAGATATAAAAATGACTCTCATATTCTATTAATAAGAAATATTATACTCTCTTTAAAAAGACCCATGGTCCCTTGGTGACTCCAAGGCACAGCCAAGAAACAAGGAAAGATCTCCTGTGTCCTAGTGTTTTCACAACAAATCCTCTTACAGTTTTAGATGTTAGGCTGATAAAGAAATCAATACCTCTTTTTCAGCCTTTTTTCTATGCATACTAATAGTGAGCTCTGATTTCCAATAAAGAATGTCAATCCCGGGAGAAAGCCATATCCTAAATTTACACAAAAACCCAGCCACCATATACAGAAAGAGCTTTCTGATCAAACATCTCCCATTTGTCACAAAGGTTCAAAAGCGTACTGCAAAACTAAGTGGATTGACACCACATCTGTAAGGCCAAGCTGCCCCAGCACTGCCTGCACAGAGAGGTGGGAGGAGGATGCCAGCAGACTCACCTGTAGGATGCTCACCCATCCCAGCCTAGCAGGCTGAGGGTACCAGCAGGCCTGACCTCAAGGTGCTCACCCATCCCATCCCATCCCATCCCATCCCATCCCATCCCATCCCATCCCATCCCATCCCATCCCATCCCATCCCATCCTATCCCATCCCATCCCATCCCATCCCTACGTTACTGAGTTGTAGGGACTTTTACAGATCAAACCCAACTCTGTGGATCACATCTGGAAAGCCTCATGTAGCTCGTGGGGCCATCACTGTGCCTCTTGGCCAGCTGGGTCTTCTCAGCTCCATTCCCTGCCAGCACTCCCACAGACAAGCATGGCCAGCACAGACCAAGCCAGACCAACACTGGCATTTCATTCAAGGTGAACTGTTTCAAATTCCTGGCCAGGTGGAGATGTATAAGAGGGAACTGCTGGTCCTTAGTGCTTCTGACAATAGAACTACCACCACAGACAAGCCCCAAAGCTACTCTCAAATCTTCTGATGTCTCCCTTTGTGCCTCAGAGCATCCTGGAAGGAAACTGTGCCATTTGATTTGAAAGAAGCTGAGATACGAGGTGTGTTATCAGTGGGCTCATGGAAACATAGCCAGCATGGGTCTCCTCCTTCAGCAATGGATTAGGACACATTTAAAATAGAGGGATGGGAGAACATACACCTGTGATATGCCACATAGGAAAGTCCTTGAGGCAGGGAGCAGCTATATTGTTTTTCTTGAAATAGCAAAATGGCTGGTTCTGTGAAAAATGTAAGTAACATCTTGGAGTTTTCAGAATGTTATTCTCTAAAAGTCTAAATTTCCACAGGTGGCTTCAGGCTCACTTTTTTAATTTTATGTTAAGATACAAAAATGATGCCATTTTTGCTTAACCCTAGAGAAATAATTGCCAGGTACCAAAATGTGCTGATGGCTAAAATATGAGCACTTTAGTCAAGGGCAGGAAATATCATATTTGATAGAAGGTCTTTACCTTTATAATCTTACAAAAAAAGCAATTTATACGATTGGAGCAAAAAATGACATTAATTAGTCTCTCAACGTTTTGGGACTGCTTTATTGCAGAAAGATTACAAACTCAATGCAACAAAGTTCTTCTGGCTTTGCTTTACTGAAAAAGGAAGGAACATCAATCCCAGATTCCATTACAAGGAGCGAGAGTCAGTGGCTTTCAGATTTTCTTTGATAAGTCTCAGCTGTTATACTACACAAGCCTACAGATACAAAAATAATAAGAGTATTAAAATATAGTTAAAAAAATAAATCAACTGCCAGTATATAACAGAGTATAAAACTATAATTTTCTGTTCTGTTATATAAAACTATAATATTCTGTCCCCCAATTTGTCATACAAATGTCAATTTTATATTTGTATTTAAAAAGGAACTTTGTTGACTCCTCTTTGGAGTAATTTAAGAATAAGAATGGCAGAAAAAAGTTCTAGTAAATACTTTTGGGACAAATAAGCATTTTAACACAGTAACAATTCCCCCAAAAGTATTGAGCAACATTCACATTTTAGAAGATGTCCAAATATCAATATATACAGAAAATCCAAAAAGTTTCATCAAACTAAATGCATGATTTTCTACTGCTATTACCTTTGAAAATGATAATGCTTTCTGTAATCCATATAGTCCATTCTGAAATTAAAACCCCAGGTTTGTTCAGCATTAGAAAATGTCTTTTCATTTCTCTCCACTGCCTTTGAGAAATCCTCAACTCATTTGAACACATATAAACTTTCCTTTTTTTTTTTTCCAGAAATCAGAATATTCTTTGCTATATCCTTTGCCAGTATCAAAGATATCTTACATAATTTGCCTTCACATAAACAGAATCAAACACTTTCTCCTAGACTATAGTGTTGAAGCTGGGAAAATTAAGGTCCCATATCTGTTTCTTCACTCGTCTCTTACTTTTTATCCCCCTTTCCCCAATCTCCTGATATTTCAAATTAGTATGATGATACCTGCTTATACTTGTAATATACTTACGGATTATTTTCTGAAGATAAATACAGGTTTTATATATTTTTGTTATGGTCTCCCTTTAAGGATATGCTCATCAGGAAGCTTTATAAGCTGCTTGAATTTGAGTAGAAAGAAAGCTTTAGTATTATATTAGAAATTATATTATTAGAAATTTATTATTGTTATATTACAAATTGTAGGAGTTTTTTACTGCAGTGCAAAATCCCAGGCAGTGTAGGTCAGAGAACCCTACCCAGGGCTTGGATTCAGTAAGCCAGCAGTAACCAAAAGCCTTATCTGCTGTAGAGGGAGCTGAGATACCTGCAGTATCTCCCTGTTCAACATAATTCATCTAAAGTCAATGAGGTCCTCAATTTATTTCTGGCACATCTGGCACTCCAGCACAAGGCAGCTGTTTCCAGGACTTCACAACCCATTCCAATATTGTGATTTATAATCTGTTACAGAGTGACTGCCACAGGAACCTAAGCCACAGGCCTGGGGAGAGAGGAATCAAGAAAAATGGACTCTTAAAGAACTACTAGAAGAACCTTGCAGAAAATCCTGAAGGTAAAAGCCTGACATTAATTCATTATACCAGGACTTAGGATAGTTCAGGAGATATTTTACTGGTACAGAGCAAGAGAGTTTCATGTGAGTGAGATGAGCCTAACTTACCCTCTTACACACCTGAAAATTATCTGATGCCACTTTTCAATTCCTTAATAATGATTATTTAGTCCTGAAATTATCTCCTTGTTGAGTAGTCAGTGATAACAGAACACTATTTTTCACCCATGTGCTTATCAGGTAAGAGAATTCATGGGGTTTTGTTTCCTTTTTTACCACACTGTTCAATACATTCAGACTATATTACCATGTTTTTGCATATATAGTGAAATCACAACAGACTTCTGTCAAGCATGGGCTGCAATAATGGGCACATAACAGAAAGTACCTATGTGCCCTTCCCTGGGGCACAACATGGAGCAGAGCCTTGCTGTGCCCTCCCTGCTTTGGCACTGTTAGCTGCGGGCATCAGCTACCAGAATACTTGCCATCAAAGCACAGTATTTTTTGAAGTGATGTAGATTTAATGAGAAGTTATTCATGCAAGTATAATAACTGGACTGTGCTCTACACTGAAATGCTGTGAACATCAATGATGTATCTAACTATGTGCTTAAGTAGTCAAAGTTCGTCTACTGATTACCCAAATATTACATCTTTGAGAGACATAATTACAGTCCCTCTACAAGTGTGATGTCTTAAATTTACTTCCACTTCTTACTGTGTCATTAGTCCACCTACTTGTCATGCAGACATCTAAAAACAATAAGGGTAAAACAGATCCATTTGACAATGACAATTTTAATACCATCTTGGCCTTTCAATTATAAGTGGATATGGAGAATGTAGATAATTACAGTACATCCCCTCTAGCACAAAGACTCAGTAAAAAAAAAATCCAAATAGTCAGTCAGCCTGATTCACATGATGCCAATCTGCTTCTGTAAACAGGCAGATGCCAGGCTGTCAAAGGCCTTTTGTAATAGAGTAAGTGACAATAATTCAGGAGGAAAAAAATTACTCTATCGGATAGGAAAGTTTCTTACAACTTCCTATTCCTTGAATTTCACATATGCACTTGTGATCTTTGCATTGTCCTTCAGGCTTCTTGTACAATAGCATATCACATCACAGATTATGCATTGATATATAAAGAGATACATAAATTATTGATATATAAAAGGATACATGTTCATATCCTTTATGCAAAGTTTCAGACACGGCCTCTGAGACCAGCACAACACAAAATTTCACCCAGTCAGTAGTGAGTATTGAAAGTATGAAAAGCTGACTGGGCTTCTTAGGAGAAGATCAATCCTGACTTGCAATTACGAATTAAACCAATGGAATAATTCTCAGGCTTTGACATTTACAGGTGGAAAATAGAGGTAGCAAAGGAGTCTAAATATATAAAACTTCCCTCTTTAGAGGTAACTCTGAAAATTTCCCTAGTACCATTGATACTAAATGGACAAATGGGAATAGGAAAAGGTGGAAGGGGAAAAAAAGCCTCTACTCATCAATATAATACAAACTCTTTAATGTTTGAAATTGTGGCTGTAATTTAGTATTTTTTTTTGTCTTTTCAAAGATCTTCTAAAGTAGTTGTCATCCTTTTTTTAAAAAGGCATGAAATAGCCTGGGATGATGCCATTACCGGGCATGAATAGTTTGGGATGATGCCATTATTTTAAAAAGTGGCACTTGGTTTTGTCACATAATTAGTGCTTGCAAAATGCACTGAGGGCAGGCTAGGAAATGGTCCTGTGTTTCATGATATGACTAAGCAGCAGAAACATGAACTACTGAGCTTTCTGCCAGTGAAGTCAAGCTCCTTTTCACATCTGTGTTCCCTCGTTGCTTAAGCTGGGTATCAAACACATCCCATAGAAACATTACCTCAAGGTGTATACACGATGAACTTCAAAGGAAACTTGAGAAAAAATGAATAGCAAATAGCCTTGTTTTTCTTCCAGAGCCAAGATGTGGCAGAGATATATTCACAGCAACTACATTTGAAGAAAATTAGATTTGTCCTAGGTTGTATTTGAGGGTATTAATTATTTGAGCATCTTCTTGCAGCAGTTTGCACATACACCATAAATGCCAGATGGAGTTTACTGAAGACAGATGATTACACTTTACAAAATAGTTTTTTTCCATCTGATTTCACATTCTAATTACAAATTGGTAGGCTTCGAAAATAGATGACATAAGGAGAGGAAGAAGGCCAGAGGAAAATCACATGCAACACTGGCTGAAAACACTAAGACCCTGTAAACTCTGATTTGTCCCAGCCACCCACAGACATGTCATTGATGCACACTCCATTTTCATCTAATTTAACTAGGATTTAAAGGAATCTTCAGCTCTTACAGATTAGTTTGCATGCCCACATGAATTTTAGAACGAAAGTAGAACTTTGACACCTGACAGAGATATGTGTCCAAGCAGAAGAACACATGTTGGGGGTGGGATGAGAAATAGACTTCTCACCTATGGAGATACTAACTGAAAGAGCATGTGTGAGAAACACGAGATAAATATGCTAGGCTTGGTGCTGGGCCAGATTAGTATACTGTTTGGGCATCACATTTAAGGAAAATGCAGTGAAATTGAAAACAATCTGAAGGAGACCAGCAAGAACAGTAAATTTGGGAAAAATTATTAGAAAATAAAAGAATGGAGAGATGTGTGTGAAGAAGAAAGCATCCTCCATGCATTCAAGTAGTTGTTTTAAAGGGGAGGTCTTTGGGCAGTGGGGGTAGAACAGAGAGTAATTGCCTTAGTTTTCAAGTGTATTCTGGGGGAGGGACGTTAAATCTGATGCTATATAAATACTACAAATACTATACTTAGACTTGTTTACTTCAGGGACAGTAACACCTGTTACTTTCACAGGAGCTTTTAAGAGAGCAGGCAAGTATTTGACATGGCAATACACCTCTGGCTGGACTAAAGACCATTTTCTTCAGAGGAACACTTTCATTCTGTGAATATTTACTTATTAATGCTGCACCTATACTGACCATGAAAACTGCTTTCTCCTACTAATGTCTCCTCATATTGACCATGATAGATCCCTGCAGACAGTTTTCTAAAGTGCTCTATTTTGTGTATTACTGCAGCATGACAAAGCTTATCAAAGGTCAAGGAAAACACTGAAAGGTCAAGTAAAGAACAGAGTCTTTATGACTGGTAAATTATGAAGGTATGATTGATAAATACATGTCTATAAATGTATGTGTATGTAATGTGTAAGAAAACAGCTAGGATTTCTTTACTCATTTGTCACATGCTATTTTATTTCAATCGTGAAGAAGACAGCATGCAAATTACTACAATAATTCATTGCTTCTGTCAGTACTCATGAAATGAAGGAAACCCTAGAAAACTCACATATAGATTGTGCTGATACACTCTAATCTGTTTTTTATAGTGAAGATGAGATGACTACTAGGAGCAATGCAAATTATGCTTGACTAAGATACTGGATATTAATGTCATGTTTTCTAAAGTTAATAAATCCACTTGCAGTAGCATTAAATTGAACAATCAGATATCTCATACTATGTATCTATGTACACAAAGCTAAAGGCTTCCACAATCAAATGGAAGTGGTACTCAGAACAAGAGGTGTAGCAAATCTGTAGTCAGAAAACGCTGTAGCTTTCTTGAGCTTTTCCTAAGCCAATGCTATAAATTCCACGTAGCTTTTCAGATAGGATAAAATTTAGAAGAGAAACAAGCAACAGACTTGTTGATAGGGCAGTCCCCTATCTGATAAAAGCTTCTCTAAGGACAAGACAATTAGATGTATCTTGATATTCTTACCTCTCCAAAAGACAGGTAACACTTTATATATATGATATAGCAAGGAGACAGTACAGGAGGTTCATTACATTGTTTAGTAAGATTGATTTTTTTTGTTTGTTTTACTCAATTAGAGGTATGAGAGAAGATATAACATACACCCTTGAAGAACAGCGATATCGGTGTGCTCCAATCAGACATATGTCCCATCATCGAAGACACACACAAAAAAATTTGATGAGTAGGATTTTTTTTTTCTTACTTTGTGGGAGCTAAATCAGCAGTGCAAATAAACCTGCTCAAAGCACATATGAAGTCTTACATTATTGTATACCAAACCAACTCAGGACTTAACTGCAGTAAGCATTCCTTTGCACATCCAGAATAAAGAAACTGAGCCAAGAATTTTGCATACTTTAAGAACAGTAGTCTACCAACATAAACCATATTTTTTGCCTTCTATCTTCTCTAGGACATGAATAAAAAAGTAGTTATGATGAGCTTCTGGTTTAATGAACACCTCTGGCCATGCAAGACTGGCTGGCCTCAGACTCAGGGACTCCACCAGATTTCAGTCTTTGTCACAACCAACAAGAATTTTAAAAGGATAAAGAAACACAGAAACTCACCCTTGTGGTGTAAGCAGCTTCTGGGTCATCTTCCAGTACACGTGAGAGACCAAAATCTGAGACTTTGCATACCAGGTTACTATTGATGAGGATATTACGAGCAGCTAAATCTCGATGGACATAACCCATATCTGACAAATATTTCATGCCAGATGCGATTCCTCGAAGCATGCCTACTAGCTGGATGACTGTGAACTGGGCATCATGTTTCTGGAAAACATTTGAAATTTCATTTCAGAGGTTGTTCATGTTCCTCCTTGCTCAGAATTTTTGATAAAGACCCTGGAAGCTCCTCAAATGAGGAGCTCATGAGTCAGGCATTGTGATTTAAATGCCATATGTGGAACCATGTTGATTTGTGGGTGATAATCTCCCTGTCAGCCAAGGGAAGGGGACAGACTTTCAATTCAGATAAAAATTCATTTTCCCCTCTTCTTGATGTCATCAGAATTTTAATTTCCTATATGGGACCTGTGTGAAAGCAGGACAAAAATTTAAATTGTTTGTGCTTCCGAGATTGGAGCGTCAGACCATTAGAGAAACAGGTGTCCAACTTCCTTGAAAGGCCGTAAGAATTCTCAGTGAAAATCTCAGCCTTACCCAATGGACTAACAAAGGTTTTCTATCACACACGAGATTTTTTTTAACAAAAGCAAATGCTAGAACTCAAATCTGAGTCAATGGCTTTCAATTTCCATTAGCTTTAAACTCAAAATTTTCCTCAACTTCAGGAACACTGTGACTTAGCCTAGAAACCATTAGCTGCAATATTTCTAACCATCTACTTCTAGGCACATGGTTTAAATTTCCCCACTCTTACTAATCCTGTTCTTTAACATCTAGCTTTGATATTGATATATATACAATAGGTATATATACAACAATAGACAACAATATGTCCTAGTGCAGCTCACAAATGAATTTCCCAGTGCTGTAAATGTATCATCATGGGCAGCTCTCCAACTCTTCCTTCTGCTCCTTCCAGAATTTTATTAAATGCATGGCTCTGCCACAAGTGATCTCACATGAATCAGTCTGCAAGACTGATTGCATTCATTTCATTTTTGATTAGTATACTTAGGGGCAATATTAGTACTGTAAACATTAGACAAATATATGGCACAGCAGATGCTTAAAGAGTCTCAGAATTCCCCTTCATGAAGAAATTAATTATTTTAAAAGACTCTTAGCAGTTCCCTGTCATGAAACTGTGAAACCATTTTTAGAACCAACACAAGAGATTTCATATAGAACCTGAAAAAGACATAGCTAGAAACCAGGTTTCGAAACATGAACAGAATCAGATGTTCAGATAGCCTTTCAAAGGCCATGGGGAAAGCAAACCAACTAGTTGAAAATACATTTATAAAAAGGGTTATATGGCCTGAATTGCTTGTGATATTGAGTCACAAGGTTCTTATCTATATTTCCACACAAAAGAAGTAAAAAAATAATCACACTCAAATGAATGAACAAGCTGAACAACCTTTCCTCAGAGCTTTCTTCAAGGATTTTAAGCCTAAACAAAATATATAGTTCAGTACTGATATATTTCATTCAGCTATACTGACACGTTATTTATATGTATTTTACATGGTCCAGTGAACACCATAACATATATAGTACATACTGAAACTAAGGTTGACAATGTATCCCCTTTTGGGGTTAAACGTCTAGTTCAATGTTGTGAATTTGGGGGGGTAATATCATTCAACCGTGGCAGAACCAAAGCAGTCTCCCAGCCATGGCTGAGTTTGCCCTAACAAATTAAAATTAAACTAGTGTTTCCCCTTAGATGGGATTTCATTTCTTCTACAGTTCTTGTTTTGCCATAAGTAAATCTTGGTGACACAGGGAGTGTTCAAATTTTCTTAGGCTCACTACCAACTTTGACAGAAAACAAAGACAAATCAACAACAGTATTAGTATGTCTAAGGTTAGAGAAAGAAAACAGGCAAACTTTGCTAGCTAAACATTTCTAACATCCTCAAGTATGGGGTTACTCCCTAAAATTTTCATATTTAGGGGAACACCTTTTGACCCAGTACTATTCACTTACTGATAAAATTTCTGCAAATCCGTTCATTTTGGAAATCACTTGCTAAGACATAGAGGCTGCCAACTAATAAGCATAACTGTGTTACAGATGCAATTCAGCCTTCAGAAAAACAACTTTGCTTTTTGTGTGCCAGAATGTTGTTTTGTTGTGCTTATTTTTAATAGATTTGACATATCAATTAAACCAGAACTGTCTTAATTTTGTAATAATGCTTACTGCAAGCAGCCAAAATGGATCTGCATGTTCCTACCTGGCTTTCTGAGCACATCACGATAAAATGGAAAAAGTGAAATGTCAAGCAACAAGAGCTGATGATGAATTAGAGTAGAGTGGCAGTAAATTCATAACAAGTTCAGAACCAGAGCCAGTTCTGTACCATTTGGTTTTTTCTTGCACTTACCCGTAGGAAGCTGTCCAAGGAACCATTTTCCATATATTCAGTAACAATCATAACTGGCTTACCTGAAAAAAAAAGATTACAGGGGTAAGGCATTTAAAATTAATACATATTAGTCAGTAAAAATGAGCATTTCAGAAATGTGCTCAAACCTTCCAAACCCCAGGGATAATTTTATATTTAGAAAGAAAGTAAAAGATGGGCAAACTTTCTCTGTCCACAACCTAATTGTGAGTCTACTGACATCAACAGAAATAAAGTAATTTCAGCATAAACTAATAGAATCTTTAGCAGCTCTTCTCAAGAAACAAAAGTGAAGCATACAGAATTTTCAGCATACACTGTCTTATCCATAACTATTGAATAAAATCGATCACATAACTGTTGATTTTATGTAACAAAGTTCCTGTACCTTGCCACGCATTTGCCCCCAAGTTCGTTCTGAAAGGGAACTGAGCACTTGCTGTAGAGGGAGTCACATATTCTCTCAGGGTGCTCTGGTCTGCACAATGGAGGTGGCAAGGACCATGGAACTCTGCTGCATGGGCACAATCAATGTATTGCTCAAGTACTACAGCAAGGGGGATATTAAACAGAGTACATGGAGGCACAGAAAAAAACCCTCTCCCATCGGGAGAGTATTTACAGTACATTTAAACTATTGAGCTTCAGTATTTTCCTAACATGAGCTGAGGAAAATGTTGAGATGGGGATAAAGATGGAAAGGAAAGGGCAGAATAAAACACAGGGTACTGGAAAGAAAAGCAGAGCTGTAACACCATTATCTTCCCTTGCTGGGGTCTGTCCTTCCTTCTAGGCTGTCCTGCCTCCCCCTGTGGTGAGATCACTGACAGCACAAACCTGGACATGGATGGAAACTGAACATGCTGCATCCACGGGGTACCAGCAACCCTACGGAAGTAGCCCTGTGTCCTTGAAAAGCCTTTAATATCTTTTATAGCTTGTCCATACATATTCAGATCAGTATTTTAAACCATTCTTTCTACCCTAAGATATTCTGTAACATAACCAAGACTTTATATGAAACTCTGACGTATTGAAGAGACATGAATGCAGAAATTAATGTGATTAAGGTGAAGTTTACAGACAAAGGTCATTGCCCTGCTAATATTTTTCCATCATATGAGTTTTATTGTTTCGTAATATTTTCTAAAGCTTTGTTTATTTTCTCTTTGTGGTAGAGAGAAAGGTGGGTAAGAGCATGAAGTAATTTAAGGAGACGAATTATTGGTTCATATATAATATGGGAAGGCATCTGAGCATAAAAGTATGAAGAAGGCCAGGACATTGTATAGCAGGCATAGTGAAATTTTAGCTCCTAAAATTGAACAGAATGAGGCTTGAAAGAGGTATCCAGTTTAATTAAAACAAGGAAAACCATTAACAAAGCAAAGTAAATGGTAAATGGTTAAATTTATCAAAACCCTATCTTTTATAAATAGAAATAACCAGAAGACAACTAGTAATCTCAAAGAATAAGTTTAAAATAATGTGAAGAAAATCCTATGTCCTCATTGCATGGAATAATAATTTCCAATATCTTCTTTCTGTGGTGCAAATGCTGTGCTTTACTGTGGGAGTCACACTAATGAGTAATTGACAGTCATCCATTAACTAGTAGGAAATGGTCTACCCAAAACATTCTTGAATTATAAAGGGTTACAGATAAAAGATCTAACAATGTAAAAGCTCAAAAAAAAATCTGTTTGTGCTTAGTCTTCTTAGCAAGAAATATAGATTTTTTCCTTGAACTATGTATCTTACATTGTGTCTGTAATGCTTAACCCAAAGGGATTTCTGGTAACAGAAAGAATACGCTGCTGGACCTTTCAAGTCAGGGCAGTGCACAAATTGGGGTATCCAAAACTTTCTATGATAAATCAATGTACTTCAAAACCAAGAAACAATTGCCTGGTTTCTGTACAAACTCAGTCAATTTTATGAGACTTATCAGAAGACTTAAATTAGAGTAAGAAGATATGGCTTTCAAATTATTACAGGAGCAGCTTCCTGCCTTGCTCACCCTAAATGCAGGGTTTCACTCTTGTTCAGTTGGAAATGTGCCCATAATAAGAAGCACATGCTCTGAAGCAATATGGTGCAGTTTTAAAGGAACATTTTGCATGCATTTATCAAAGCATAGCCGTTTGCACACGATAACAGGTTGTGTCAATGATGTTGCCAAAATTTGTTATACTAACAGGCTACAAATTGCTGTAAATTATTAGTAAACTAAGCAGGACACACATACTAGTTATTAAGCCTACAGTGTGCCCAGGAGACCAGTGCAGCTACAGGAAAACGTAGAGCAGAAATCCATGGAAAGCAAAGGACAACTCTGCACTGAAGCAAATGATTTAAGTCTTAACTGATGGGTGCATCTCCTTTATACTGCCCACTGGCAAACCAGAGCCACCCCAGTTTGAGGACACGTCATACTAAATGGTCCCTTTACAGAGAAGTCATTACTGTCCTTAGGAGTTGCTTCAGAAGATCTGCTTACTGTGAAAAGCTAAGGGCTACCCGTCAAGCAGAATTTAGTAAATAATGTTTATTATGCATTACCTGTACTGAGAAGGAACCAGCAAGTACTCCACAGGCTCTCTACTGACTGTGTATAAACTAATGTCTTAAGTGTGATTTCATACTATCATTAAAAAATATGAACACTTGTTAATTTGTTAATACAGTATATTGGTTTGTTAAAAAAAATAAAATAGAAACCCCACAAGCTTCTTGTCCTTCTATCACTCTACAGAATTTTAAAGAAATTAAATTTTTAATTTATTTGCCTTTTTGCCATACAATTTTACCAAGTAAAATGGAGACAAAAAGCTCCAGAGCAAATTTCTCAACTCATGTTCTTAAGCTATCTTGAGAGGGTGGTGTATCCCTGAGGATTTTATTGACTTCAGCTGGGAATATTCAGAGCTTGCTCTTCTATGTGCTGGTGTGATAGATAGTTGCCATTCCTGAATCCCCCACCTCCGAAGCAGACAGCAGCCTGCTGTGAATGCAGCTGAGTAGCAAACTTACTAACAGTCACTTGTACAGAACACAGATAAAATGAGTAATACACGTTCAAGAGCAATGCACAGATTCCTGCATGTCCAGCAATTAAATTATTTTCTCAAGTTCTCCAGGAATACAAAATGTAACAAAGTAGATTTTAGCTCATCTGTTTACAGACTGATGCTGGCATTTCAAGTAATTTCCTGACTGCAAATCTTATTCTGACTGTACAAAGTGTGTGTCATTACAAAGCAGGAGATAACCTCTTTATACAGGCAGACCTGGCAGAATTTTCCTAATAGGACTGTGAGAAATAAGATGAAGAATAACTTCTTTGTTATTTAAATGAGAAAAATAGACTTTCATGAATCACACATAGAGAAGCCATTATTATTATAATCATAATTATGATTATGCATCTTCATAACACATAGGGATTTACATACCTTTCACTAGTTATTTGTAGACACAAATTGGTGGGGTTTTAATTTCATATACTTTACTGCAGTATACTATGATATTCTTTCATCCCTATGTTTGTGAAACCTTGAATCAAGCAATTTAAAAAAAAAATAGTTTTTTTTTAAAACTAATAAAACCATCTACTGAAAACCGAAGTATTTGGTGTATTTTTATCCAGCTCAACTGGAAACGTCCTCAGCATGTTCCAAGCAGTTCCCTGGAATGGCAAAGAGCTGCTTTGGCAGCAGGGTCCTCTGGGATGAACTAGGAAATACCCTACCGATGTTTTCCACTCACCTGAAAAATCTTGGATCATTCCTAAATTTTTCTTAAGATTCCTCATATAAAATCTTATTGACCTTCCACCTAACAACTACTGCAGGTAGATAAATTTGATTACTAGATTCATCACCTGATTCTGCAACTCTTTCCACTGTTCCACCTCAAGGTAGAGGATAATGAACAGCTCAAGCAACAAGAACTAGAACTTGCAGGCAGTATCATTAGCATCAAATCTCACCAGCTGCACATAAGGAGAAGTGCATGCAGTATCCAAGCAGCTTTGGGAAGCTAATGTGGCTGATTTGGAAAAGCTGGGTAGGAGCTCTAAGACTGATACCACTGTTCAGCAATAGTTCTCATAAACTGCTGTTATCTTAGTGAAAAATGCCTTTAAGTAAATATATCTATATGATCACAGAAATAAAATTAATATTCCTACTGACAGCTTAAAGCCCCAAGACTTTTTTTTTTTTTTTTTTTTTTTAAATTTTTACTATGATGTATAAATTCTGGAGCATCAGGATCTTTAAAAAGACTCATATTGGTACATTAGTGAGTATCACATGGAGTATTTCCTCTGCATGAAAACCATCTAGGAAAAAAGTTTGGACTAATGTAATAATTTACTAGTACCAGTTGTTGTACCTAGGTAGGCTGTTCATTTATTTGTGCTAATGACAAATCTAATGATTTAGGTGAAAACAGAACATACTGCTTCAATGCATTTAGGAAAATTTAGCACATCAGACTCCATGACTCCTACCAGATTATCAGAGAGTACCTCTTGGCCATTTTGTAGCACTTTGTAGCACTGCAATTTATTAGCAGCGTCAATTTATCATTGACCTTCTGCATTCTTCAGAAATGCTTCTGTTTTTCCATATTCACTACAATTTTTTCAAGCAGACTACTTTTGTTCATCAAAAGGGTACTAAGCTCTCAGCAGCAAGACAGTACAGGTTCTGCAGCTGAACTGCAGGTAATTAATTGCCTATAATCACTTTGTTGGACCCATCAGTATGGGTTTAGCTGGTGCTTTCACATGGGTAATTTTTTTTCTGCTTTTGAGGAAATATAATGTACATTGTAAAAGACAATCTGTGTGTTTCTTCTCTCTTTTGAAGGATGTTTGGTACATATTGGCATGTTTATAACATAAGTGTTTCTGAAAGAGTTTGCAGAGCATAAAAATGGATGATTTAGGTTTTTTATTTGCCTTTATTCTTCTTTGAATGTTCAGTAAAATACAGAATTTTTTATGTTGGAAGGTATTACCTCCATGGCACTTTCCATTCAAAACAGATGTCCCTCTCATATCTTACTTTTAGTGACGACTCCCTCTAGTCGAATGATATTAGGGTGGTCAAACTGTCCCATGATGCTTGCTTCTCCCAGGAAGTCTCTTCTCTGTTTTTCTGTATAGCCAACTTTCAGGGTTTTAATAGCCACTGAAATTTCCTTTTTAGAAGGCAGCTTTAGGCGTCCACTGCACACTTCCCCAAATTCCCCTAAAAATAGTAGAAAAGTGACAGAAGCTGAAATGTAATTATTTTACAGGGATTTAAGAAAGAAGATTTAGCATTCAGCAAAAGCTTCTAAAAGGTGATGTTTACTGGCGGGCTACAGACAGAATTCTAAAGGGGAGCCTTTGGACAACTACTTCATATTTTCATGCTTAGGTTCTCCAGCTGTCAAACTGGAAAATATCACTTATTTATACTGCATATTCAGATGACTGCAGAGCAGAGGATTGCACAAATGAGATCAGAAAATTCCCTTTTGCTCCTGTTAACTCACTTCAAGACAGTAGGAGGAGGGTTAATGATTAATGCAGAAGTGTCAGAATAGTTGTGCATCCTTGTGAACATTATACTCTGCATTTCTGCCAAAAAGTGATAGTACAGTTTCAAATTATTTAACTTATTTTATTTACCAAATAAAACCCCCAAACAACCCAACAACAACAACAACAAAAACCCATACAAATTGTCTTTGTTCTATAATTTAGAAGGATCAAATAATGCAGATATATACTTTTGGGACAACGGCATCTGATAGTTCACCATGAATATTTTGCTCACAGTATATTGCATGAGACCCTTCAATAGAAAAGGGTAGATATCACTTCACTTTTACTATTCTACCATGTGGTTTATTCTTTGCTATGCACTATGAAAGAAGGATGCACAAGGAAAATTATTTTAGCCTTCAGATGAGCAAATATTAAATATTTGAGCAGCAACTGAACTTCTGATTCCCAATTATTCAACTGCCATCTTGGATTTCACATGATATACTAAACTGCAAATACAACATTCCAGTTAAAACTACAGTAGCAATTTTTTGTCTCCTTCTATTAATGACAAAATAATTGAAGTAATGAAAAATACAATAAAAACAGAAAATAGATAAAATATACAAGAAATTTAATGACAAGAATTGCCCTACATATTTCTTTATATTTGAAGACAAGGAAAACTCTTTACTGATTGGAGAAAAAATGAATGGCAGATTTTGGTTTGGTTCTTCTTTTCAAGAAAATTGAGGGTGCTGCTGGTAGTCCCTAGGATTCACTTTACAACAATACATGGCTATTCATGTTATTTTGTCAAAACACATGAGATCTAAATATAACTATCCTCTTGTATGCCATATTTTGTCAACTGGCCTTGTATAGAAAGTTTGACTTGGAAACAAACAAAATATAAATCTAAATATTGCTAATATAATTTTTATGCAAACTGGGAATTTTGTTTTTATTTGTGAGCAAAATGTCATGGAAAGAGTAACTATACTGCTTATGTGTGAGCTTTCCAAATTTAACGTGTAATAATCCTAAATGCAATAGCATTATTATACCTATAAAGAGAAAAGGCTCTTGGAGCCCATTTGCCTGCAATGTTTCTTTCCTTATCTCTGCAACTGACTGTTTACATTAGGTAACATCTGTGAAAACTAAAAATTACCAAACCCCATAGAAGTAAGATATTTTTAATAGGCAAATTTTAAATGTGTTGCTCTTCATAGATTTAATGCTCAGAAATGTGTGATGGATTGATAGCCCTTCATCACTGACTTCAGACGTGATATCACATGGGATACGTTTTAGATGTTACACTCAGCCCATTTATCTGCAAACCGAAACTATGCTTTCACCAGCTTTCCACCAGTGTGGCTGGCATTACAGTCCATGTGCCATCTGTAGCTCTGCAATTCAGGAATGATAAAGGGAGTAACAGCAATGATCAAAATCTTAAATGTTATGGCTGCATGTTAACACTCAAAGCTCAAGGAAGTAGTGTTTTTTAGACACAATGAATGAGAAGAGAGAGAGATATGGCAATAGTTTTCTCCTATCATAATTATGGTCATAAATAAGATGGACATCAGTTCTTTCTTCTATACACAACAGGCAAATCAAAGAATACTTGCAAATTACAATAAAGGTTGCTTACATCAGGAAAAAATTCTAAAAGTACAAAGGAAGGTTTAAGGAGGCTATACACTCCTTTTATCTTGGAGATTGTAAAGAATAAGCATCTGTCAATAATGGTACCTAAAAAGTTCTGTTTTGGGCAAGGATGTTGACTTAATCACCTCAAGGTCACGTTTCAGCTTTTTTCTAAAGTTTTGCTGTTAGAGAGCCAATTTAATCAAAAAAGGCCTTGAACAAATGTGCTATAGGGCAACGACCTCTCTCTGTAGATAACCCAGGCTTGATTTGAGTCAACAACATAGAAGCGAATGTCCCACATCTTATGACCAGCTGCTGAGCTGCTTCATCCTCTAGGCATGGTATTATGCTATCAAGGTGATACCTATATATACTACTAAAATAGCACCCATATATACTACTAAAATAGCACTTACTTTTCATGCTTTGATTCAAATATTGTTTGCATTTCAGTCTGCCAATACAGGCTGCAGCTCAGGAAACAAATTGTAAACCCCATTATTAGTAACTAATGGGTGTTGTGTACTTTCCAGATGTAACCTCTGTAAGCCAAAATGACTAGTTTACTATACCAAGAGCAAATGCTGCTTCAGTTCAAATACCAACCCCAGCTCAATACTGCTGAGCACTACAAAAAAGGAGGATCAAAGTACATCTTGAGAACAGGAGCAAGAGGGAAAAAATGCTTTAAATAAATCTTGTAGTGTCCAGCTTCATACTCCATTTTCTTGATGTTTTAATGAGCCAAGAACATATATCAAGCTAACCTCTTAAAACTATTGTTCAGTTACTGTCAATAGGAACTACAGCTATGATTTCAGCAAGACGTCCAGCAATCAATCCTTCATTCGAAACCGGAATCATATATATGATATTTAACTTTTGTGAAGGAAAAAAATATACCTAATGTCCATCAACACAGTCCCATTTAACCATGGCTGAATGATTTAGAACTTGAGTGATTAATCAGATTGCACAACTACTTCAAGGCTAGTGGTTGCTTCAAGAGAAAAAAAGTTGGTCTCTTTCTAGCAATGAAGCTTACTATTGTCAATGAATACAAAATGGGTTTACTTTCTTGGAAAATTATTTCATTGGAAGGTTACTAGGGAGCCCAACTACATTAACCTACAATTCCTTTATACACAGGGCAGTATGAATGCTACGTAGATCTATCTGGTCAACACCCTTCATGGCATGCAGTTACAGTACAGCTTTCTTCTGTAAATTATTGTTATATGGTCCCAGTAAGAAATGGACTGGATCTCATCAGACATTGTTTAAGTGCAATAGGGACTTGTGTTTGAGTGGAAAACCTGGCATCGGTTTTAAGAGATGAGGATGATAGCGTTTCATACAAAGCCTTCCTGAGGCATTTATTTTAATTAAGCTACGTGCCTACACATAAACCTGCCTTGCAGACTGATGTGTCTATTTACATGTGGAAAGCAAGCAGGTACTGTTTAGGAGGGCTGTTCATGATATAATGATGTCGCTTCAGGAAACACTAATTTCTTTTTACATGGGTTGCTTAGTATATCAGTGAATGGCAATTTGCTGTGCATTTAGACCCAGGGGACCAGTAAAGGAAGACTTTGTGAAATTAGCTAGTCCCTTTATTTTGCTGCATTTTAAAACATGATTGTGTTGCTGCACACAAAACTCCCTTAGAGTTGGATAGGCACCAAAGCTGAATGTTTCATAAACCTCCTGAAGAACAGCAGTGCTCTAGCTCTCATTGAGACATTTCAAATCTTCACAGTAAGTTTATGAACAGGTAGTACTTAAATTATAGAAATACGTTGATCAACACAAGATGCTATATTACAAGTATATTTCCACTTGGAAAGAAAAGCAAATGCTTACTTCCTTGTTCTGCAAAGCACATACTTAAATCTATCCCAAATCAAGAAAGTACTTTCTATAGGATTCTTCTACTAACCAATTGGATTTAAACTTCTTAAGTGGCTTGCTGAACTGAATCCATAAAATTAAGTGAGCTATTTCAAAAGAAAGAATTATTGTAAAAAAAAAAAATGTGAAAAAGTGGCTCCTGACATCAATTTTCTTGTGCTTAGGCTCCTAGTAAAATCCCTTGTGTTTTTCTTGAGGTTCATTTGGACAAGAGTACTTCCTTATTGCACTTGTGTATGTATGTTTTCAAAGCTATGTAAGCTGCCCTCTATTCTCAGAAACTTCTGGTTAAAGCTGTGAAAATTACTTGGAAAAGTACTTCTGAATATCAAGATTGCTTGCCTGACTTGAAGGTCTCATGACTTAACATCGCACTTCAATGCAGTTAAATGAATCCCTTCTTCTTAAATCACTGTCTTTTTATAATTTCATTCACACTTGCACTGCAAAGGACAAGGGTAGGAAAAGACCAAGTCGTTCACTCAAATAAGTCATTGACTCAAGCAAGAGGCAGGAAATGCCTTTCTGTTTTTGGGGAGAAAAGAAGTGTTCCTGAAGAAGCTGCCTCAGAGGCATTCAATCTGAATGTAAAAGCTACCACTTGCTGAGCATGACAGCAGTGTAAAGTGATGAAACAAACTCATTTGGAAAGCTTCCAGCACTCTACAGCCTGATTTTTATCTGTTCTTCCCTGCCTGGCTCTTCCTGTTGGCATCGCTACCAACTAACAGTAAATGCTAACTATAATGCCATATGTACTTCAGGCTACATGAATCTGAGCTATGGTGACCAAAAATGGCATTATTATATGTCTTCAGGACATGCAGCTTCAATGTAGAGAACCTGCAGGGTCCCACTGTCACTTAGTTGGTTAGAACATGGTACTAATAATGCCAGGGTCACAGGCTCAATCCTCACATCAGCCATGGTGTGAGGACTTGATGATCCTTGTGGGTCCCTTCCAACTCAGAACTTTCTGTTATTTTCGCTGGAGTGAAGCAAAGAGACTTACATTTAAAGTCCAGAACTCCTTTAGGACATATTCCTTTTTTAAAACCTCTCAGAAAACTCTCCATTTTCAGAGGCCACATTTGGCAAATTTTGGTTTACTTCTTATTCTAATGTGTATCTTCATTACAAATAGGTCAGAACAACTGAACTGTAAAATGTGACACATCACTGATTCTTAGGAATTTTTTTCTAAATCCATATACTGCATACAGCCCTAATTTAGAAAGCTTACATTTGTAAACAAAGGCTCCTGATAATCTTACAAGGAAAAATAATGCTCCCAGACTTAACTTTACAGTAACCCCCTTCTCTATCCCTATACTAATTCTCTATTAAATGTAGTAAGCAGAGCTTTGCTGCTTTGATTGAGGATGATGGAGAACAGTGCACTCTTGTGGGGCAAAATTAAAACCAGTAAGGAACAAATATTCTATCTTTCCAGAAAATAAATTCAAACTACAAACATTTGACTATCTTCAGTAAGAGAGGATGAACACTGTTTTTTGTTTTTTTGCTGAGTGATTCAGGAGGTGCACTGAGTACAGTAGCTTGGTTCTACACTTTTTCAAGCTGAAAATCTTTTCCTTGTGCAAAAGGAGTCTGCCTCTCTCACATCTCATGATTTTATTCAAATCATGTATTTAGAGAGAAGACATTAAGAGAAAAAATGTAAATTCAATAATAAAAGAACTAGTATTTCAATGAACTAAAAATCAACAGTACTTCTCACAAACGCTTTAATATAACAGGAATGCTAACACTTCATGATCTTCTGTCTCAATGAGATAATTTGCCACTTCAAGGAAGAAGTACACGGCCTATCACGAACTGCATGATGCATTGCAACACAAACAATGCAGTATAATGAGAATTTCTGTAATCTGGCTCCTCTATTACAAATTCTGCTCATTTCACTAGTTTGTTTTCTGTAAACCCAACCATCTATGGCATCTGTATCGCTCAGACAATCAGTTATCAGACAACTCTTTCCTCCTAAATCAATAATTCAAATCCAAAGCAGTGACCAAAATCAATTCAATGACCAAAGGTCACCGCAGTCTGATGGATGCATGGTGACTGGTATGAAATGAGTCTGTGGTTTCACTCAAGACATAAGAGTCAACAGTCCTTTTAAGGGGGGAAAAAAGGAAAATATATTCAGAGTTGATAACATTTTCTGTGCTTTGCTGACAGATTTTCAAGAGAAGCATAGAAGTGAGGCTGAACAATACTTCCAAATGGAGTCTGGATGTCCTTTGTAAAACTACCTACTATCTTCTTTTTTCAAGGGAAAAATCAAAATAGAACTGTGTGCCTTTAACTTTTCATATGCACTGAAATCGGATGTAAATATGACCTACTCATTTGAAGACTTTAGAATATATTCTTTCCAGTCACAAGTAGAAACCCCATGATTTAAAACAGTATAATACAGCAAAAAGCTATCTTCAGTTCAATGTATTTGATGGTCATTACCTGCTCCAACCACTTTATCAATGGATATATTAGAAGCATCTAGTTCCTTGGCAAATTCATGCACAGCTTGATTGGGATCCTCATATGTATGTGGATCTACGTAAGTTCTCAGGCCTGGGAGTTTTACTGTGTAAAAATGTTCAGAGAGAAAATGTTATTTAGACTTAATTAATCCTTCTAAAGAAAAAGTTCATGAGACAATAGAAACCAAAACAGTAGAAGAAAAGTTATTCTTCCAATCAAACTGCTTTTTATGGATCTTCAGGAATCTTAATAGAGTGAAAGTAGAGACACTAATGTGTTGCACAGAAGTATAGCTGCACTTGTCTTACTTAACTGTTTTTCAGATATTAAAATCCTACTCACCATTTCCAGGTTGGTACATTTAGATGTTGCCTCATATTGTGCCTTTCAAAGTAATGACAAAGAGGCAAGGACCAAAATGTGCTGCTACAGTCAATCTGAAAAGTTCTTAGGAATATACTAAAGAGAGCACATTAACTCAGACTTGTTCTTTCCAAGTCCTCCAACATGATGTGTAAGAAAAGAAACTTATACCTGAAGAAATGAACCCATGCTCGCATGGCAGATAGTTATTCTTAACAGAACTAGATGAAGAGATCATTCTCAACCTTTCTCTTCAGCAAAGATGCTGAATGCAAAGCACAACCTCATTCCCCCTTCCTGGCTCAAAGCCCTGCTTGTGCTTGTACCCAGTAGCTTGTGTGCCTGTCTCTGCATTCATTTTACAACACAAATATGTTTTATTAACAAAAAAGTGAAATATCCAGCTTGAAGTTTTCTGCTTCTGACACAAAACCTACACTCCTGGACATGTATTCTAGCTTTTCCTAAATGCATCACTTGGTCACATAAAAGATATTAACTCCTCCTACAAACACTGCTTTAAGCCACCCAGGAATATCCTTTCCAACTTGGCATTATTATACTGTATCAATTTTTTGACTGCTAGAATAGTTAAACATTTTTTGCTGGGATTACACAGGTGGGAAAAAATACCTTTGGACCATTAATTAGAGCACACAATTGTTTAGTCAAACATTCCCAAGTGTATTTAAAAAATAATTCAATTTTATGGAGATTTATTGGCCTCAGAATTGATAAAGAAATGATGAAAGTGAGTTCCTAAGCTAATTGCCTTGAAAACAATGCAAACCAAGAGCCATGCTCTTAACACAAGGGCTGCGTGTATGCAGCATTAAATGCTGTGTTTCCTTAAAGGGTCTGATGATTACAGAATTACTTGCAAGTAAAACAAAAAGTAATTGGCTGTATATTGCTGATGGTTAAAAATCTTGTAAATGCTCCTTTCCGTCCATGCTGAATGTACATTACAGGCTCCCTCATACTTGCAATAAAAATAACAATTAAAAGTTTCTGCACTGTGGGGTTTTTGGCTTCAGGTTTTTAATGCTGACCCCAGAGGTTCCCAAGATCTGGTGATGGTGACTGCAAGGAGAATAATCCCTTCACACCAATAATTAAGGGCAAGCTGTATAGTAACTGGGTTCTGTCATGAAATACAGATAATAAACACGTGCACATGTGTTAAGCTGTACTACTTTACAGCTCATTCTATGCAAGCATAATAGTTTACATTTTCATTTTAACAGCATGAATTGCCCTAAAGGTAGCAAAAAAATAAAAAGGATTCAGCCAAAGAAGGCAAAAGGAGAGGATCTGAGGAGGTGAAACATTTTTGTACCTTTGAAGTAATATTATAGGATTTGTAATAAGGCTGCAGGGAATAGTTCATGGCTGGAGCCTTTTTAAAAGCAATTCAGAACAAACTGACTGAAATAAACCAGCTGCTGTATTTAAGATAATTTACAATAAAAAATAAAAAATTTACAATAGCCATGAAAGTTATTTTATCGTCTTTTAGTTCATAGGAGCAATTTTCTAATTCTCTGGGAAAGACTGTAATTTAGTAGATTAAAGTTTCAACAGCCACACATATACACGTGTACAAATTCCAACAGATAAATTCCTGCAAAATCTATAATGAATAATTTTCAAGAACTTCTGAGAGAAATACCAGGCCCATAATAGGATCTGTTCTTACTGCACAGTGAATCAGCATGGCACTGCTCAGAAAACAGTACATAAATATCTAAAGCCAAATTAAAAGCAATTTAATCCACAGGAATTTAACAGCACTGACATGTTTAAGAATAGTGATTGCAACTTTCAATTGTGTGGGAGTAAGGAGAGCAAATTCTGACCTGTTATTTGTCTGTGACACTTATTTTACTGGCTGCTTTTATTTTATAACCTCATTAAATTTGGATGATGAAGCATTAATTCTATGGGCCACATGTAACTGCCTAGATTTTTTTTGAGAATAGTTGGTTAGAAGTTGTTGGGCTGCATGAAGCAAACTCAGTTTTACAGCTTGTGTATCTCCTGACAGAGCTGGGGAAGGAGACACGTCTTGTGGATATACCTGGTCATGGCACTCTGGAGATAAGGATGGGCCCCGAACTCGAAGTAATAATAATTTGAACAGTCAGAGAACAGTTACTCTGTTGTCGTGAGGATTTGGAAGCAGTTTCCAACTACTGCAGCTAAATCCCTCATGAAAATTATAATTGGTAAGGAGGCACATGACTATGCTACCAACAGTTCTTTTCTTGCAGATGGTACAGCATCGCTGTTGGGTGGAAAAAAACCCTCAAGCCCATTAACCTTACTAACAACATGCTTAGCAATAGAACTATATGGTTCAACATATCAGGATGTTCATCTGAAGCTGAAACATTTTCAAAGTGAAATTATTGTTTCTTATTAAACACACGCTCATTAGACACTGAAGAATTATGTGGGGGGAAAAAAGGCATTTCTGGTCTCAGCATCTATGAAAGGTGTCATCTTTACCTGTAAGGATGAAAAAATCCCAAAAACAGTGATTAAAAAACTCCAAGAAATCGCCCCCCACTCCTGATCAGGAATTAAACAATCACCTTCTTTTTGCCTCAGTTTCAACTTCTCTAAAACTAATTTATTTCTGCTTGAAAGAGTGTATGGATGGAGCTTTGCTTGTGATCTAGTCTTGAGGATCCACAACTCTGCTGTGGGAAAGTGTGGCAGGATTATTATACACATTCCAGAGGCGATCCAGGATCAGCAAGGAGCTGAAATACTGCAGGATGACATTCCTCTTCAGACATGGACCCTAGGAAGCTGCTTCTTCCTGGTAGCCAGGATACATGCCCAGGCTCAAAAAACCAACACTTCTTCCCTGAGTTTCTACTGTATGTGATCTTGCTCCACACTGCTCCTTTCACAGGGCACTGCTGAACAACCCAGAGTAGCCATGAATAAAATTCCATTTAGCTTTATTAAAATAGGTACATAAACATTAAAAATAGGTGGGCTTTGGGTTTGGCTTTTGAACATGTTCATTCTGAGGAATTTGGGTTACTTTTGAAACAAAATCTCACATCCTTATCTACATCCAATTTTTGTGATGCAAAGCCAATGTAAGTCAGTGGAAAGACTCTCTTAGTCCTGGATGAAACCTGTTGAAAACATAGTCATATTCATTCTTGGGGAATCAGGACTTGAAGAAAACTTGTTTGTAAAGACAGAGCTGGATTAAAAAAAAATCCTGCTAATTTGAGATACTTGTTCAGCAGTTATTCTTAATTTAAGAAATGATTCCACGTCACTCCATATATTTAGAATAAGTCCAAATTAAATTATTAGTGGGTCAGCTTTGTAGAACAAACAATTAATTTTCACAGGCCCTTTAGTGGTCAAGAAGGATTTAATTGCTTTTATATTTTGCTTTGGGAAAAAAGTAACATTTCTTAGACTTTACACAGCTGAAAATGAGGAAGTTGCAGTTATACTTTGCTTTTTAGTAATGCACAGCAGAATCAATATCACGTTACTAACCACAGGTATTGTTTGAACATAGACAGTAATGCTTTGCTCTTTACTAATCTAAACACAGAGTAAAGAGTTTGAAACAAAGAATAATTTTTGGGGTAAATCTTACAAGAGAAGAGAGAATTGTTTTTCTAATTTCACCTTGGTTTAAGTGAGGTATTACTTTTTTTAAAAAACTGAAAAATACCAGTCATCTAGGGGATGAATTCAACAGATGCAGAAGCATTAAAAGACTTCAGTAACTTACAATGGCCATTCCCAAAATGCAGTCTTTTCTCATCAGTGCCATGTTTAGACTTCTTGTATCCACAGAATCTACAAGCAACAGAGAAAAAAATTAAAGAATTTTACATGCTAACTGCAGGTGGAAACAGAATAAATTATTTTCCCTTTATAATTAAATGCCTGCTTGAAAGTTTAATGATATTTACATTTTCTGTGCATGTGATGTTCTCAGGGAATTTGAGGAAATTGGCTAATGAGAGGATTTGTTGATTTTTGACCCCTACAGTTTAATTTTACAATTGCCTAAGAATGTGTTTATAGCACTTTTTAACAACTCTTTCATGATTGAGGCTGCTAATGTTAATGGGCTCATTACTGACTATGAAGCAGTATTTGGAGCCCCTGGGCAGCACACAAAGGAAAATGTTGCAAACCAACTCTGCTACTGCTCGATGACACCCAATCTGCCATGCTCATCAAGGCCCCTCAGGGAAATGGGAGAGGGAGTAAATGTGAAAATCAGATGACAAACTAACCTCCCAATCAAGATGTACACCACAACTGTGAGGAGAATAATGGCTACTGCTGCTGAAATGGCAATCATTACCACCTGGCTATTCTCACTGGAAATGGAGAATGCTGGAAAGTTAACACAAAAATATATAAATAACTTTACACACATATATATAACATTGATTACATCACAATTGACAGGTATATAGGGAACAGACAGATTAAGTCATCACTATGAAGCATTTGGTCTCCTGGCAGATATTTAATCTACTACGTAACTTTCCATCAAACAAGGGGAAAAAACCACAAGACTCTGGCCATCACTGACAATTTACCAAAGTTGTTTCTGCTACTGTTGATTTTTACTTGCTGATTGTATAACTGCTGGTAAACTGGTACTTATGTATTCACATATACAGAAATACAAACATACATACCATCCCATACATATATTTTGTCATGGTCAGTAAGGAATTTTTCCTTGGCAGATAATAATCATCACCCTTTTTTTCCCTTCTGTATGGGAAGTGCTTAAGGAGTTTTCCTAGTTGACCTTGACAATAGCCACATGAAGGCTGTGTAAAGCCAGGGTGCACAGATACAGATAGCAGGACTATCCATGGTTAATCCATGTCTACAGGAAAAGTAAGGCTATTTTTTGCCTTATGTTGGATACTTTGCTGCGGTCCCTAAGCATGGAGCTTTAGACCACTATACAATGACAGGATAACCTTAGACCTTAGGTATTATGAACAATCTTCAGCAGAGACCTATTGAACTTTGCCGAGAACAGCAGAATTAGGCTCCTCAGCACTATGCATCAACTTGGCTGTCCAAACTGAGCTCAAAGCTAGCACTCCTGAACCCCCACAAATTTCAGTTTGCCTGTTTGGAGTCACATCATTCCTATTTCTGCCTATTACAGATCTACAACCGCACTCACTTACTTACAGCTTGACAAGAGGAACAAAGTTATGCAATCTGTTGTTCAAATTAAATTATACGTTTATTATTGAGATGTGCACCACCGTTTCCCATCACCTCTGACATTTCTAATTTTTTCTTCTTCCCTTATTTTTTGGTAACTACTTTGTGGAGAAAAGTCATTACACTCTAAATTGATAAATTTTTCATCTCTGCAACTGTTTTTTTTTTTTCCTGTAATTTTTTCTATCTTGAATTCCAGTTTCAACTAGAATGCCGAAGCTTCTTTTCACCATAACAGCAATTTGTAATTATTTTTTAAAATATGAAGCTGGTTTGCGCTTTGGAATAAGAGCCGAGGTGGGAGAGGAAGAAATGGGGATGAGATACATTACCTATCTCAAAAATGCATAGAAGCCAAGTGAAAGACCATTTGGCTTGATATTACTCTTCTTGGTAGAATGTGTTGCTTTTCACAGAACACTTCTTAGGCCATGAGTTCTAAAGCCTTACAATGAGTACACGCATAAATTGTACGAGAGTGTATCACAATTATAGTCCTAAACTGTGTTATAAATCAGATATGAATCTTCTGTGAAAGCCTGACCTTCTACAAAGCAAACAGCCTTTGATTATTCATCATCAGTCTATATCAGTAACTGGGCACCTAAGCAAAGTCTGAACTTCTGATGTATTAAGCCACTTTCAGCTTCTAGCAAAGAGAAGGTCTGGTTTACCATATAGTCCAAAGTGATGAGAAAGCAACATTTAAGACTATGAGCTCTATTAAGGGCCTTTCTAATACAATAATAGAGATTATAAACAATATCTATAAGGTCATCAGTTAAGTAATGTTAAAAGGAATACCAGCCTACTAAATAACCACCCATGACCACCCAGATGCAGTGACAGAGCAAAGGGACCCAAATAGCTCAATTTCCTGACCAGCTACTCTACTGAATGACTATCCTTCCCAGCCTGTGCATATTAGTTTCATTTCAAGGCTACATAGAAGACATCAGCAATGCTCTGTGGGACCGCAAAGAGTTACACATCGACCCACAGGAGCAATGGATCAATATAATATCAATTCTCTAGGAGCAGAGGTTTATAGTCCGTAGGGTTTATAGTCCATAGGGCCACAAATGTGGAACGGTGTGAGGCTGTGAATCTGTTTATCAAACTTTCTCTCTCAGCAAGAGCCGTGGTCTATCAGTTCTGGCATGAGGTAGAAGGGCAGGAAATGGAGGAAAATAACACCTGTGATAGTTATGGTATACACTGTATAGCATGTTTCAAATTTAATAAAATGTAAAGTTATACAGTAATAGTACCAAGAAAGACACATAATTATGAGACATATTTCCTAAATTAGAAAAATGAGTGAAAGCAGCCATTCAAATCAGTCAGAAACTGGGTGGAATGTCAGTATAAACCATTTGAACAAATACATACAATCTGGACTGGTTTCAAATTCAAACTTGCGGCTATTTGTCCCATATCCAGCTGCAGTTCGGGCTCGAATTTGGAAGACATAGGTGGTATCAGGTTTGAGGCCACTGATGGTAACGTTAGTGCCTTTGGCTCTCAGAATAGTATAGCTTGTCTCTTGTTCCTGCTTTTGAAAAAAGAAATTATCAGATTAAAACCACACCCTGAAAAATAGAAACAAGAGGTGATTGACATTAAAATACTACAAATGACCTGGGGAGAAGTGGCATATTTTTGAATATTTACAACCTGACAAATATTCATTTTCAATCACCTTTTAGCAAGCAGTCTAAGTCATTAGATCTTCTACAGCCTTGTGCTGTAAATCAAACACTAGACATGCTGAGTGTATGACGTTTTATTAAACAGTTTTGCATCATTTCATCCATAGTGTGTAATACAACAAGAACCAACTAAAATGTTATTTAAAAAACTATAAATCAGATTTGCCTACTGCATTGATCTGGAAGTTGTAACAGACCAACTTAGACATTTTAGGGCCCTGCAGAGATGTTTGCAGGATACGGTTTTTACTGCCTTACATTTTACAAGAAAAATGGTTACCTTCATAACAGTCAGAAGAGAAACTCCACTCAGGATCCTCAGCTCAGTGAAAAGTCATATTTAACTGGTTTTCTATTGTGCTATAGAAAACATGAGATTGATGCACCCATTCTCATTTAGACAAAACCTCACCAAACTTGCTCCTGGACTATGCTCACAACCGCACTCTGCCCAGTAGTCACCTATTTCGGACAGAATGATTTAATATATAAAATAAGAGGACTATTTTGTAATTTAGTAGGTTTGGATATATTTCACAATGTGTAAAAAGCTAATTCTGATAAAAGTATGTCTCAGTCCTACTACAAGCACATAATCTTAGCATGTGTTTTGAGCCTGAGGTATTGCTTATTTTACTAAAGCCATGCTGTACCGAAAAGAACATTTTTGGCTTCCTCAATATGGCAGCTGGAACTGTCTCAAAAAAAATCCTGGACAGCAGCCACACATGTGGGAAACTGTGAGAATCTCAATTGTTTAGGTTCCCTACCATGAACTTTTTTATTCTGGAGGTGATGGGGATTTCATAGGCTGTCCTTTTACTTTGAACACTCTGCAAAACACTAAACCCATTGAGTTTTGCCTGTTTGAAAGCAGAAACTGAGTTAACGCATGTCGGATGCAAAGAATCTCACCTAATTCCCACTATGTTTTATGGCATTGCATTAGCTTGCAAGGGTCTGACATTTTACCTTTGACAACACTAGAGTGCCGATGCACAAGTACAGAGGTTGGAAAATACTCGACACACTCATTGCCAAAGCCATTCCACCTTCTTGTGTAAAGTTCAAGTGACTAGAGTAGTTTTAGTGTGTTTACTCTGCAGTACTGTCTACAGTAATAAAGTTAGGATATTTTAAGTTAGTAGATGGACATCAGAAACTTCACTTTAGTCTTACAGAGAAGCCTAAGTACCCCGTTCTTGGCAGTCTTTGATATAGAGAAATAGAAACATTTACACCATAGTGAGGGAAATGGCCAAAATCTTCACATATTCAACATTATGCACATGAGAAATCACAGTAAAACAAGGCAAAGGTAAACAGGGAAACAAAAAAACCCAACAGCAACAACAACAAAAAGAAGTAACAAGAAAAAGCAGCTCAGCCTGTGCCTAAAAGTTACTAACCAGAATCAAAACCCCAGAGAGGGTGAGCTGGACCTAGCCTTCAAAGAATGACTATAAATATGTTTACCATGGTCCATATTGTTTGGAAAATAAATTTCCATTAAAAAAAATTACTGGACTTCCTCAGAATTTCAGGGGGAAAAATTATAATTTCAAAAGTTATAAATTCAGGGGGAAAAATTTACAGTAAAACATTCTAAAGATCGAACAGGTTTGCATAAAATTGTTTCTTTTTAAACTAACAAAGTTTTATAATTTGCAGGCTTCTCTTATCTCATTCAGTTGAATGTAGACAACTATTTTAATTTCAAAGACATAATAATCTTGTCTTTAAAACACAAAGTCTTTTGTGTATGCTATGACTGGACATTCATTTTGATCTCTCTTCAGGCTGCTTTTATGAAATGCAAACATTTCCTTCTGGTGCAGATACATACGTGCAAAGAAAAATACAGTCACGGCCCTGTCTGTTGATAATCCACAATGGAACTTGGAAAATAAACGTTTAAAACAATGGTATGGAGGATGTCATCGTATCTCAGTTTATGGGAAGCTTTTTACACACATATTTTGTAAGTCATTTTTTATGTTACTAGTAATCAAATCAGTGAAACACCACATAAAAGCCTGAGTTTATCTTTCTTGGGGATAAGGAAAACTTCAGAGATACAGCACTATAGCAGCCATAAGCAAAAGAAATACACAAAAAGGAGAGTCAGCCTTTGCAAAGTAGAACTTTAATCAAACACTGTTTGACGATAAACTTGAACTTTGATGCACAAAGCATATTCTTCCTGAGTATTTCTGCATAATTTATCGGAAAAAATCTTTACTGGGAAGCAAACCCAACTACTGTTGGTGTCTCATTTGCAAATAACATTTTATACTGTGTTTTATAAAAGACATATTTTGGAGACTTTTTAAAAAATTTATAGTAGCAGTACAGGTAAGATTGAATGGCATGTCCTCTTTCAGATAAGAATAGAAACTGCCTGTATTATATAGGGAAGAATAGTTTTTCAGTCTTCACATACCCTTAAGAGGCAAAAACCTGATTACACATCTTTGGGAGGAAGCCATAGTCCTTATACTGCTTCCATTATTGCCAGATATGAACAATGTATCTTCATTGATACATTTCCTACAAATCTCATGGAGTATATGTGGCCTCCCTACACTCAAAGACAAAATAAGTTTAAAAGCAACAAAGTGCATTTGCATATAATTTAATTTTTCAGCCTCAGAAACAATACAAAGTGCAGAGTTATGTGTTGGTTTTAGCCACTCTACTAGCCATACAGTTTATGTGATGGCAAAAGTAAATCTATTTTAGTAATATGAGACTGCGATTAAATTTCACTCATAGCTTGCAGAAGATTTCACCTAAATAAAGTGTCTGTTATTTAGTTAGCATAATTGTAATAATTTAATGGAAACCATCAATAGTGTATGAGTGGTATTTGGGAGATGGATTTTTCCTGTATCTTCGCCTGACAAGATACTCCCTCAAGAGAACGCAATTATGTGAATAAGAGTAATGAGGAAACAAAGAATATATCTTGTGTAAGAAAAAAATATGGCTTTGTTATTTGTGGCCAAGACACTAAAAATTCAGCACAGCATTAAACGGATGGACTAAACCACTAACTTAACATTACACAATGTTATGCCTTACTATAAAATTAATGCCTAGAAGTTCCATATGGTAGCCCTTTGAAAGAAAATTTCATTTCTTTTAACTGTTTTGAATGAATAGTGACTAGGGCTCCATAATCAGACTCTAAAGATTTTTACAAAAACATACAATTCTATTCCAAACACTGAGTCTGAAAAACTGTCACTCTCAATTCATGATGCTATGAAGTGTTCAAGGCCAGTTGGATAGGGCTTTGAGCAACCTGGTCTAACAGAAGATATCCCTGCCTATAGCAGGGGGTTGGAACTAGATGACCTTTAAGGTCCCTTCCACATAAAACCACTCTATGATTCAATCGAAAAAGTTAAAATAGGTTCCCAAAACTGTAGCTCCTAATTTCTCTGGAAACGTAAAAGATCTACTCAACTACACATGAGCAATCATAAGTGAAAACAAACCCCAAACTGAGTAGGTTAATTAATAGCCTTTGCAAAAAATAATTTTCTACATATTTCATGTCAATAATGCATTAGAAAAACTACTCAATACCATAATTTAGATACACGACATTCTATCTTTATTCCAAATGTGTTTTAACATCCCAAATACCAGTAACCCACAGTTGCCCATAAATATCATGTATTCTTTGAAATTTAAGAACGATCTAGCAAAATGAATTAATGAACAAGGTGTATGACAGAATTGGCCTGATATGTATTACTCTATTAATGTTCTATTTTTTAATTTCTAAGGGATTACAAAAGGTATGTCAACTAAAACAAGGAAGACGGAAAAGAATGGTTCAACATAAATAATCTACAAGCAATCAGGTGTGACTTGTCAGGAGGAATAATCAAATTGCTAACTTTGAAGGGTTGATTTCCTAGTAATTGCCACTTAGCAGCAGTGGGTTTTCTGATGAACACAACCAAGATGATTTCTGAAGCAGAAAAGCAAACAGAGTGGACTGGTTTAGAAAGAAAGGTCTCTTTTCAAAAGAGAAGGGAAGGAGGCATGCTTAGAGCTCTCAGACTAAAAAGCAGCATGTTCCAAATGTGTTTGGGGAAGGAATTAAGAGCAACAGTCCAGCATGGGCTGCTCTGGCCTCAGGTAAATTTAACAGAGCACTAGATTTATACCTATTATAATTTGCAGAGCTTAAAAAGACAATAGATTTGAGTCTCCTGACAATAGATTTGCCTTTTTCCCCCCTCATAAACCCTGAGGAACAGGCTTCTGATTCCCCAAGGGATTGCAGAACACACATTAAAAACACTGGTGCCAGAAAGCTGTTTTTTTAAAAGCCCTTTGCTCTAAATGGTCTGGCTCCTATTGTCAAGCAGCTGGCTCTCTAGTTTAAGAAAACTGTCTGGTGTATATGAACTCTTGATCACTGACTTCAAAGGGAAAAAAAAACATGTGCAAAATCAGCCTCATAAGACTGGCTGGTTGTCTTATAAAGCAGTCTTATGACAACCAGTTGCTCCATAGCAATGGATACGCCCACTGGGAATAGATGGTGCATGTTCCATCTATACATGCAACAGTATTGGAAGGTGACAATTTTCTTGAACAGAAAACCCCAAATTCAGCGTAGAATGATGATCAAAATGTCCAAACCCAAAAAATACACAAATAAAACTTATTGGTGATTTAATTAAAATGAAGTGAATGCACAGAGCAGGGAAAAATCTCTCCCTTTGGAACAACTAAAACCCAAGGGATCACCCGTGCTGTTTTTGGCTGGGGTAGAATTAATTTTATTCACAGTACCTAGTGTGTGACTTTTGCTTTTGCACTGAAAACAGACAGGTTTGGCAATAAAAGTTTTTGTTACTGCTGAGCAATGTCAAGGCCTTTTCTGCCTCTTACACTACCCTACTACTGAGGAGGCTGGAGGGGGTACACAAGAATTTGGGAGGCAACACAGCTGGGACAGCTGACTCCAAGTGAACATAAGGATAACCCATACTATATGGCATCATACTCAGCATATAAAGTTGAGAAGAAGAAGGAAGATGGCAATGTTTGGAGTGATGGCTTTTTTCTTCCCAATTTACCATTACACACGATGGAGCCCAGCTTTTCTGGGGATGGCTGAACACCTGCCTGCCCGTGAGAAGTGGTGAATTAATTCTTTGTTTTGCTTTGCTTGTGTGCATGGCTTTTACTTTGCTTATTATAATGTCTTTATCTCAAAAGATGAGCTTTCTTACTTTAGTCTTCTGATTCTCTCCTCCATCCTACCAGGGTGGGAGTGAGAGAGTGGCTGTATGGGGCTTAGTTGCTGGCTGGGATTAAAGCACATCATCACTGTAACTCCATGATGCACTAGTTAGTTGTGTTACAGGCTTCACCCTGTGGTACAGAGCTTCCCAGGCAAGGACTTCCACGTGGGGAGAATGGACATGGAGCTGAAACAGGGCTGTCACAGATCTTAGAATACAAAGGTATGGCTAGTAGCAGCAAGAGCAGTCAGAGCTAGGTCTCAAATCAAATGCAAGTTAATCATCTAGTAAAACAATCTGATCTGTGCACACTAGGCTGAAGTTCTGGCATTTTTCAGGCATAGGTTCTTTGTGATGTATATAGGTATTTCAAGCCTTACTAACAGACAATAAAAGTGTCTCTTTTCTTAAAAGAAAGCTGGAAATAAGTGATCTTAAATAATTCCTCCATCCTTTCCCTACTGAGGATATACAAATTAAGAACAATTGATGTATGAGCTGGTCCTCCTTTTACTTCTCAAGCCTGAGATCTGTACTTGATCCAGTCCCCACTGAAATTAGAAGAGACAAAGTGAAAGTCCATGGGGTGATGCTTTGTAATGAGAGACTTAACTGTAAAGTTAAGTGTTTTGCTCTCTTTATCACTAGCACTATGTATGTTTAGATTTTTACAAAGGTCTTTGAAGGTCCAAATGCTCTCCAAAAAACTTTCCAAAATCAGATTACATGAAATTGGAAGAAATTTTTTCAGCATATGGCCTTCTGATCCACATTTCTCAGCTGATGATCAGTTGTGGGCTATCAATATCACACTGTCCCACTACTAAGCTCCATGAGAAAACTTTCTAAAGATTAACTGAATACTCATGGATTATTTTTAACAGCATTTTTTAAGAGGATATTAGCACTATGAATTCTATGGTATGTATGAAATATAAGCCTGATTACTAGAAATGAAGAGCATTAGTAAATGCTCAGTTAAACCATTATTTCTGACACCTTTTTCAAAGATTATAAACTTCAGTAGCAATATATTCTATCAAACTGTCACTCTGACCTATCAAAAAATAGCTAAGACAACTCTTCTCAGTCTTCATAACAATTTACAGTTTTTCAATTCTACTAGTACGATTTACTAAAAAAAACATTCCATTATGAAGATTTTTGTCCTTCATACAGATTGATATAGGACGTATAAATCAACATCTGTAAATACAAGAAAACATCAGTAAAAAGCAAAAGCTACTTAATGGCAGATTTTCTTTTATTTGGTTTTCATTTTTTACATGGATGCTGATAGATCAGTGTAGGAACACTGACAGTGTAATAGAACTCAGTAAGCAAAATGGAGATTTTTTTCTAAAAAAGTGGGGAATTGACTGCATTATTTCCTATGTTTGTTCTGAAGCATTTGGGGAGGAATGGTAGACAACACAACAATTTCATTTCATATCTTCATGATGCTATTATTACAAAAAATTGAACAGTTTCAACACTTAGTGTTTTTGAGGTGGATGGTGAGTGAATGGAGGTGTTTCTGAATCCTTAACATAGGCAAGATACAATAATTTCATTGAGTATTGCCGAGACAAAAACCTGCCCTTTGATCTTTCTTCCCACCTTTTCATAGTATTTGACCTCGTAGTCCAAGATGATCCCATTTGGATGTTCAGGTTCTTGCCAAGAGAGAGACACACTGTTCCTGGATGTCCTGTCTTTTCTTATGATTGTGATGGGGGATGGAGCTGCAAAGGAGATGGGGGAAGGAGGGGAGAGACAAAAGCAAGTTGAGTTTATCTCTGTTCCAATTCTTGGCAAAGAGAATGGTTTCCATTTAAAAGACTCATGAGCAAAGGTCTGGACTTGTATCAACATTCAGCAGCTGGATTACAGTCCTGCTACACATGTCTTAAAGCACACTGGCCTCATGGAAAATGAGCTGAGATTTTCTGTTAGACTGGAGAACTAGTGGCAAGACAGCAGATGGTTTTGATCTGCTACTACAGGGTAAGCAATGAAATATATTCAATGTACTAAAATATAGAACAAAATAGCAGTATTACCTATTTGTTATAATGCTGAAGTATTATCATTACCAGACTCCAGAACTCTGATGTTTTCATATGCAAGTGTAAAACAGTGCTGGGATGCATTACGTCCAAGAAGCTTCTGGCATTCACGGCTAGTAGTAACCATCAGCATACTGCAGAATGCAGCCTCTTTTGTAACATTATTTGGTAAGCTTTCCAGACAAAAATTGCTCCCATATTCACTTCTCCTTTACCACATTTCTTTGAAAATGAAATTTGAATTAAAAAAAAATGAAATTACCAAAAAACCCTAATTTTTTATATGCATTGATCAGGGTTAGGCATGACAACTGATTGCATGCCACAGACTTACCAACAACCACTACTTGGAAATAATGTCAATGTGACATACACACAAAGAAAATCATAATTACCTAAGATTCTTGAACATAAGTTCAGTTTTAGACCACCCAGCTCTATGTGTTATTCCAAATCCAGGTCTAGGTTTCCTGGACCATGCAATTTTTTCAAATTATTTTTTCTGTTTCTTTTGGGTTGTCTTCCAACTCCAAATGCTTCTCTTCCACGACCTTGGCCAAAATTCATCAAATTATATCTTACATATCACATACTAAATGTTCTAAGTTTCCTTTAAAAAAAAAACTTTTGCTAATAAATGGCCTTTTATCTTAACATGTTGAGAAGTTGTGTTTACAAGTTCAACATTTTGCTATCCTAATAAAAAGGCTCTAGAGCTGATCTAAACAGTTTAATATCAGTTGAATCCTATGAAAGTTTTACAGTTCATATAAAACTAGATGCACTTTACAGGCATTCCATATTTGCATATCCTTTCTGTTTTGGTTTTCATTTCTGCAAGAGAACNCTGATTTTGATTTTGCTAAACTTCCACCAAAACATACCTTCTAGACCTCAGTCATAATCTAAATGTTGACATCTTCCTTCAGTTGAGTGGAGGATTCAGAAAGATACATACAGCCACATAAGCGCATATGTATGTACACACTGTCATATTCATTCTGGGTTGAACACATCTTCTGAGCAGCATTTTCACATTTCACATGGCCCACAATAGCTTTTTGAAAGTACTAAAAAGTTGCCTTTTTTTTTTTTTTATTCCTCCCAGCAGGAAGAATTTCCCCTGAAGTTAAATTACTAAAATCAGGGTTTTTTTGGTGACGTTTATGTGTTTCAAGTCTGTCTGTTTTACCCAGATGCACCAGACCTATGTTGCTGAAGAGCTGAAATGCTTTAGGGGAAAGTATACAGGACTCGTTTGTAACTAACATCCTTCAGTAATTCCATTTGAATTCCACTCAGGCACTCCACCAGTGCTAGAGCCAAAATACAAAGTGCTTAGCAGGCTGAACTTCTCTACTGTAGCCAGCTCTATACCCATACTTACTGCTTTTATGCTCCCATAAGTCATTTTTATGTCTTCTTTTGGAGTCAAGCTATAAATCTCTTTTTTGTATGTGAATAGATCTCCAAGCCCAGTACCCCAGCTGGTAACACTTCCCATTAAGGTAACATTAATACTGATTTTATGAATAATTAATAAATGATTATCAGAAATGGCTTTTCCCCTAGTAAATTATGGCAATTTGTGCCATAACAGATTCTCAGGCCAAGCTGAAACAATCTTACATGCTCCAATACAGTTATGCTTTAAAAAAAGCTTTCTTCTAACACAGTATTAATTATTTTGAGCTCATTTGCACGCATCTCTGCAGATGCTACCAGTAACTTATCTCACAGCAGTTTATTAGAAAAGCATCTGCTGCACTGTTATCAATAGCATTATAAAACATTCATATACTTTTCCTAATCCCTAGGGCTCCCAAAGCTGCTTAAATATTATACATACATATGTCTGGAAAATACAGCATCCCAACACATGGGCAAATGGAGGGGAGATGAATAGTCAGGGGAACATAATATTTCAGGCACCTTTAATCCTGCGCTATGATGAGATAAAACGAAAATATTTACCAGAACAGAACATGGCATAACCTTTCTTTGCTGGTCTGCAAGAAGCAGGACTGTCAAAGTTTCAAATCTTAATGCAATCTTTTTTGTTTTTCTGCTATGCCTGTTAGATAGCTAGGTTTGAAAAGTTAAAAGTTTTGAACCTAAATGAAGAAAATATCTTGTTCAGGTGACTTCCAAGTTCATGCTTAAATCAACTGCAAACAATGGATTTAAGATACAGTAAGATTTAAGGTAACCTGACCTATGATCTCAGCCCAGGGCTGGGGTGACATTGGGAGGAATAACGTGACATTTGGATAACAGAATTGATTTCTTTTTTAGGCATCCCCAGAATACGATGTAAAACTGAATAAACTCTGTTCTAAATAGTGTCTAAGCAGAAGTCAGCCTTAAATTCCATTTTGTAACACCAGAGCAGCTCAGTTACTGTATTTTTCTATTTAATCAGAAGAGTTTGAAAATCTAGCAATGAAAGAAAATGTAGTTAAAGGAAGTTAACCATTAAATAGTGAGGGAATCACCATATGCAGCAATGCATATATTCTAGTTTTCTGTATGAGGAAGAGAGAACAAAGAGTTTCCTGTTTCCTAATATCATAGGACGAGACTGAATTAAAAATCAGGCTACAAAAATGAATAGAAGCCCTTAATATTTAGAATAGCCATTTTTCATTGAAGTTCCAAGATTTTTCTATCTTAAATTAATAGACAATTAGATTGTGCAAGAACAGAATGTGAGAACAAATATTTTTAATGTCTGCAGCTCCCACCGACAAAAAAAAGTTTGTACTGTGTCTTAGCAAATAATGAGACATTATGAAGCTTTTTAAGATTGAAGTTTTAAAAATTATATTAAAGTATCGATAGCAATATAAAGTTTAAATTAGTTTATAATTTAGAATACAGGCATTTAAAGGTAAAAAGAACAGTACTTTTTTAGACTAAGATGAAGAATAAATGATGTTCCAGTGATTTGTTTAATTACTCCCATGTCTCATAGGCCTCTATGTATTTACATTTTTATTGGTATTTTGATTAATGTACTAGTACTCTTACCTTCAAAAGAGCTGATTTTTTTTATAATTACCTTTAATCTTGCGTGGCCATACATTAAGAGGTTTAGTCTCAGTGGTCACATGCAATGCATATAGAGGCACTTTTACACATCAGATGGTTAGTATTTGTCTGGTACTACAGTCTAACTGCTTTACACAGTTAATACGAACATTCAAAACTCCCTGGAGTTAAAAGAGGAAATGTACTTTGAGCTCTCAGTGTTGTTAGGTAGCATTTGCGACACTGGGAATGTGGATGTTGAAAAGGTAACAAACACAATGATCCAGGGAGCTTCGACTCACAAGTGTAAAAACCTCCTCCATCATGACTATTAAAGGTGCAAGCAAATAACATGAAGGATATAACAGACGACAATAAAACTCTACTCAAATTGATTTCCCAGTGAAACTGACCCCAACAGACCATTTGTTTTCCTCCAGTTTAATAGCAGCTATATATAAATTTCCTTATTGACCTTTTCCTTATTCCTTGGTTATTGTTTTCATATGTGACTGGCTTACAGATGTATATATGTACTAGAAAAAAATTCCCTGTCCTGTGACAGAGAGAATTCAGTATTAACTTTGGAAAGCCATGTGTGTACAACTGCTGAAACATTTAGAGTCTTTTTGTTTCTTGGTTAGGTCTCTAGATCACAAATTATATTTTAGGAAAGGATTTAATTCTGAAATGACTCACAGCTCACTTCCAGCTTTTGCTTGCAATTGATAGTAAAATATCCTTTGCCTAGGAGGATAAAATATCCCAAACTATGCTGAAAGGTGGTGACCAAGAACATATCTAAGCCAGCAGAATTGACTGTGTTACAGAAATGTTCAATTTTGGCCCTGCTGAACAAATTGAAGGCTTGTTCCTTTTTCTTTCTTTACAAAACTAATGCTTTTATTATCTAATCATAGTACTGTAATCTGATATAACACATAAATTTTCCTTAATGTCTATGATGCCCCTAGGAGGTAATGTGGGACAAGAGCAGTAAATAAAGATCATAACTTGAAAATTAAATCTGCATTCTCTGGCAGCAGGATCCACTGGGACCCAAATCCAAATCTCTAAGTCTTAGAGGACCGGCATCCAAACCACAAAACTATCATACAATTCGAAGTAGAAATACTAATGTTTGAATGAGCAAACTGATCTCTTGCTTTAAGGCATTTTCTCTAGAATACCGGTGTCACATCTGCAGAGTCAGGATACATGAGAGAACTTACACTGGCACAAGGCATCTGTGCATGGCTTGGTCTGGCTCTGCTCATCATACTGCACATACATATTTTAACTCACACAGAAACACCAGCCTTTCCATCCTTAGGTTTATCCATCCATCCATTTCACTACCAACCAGCATTCAGTTAGTGACAGTCCTAAGTAATGACTTGCAAATCAGTATAATGATGTCATACTTCCATGACAAAACCACATTAACATGATGTCTGTGTGAACAGCTATGCCTGTACTTGGGTTCTTTAACATCTCCAACATCTACTCTGTGGCTTAGTGTATCTAAGGGGTCTATTATAGAAGCCTATTCAGAGAAAGCAGGACCTGCACTGTTTTAAACCTTCTCTAATGGCATTACTGTTCAGTTTCTCTGTTTAGCACAGTTAAAGTCACTGCCTTCCTATATATGGTTTTGCTAAAGCAAGTAAGCTTGATCCCACAGGCACATTCCAAGAAGCCTCAGCCAGCACTGGGTTCCCAGGTGCCTCCCAGGAGGCAAGAGAAGGAGGAGGAGGAAACAGCCACACTTTAACAACACTTTGGAAACCTGCTAAACCCTACACACTCCTCTTGCAGATACAATTATGCACCACTTCAATGTACGTGCAGACAGAGTCGTTTGCTCTTTAATCTCCAGGACACATAGTTAAACAAGCACAGTACCCATGTTTGTGTTCCTGCACCTTTTCCTGGAGCTGATGCAGGCTCAATATAATTTTTATGACTTGGGCTATAAAATGTCATCTGATGCTGTAGCATCATTAGGTGACCATCATCCAGAAGGCAACATGCCTTCCCTGCCACTGAGAACCAGCATTAGGGAGTTCAATCATCCCAACAGAAAGGGGCCCATGTCAGCATACAGGACCTTCACACCAGATCCAGGCAGAATCCTAATAGGATGCAGCCATAAGGAAGAGGGTGAAAAGGACCTGGGAGATGGCTATCAAGATCTGGGCATTTACACATATCTAAATATGGAAGGACAGAAATAGGACAAAACTTCAAAGACAAATAGAAGCAGACTATCTTTAGATGGAACAAAGCTGTGTATGTTTCACCCAGAAATAGGGCAATTTTAAAGACTGATTTGTTCATGGCTATTTTAATGGATGATTGCCTGCATTATGGCAGAAGTACCCAAACACATCTGGAAACTGGTGGACTCTAGCCTGTGGTTACAGACTCCAGAGTGGCTGCAGGCATTTCACAGGTGCTGTGAAGAAAAGACGGCAGGGAACTGGAAAGGGAAAAACAAGCAGCTTCAGCAGGAATTACACTAAAAGGCAGCTGCTTGATTTCTCTCTCAAGTGCAGAGAAAAGCAGCCTTCTGGGCAGCAGCTGTCACTGGACAGTGATTATTAGAGATCATTTCTCACTTTTACAAATCAATTCTAAATTAAAAGCAAACTCCATTAAGTGCAGCATGTTCATGTTCTTATTTCTCCTTTTTATTAAAAGAGATAGCAAATGCCTTCACCAGAGCAAACAAAATGTTTGATTTGCTCATGTGTTTAACACATGTATAATAAATCATGGAAATGCCATGTCCATTTGGGAAGTATCAGGCTGCACAAAGCACTTGCTTCAGAAACTGCAAATTATGGTGCCATGGCATTCACAGCTGTTTTTTCAGAGAGGAGACAAATGCTGTATATGCTTTCATAAGGATTCAGCCCAAAGGTACTCAAAACACAAATGTTATTCTTTCTGCTCTCTGATGAGATGCTGATGGTGGAAGCTTTGCAATTCTTCATATTTTTCACTGAATGTTCTAAGATCGTATCAGTTTAAAATAAACAGTTTTGCTTTGCCTCCCCTATCCCTTTGTTGCATTACCTTATAGGATGTTAGAGCCTCATGCTTCCCGGTATGAACTTTATGGAATGAAGAATTTATTCACCATGCTCATAACAGCAACTCTCAGGTGCTTTCCCTTTCCGGGAAGGTTTAATTGTTTCCTCAACCAGAGAAATCCAATTCATGGTATAAGAATATATTTAAGAACTATCTCTAAAAATACCAGTTTCCAAAACCAGAGAAAACAATTGCCCTCAAATAAGAAATTTATGATATAAAATATTTTCCTCAAGTAATCACCAAAAGCTCCTAAACCAGTCTGTCAGTAAGTTCCATCAGAGTCTTTTCATTCTGGTCAGAACACAACATGAAAAGAAACATTTCTCCATCTTCTGTCATTTGGAGCAATTGCTTTTGTGAAAGTTAATCAAGAGAGAACCTCTGATGGAAAAGACTTGAAAGATGCTGATATCTCCTTTCACATTCTTTTGGATTTTGTGATGATTTAATATTTTTCTTCGGTTTAAAATATTTTTTTAATGTATATAGAGGCATAGTTTACTAGAAGGACTGCTAGAAAAAAAAAACTCTTTCATACATAGTCTGCTGTAGAAGTTAACACTTCAAAAAAAGTAAAAATAAACAAAGAAATATAACTCCTTGAGGGATTTCTGAAGTAAAGCTTACAAATTCTGAGTACTGTCACTTCACAAAACTACAAAGTTTGCATTAGTGAGAAGTAGCAAAGTTTTTAATTTTCAGAACAAGGTCTACTGGCTTCAGATGGTACCTGTCTTCATGAGAAGGAAGATACATCCTCTGATTCAAATCAGCTTACATAGTTGGTGTGAATAAAATCAAAGTTGCATGTATGTGAAGACTGCAACATGTAGAAGTGTATAACATTGAAACTATAATTTGGTTTTATATTAGGATGCTGTCAAAAAATTAAAAAAAAATATAGTATGTTAATAATTCCTATTGCAGGAGAAGTTCTCAAACCCAAAGTAACATTTTTTTTCCCAGCTGTCACCGGCCTGCTAAGAAGAAGCAAGGGAAGTTGATAGCTCTGAGATTTACAATCAAGAGAAACACAGTATTTCCCTCAGTGATTACTCAGAATGCTAGCACAAATAATGGGGAGGGAGCCACAAGTCTAAGGTATATTATTTAACTGAGGGCTAAGCATCCTGTCTACCTACACTGCTTTATTTTTACTATTTTACCAAACTAAGATACTAAATGAGAGTAGCCTCGTGTTAAAGTCTAATAGAAGCAAGTAGAGAAAACCATTATTCACCAATTGCAGAAGACATTTCCATCATGACCTGTGGAACAGGTAACTAAAAGCATTGGAAGTGAGCTGAGCCACAAACTTCACCTGTGAACTTTCTCTAAGGTCATGAACGTTCACATGAGGACTGTGTATGCACTGAAGAGACCAATGTATGTCACAGACTTTGAAGCTTCAGCAGAGCTTCCTTGACGTTCAGGGGAAAAGGGATCAAAGGCTTTGCATGCAGAACATCTCTAGCTAATAACAGGCTGTGCATGGAGTGACATTGTTAAAACACTTCCATTTTATATCCCTAAAGGAGGAGTTTTATTGAGTTAAAATGATCCTTGAATAGCCTCTGGGCTGAACTGTAAAACACATTGGAAAAGCGTAAAATCTTTATTTATGCCAGGAATGTTTGAAACTCCAAAGATAAATGTCATTCAAAAAAACAAGCATGTCCTAGGTATTCAGTACATAATGGGCCACAGCTGTAATAACAGTCAGTGAACCAGAGACTCCCTACATCATGTCATTAGCTCACTTTTAATAAGTCTATCTTCTTGTCCTTTTTATAAGGACCATAGGGAAAGAAAGACATATATCATCCACCAAACATCTGTGGCTTTCTCAAATTGTCTCTCTTAGAAGACAGATCTACTTAAGGGACTTGCCTTGGGATGTAGGTTGTAAAGTGCACACAACCCTTTCTAAATATGGATTTTATTTAAACAGGGAGCATCACACATCATTGCAAGTTGCTGAAGACAGTGCAGTCTAGCTTAACAGAATAAAGGCTGAACATATAAATAGCATCAAAGTTGCACTGAAACAAAGCTTAGTTCTTTATTCCCTTGAAGCAACAGATTTCAGGCAAATAAAATTCTAGTTGAGAGGAGGTTTTAGCGAGTCTTTCTAGAAGCCACATGAGTCTTTGCTTACAATAGAACTGAAAAATTGACTGATTCTGTTCCATTGTAAATGTTTATTCCTTCAAGCTGAAATTAACACATGGCTTGAAATTTTCAATGGCACATGTAGATCATGATATTACAAATCAGCTACATATGCCCTTTAAGGCTCCCAGTGATTCTAATTTCTGCACCAACTGATCACTTTTGTCATCCTGGCTCCTTGTAAAAACTCAGTGGTGCCTTATTGGTTACCTTCTCTTAAAAAAAAACTTACACCTTCTGTATTTCAAACCCACTAGATTTGATAGGTAATACATTTAGGAAAGTGGAGTAAATTACATTTGAGTCAATGTATGGGCTATGTGTTTACACTTGAAGAAAATATCTGGTTGATGTGTTGTTACTGTTTTGTTACTCATTAATCCAGAAAAAGATGAGAGTAAAAATGGATTACCAAGTGAACCTTCAGCCTGACACTGCCACATGGAAGTACAGATGCACAGCAGCTATTGCAGTCATCTATATACCTACAGCTTTTCATGCATGGGTTAAATGATTAAGCAAGATGATTAAACAGATTCCTCATAATGAAACTACTGGTCTTCTAGGGAAACCTGAGGTGAAATAGGGTAGATGGGGGGGGTTTGTTTTTATTTATGCCTTGGTTTGAATCCAGGGGGTTATTCTCTAAGCATCCTCTGTGAAAGTGCCAGACAGAGAAAGGAATCAACATTTTACAAGTGCACAACTGAATTGTGGAGAGCCAAAATTCAGGGCTCTCAATTGAGAAGCATGATTAACTTCTATAGTTACAAGGAAAATACTGGCAACTCTAGTTAAAATTTAGCCCACAAAAACCCTTCTATGTTTCCTCTGCATTTCTTTCTATAGCAGGTAAGAAGAGATTTCTGTTTATACTCAGACTTATCTTTGGCACCTATCTGCATCCTATCTGAATTGTGTGGAAGAACTACGTTGAACTGAGGACAGAGTTTGAAGCAGTCTCTCGTTACAACATGTCCCCTTTGTTCCTCTAGTGATGGCAGGATTTGTGACAACTCAGAACTCTTTGGAATTGATTTAGTACTGACATTGGCTTATCATAGCTTAACTCAGTTGATACAACTATTTGCAGCTACACTGTTGAGATCTTGGCTTAAAGGGCCTTAAGAAATAAACAAACATAAACCTACATTTAAAGCTGTTACAGTGTGTTTTTAATGATTAAAAGAAAACAGTCTATTTTATTATTGATGAGGCATGAAGTAAATATCTGAGAGGTAAAAAAAAAAAAAAAGAAGAAAATACTTGGGTATCAGCTTGGGTTATTTGGGAAAATGTAGAAATAATAATTACTCTCACTATAGCTTGATGCTAATAATTATTTTGCTGAAACCCTGAATCCTGAGTCATCAGAAATAACAGAAGGGGCAAGATCTCAGGAAGACACACATGTAAAGTTGACGTTTTGAAATAGAATATTCAGCTTGACAAGGAGTAGCTCCTCTAACCAGGAAAAAGTTGCTGCAAAAAGAGGGTCATAGATTTAATCCCTGTGCTCCCACCTACCCTATGCAGGGTTTGCATTTTGCTCATTCTGCTTGCTCTGCTCTGTTGCCCCTCTGGCCTAACTTGGATGAATGGATTTGTTACTTTTTATGGTGACCCAGACCGATTTGAATAAGGTACATAGAAGTTAAAATAAAGCTGTAGACAAGCTCTCTGGGGACAACAGTTAAAATTCTAGAGCTTAGAGAGTTCTTACAGCTGTGATGCCCAAATACATCTTCAAACATAAATGATCTGTCTCGATAGTAAAACTGTACAAGTGTAATGTAAACTTGTTTATAAAAGCATTTGTTCAGATCAGTTCACATCCCAAAATGGACACTCTTTCTTTAGATAATTCTAATTAATTTAACATGAAAAAGTAGGAAAAATTCAATGCTTGGAGTAACACAAGCGGTAGTTTAACTGAAATACTCAAGTGAAATTTAAAACTGCTTTCCTCTGTAATCATGCATCCTAATATTCACGTAGTGTAAGACAGTTAGTGGAAAGTAGATCTCAGTTTACTCATAACTGACTCCAAGGGGAAGCACCAAAGCTGTCTGTTATAGTACCACTGCATACAATAATTCTGTACAATATACAGACTAATAAGACTAGATGCTGCAGGCCCTCTGACAAAAAAGCTTAGGAAGGAGGTGGTAACCCACAGGCGGTTTAACTAAATCAAATCTCTCCCTTTAGATTCATCTAGTCTTATAGAGGTATTCTGTAAAATAATAAGTCAATATTACTGCAGTTTTCCATATTCATGTATGCATAAACATTATGTGTTGTGGAAAATGGTAAAAGTTTGGAGGTTAACACTGCCAAATTAACAATAATAGTTCAACAATACTATCTTGAAATTTTTTGAAGCAGAGATATTGACATTTACAGTCCTTCTGCACCCATATGTTTACTCTCTTTCCAATCTGAGTAAGTGTATGGGGAGTTTACTCTCCTAAATTTCACTGGGAAGGTCTTGCTACATGTATGAAAAGGTCAGAGTTAAAAGAAGAGAGTAATTACTAATCAGCCCCTTACCTGGTCTCCTTCCAGTTGCACACAATCATCACACAGTGACTGAAGTGGAAGGGGGCCTCTGCAGGGCGCCCAGTCCAAGTCCCTGCCTTTAGCAGCTTCAGCCAGAGCAGGCTGCTCTGGCAGTCAGATATTGAACACTTCCACAGATACAGATCTCTTTGAGTTACTTGTTCCTGTGCTCAATCACACTTAGAGTAAAAGTCATCTTTTCTATATTTAAACAGAATTTCTTATTATTTCAGTTAGTGATCATTGCCTCTTATCCTATCAAAAACCACTACTGAGAAGAGTCTCCCTCTGTAATCTTCATACCCTCCCATCTGGCCTTTATATACATGGACAAGATCCACCTGAGCCTCCTCTCCTCCAGGCTGGGAAATCCAAACTCTCTCAGCCTCTTTTCATAATTATAGATGTTCCTCTCCATTAATCATCCTAGTGGCCCATCACTGATCTTGCCTCAGAATATCCATGTCTCTTGTAATGGGCTGGGGCTAAGCTGGACACACCACATGTGGCTTCCTAGTGTTGAGAAATAGGGAAGGATCACCTCTCTTGACCTGCTGTAGTGCTCTTCCTACTGTAGCCCCAGTCCCAGATGCTCCACCAGTACCTCCAGGTCCTTTTCTGTAAAACTGCTTTCCAGCCAGTTGGCCACCAGCATGTACATTGAGTTAATCGTTCCCAGGTGTAGGATGCACTCAACTACAGGAATTAAAGATTAACACTGAAAATAGGATGCTGGAGGAAGTTCAAAAGAATTACATTCCGGAAAGTTAGGTAAATACAAAGTCTTCAAGCTTCTTCACAGTACTAAAAACATGACTGTTGAACTGTTTGAGTTTTCCTTCTGGGTTGCTTATAATGCTCCAAGGAATATACAACTTTCTGGTCTTTACATATAAAGAGATTTTTAAAGAAGCCTATAAACTGTATTAAAGAAACCCAATGAACCTAGAATACCTGTGCCCAGCCACCTGATTCTCACTGGCAGCAAACCATGCACGGTGGCATGTCTGTCAGCCTCTCTGCTTGGAATATTCACAATTAGCATGTCACCTCTAAGGGTAGTGAATTCCATATCCTCTCCTGTAGCAGGCAGTGACCCTTTCTAAATGGGATTGATTGGTATGATTAGGAGATAACATCTGTGTGGTTCAATATGCTGATGTGAGGTGAGAGCTTTCTCTGGACAACAGCACTGCTTCAAAATAATTCAGAGCAAACCGTATCAGGTGACAACTTAACGCATCTATTACAGTGCAATCAAGGTGGATGATCAACACGCTAAAAAGAAACATTTGCCCTTTCTGTGTTACATCCAATCCAAAGATAGAAAGACTTACAGAAAATAGCAATATTGCAGTGTCGTACCTGTCTAGCCTTATTTGTAAATGACCTGTGTTTTGAGTTTGCTTTTGGTTTTTTTTCCAGAGATGTCTGCTCATTAACCTTTTCTGGAAGGGAAAGAAAACAAAATGCAATAAAAACACAATAAAACCCAGAATGGACAGTTGGAAGAAAAAAACCTACAAAACAATCCATATTGTGAAATAATTCTAAATTTGCCTCTATTAAGGGGACTGGATTTGACTTTATAACCCTTATGTAATGTAAAATCTATCATCCTCTTTGCATGCACAGCACCAACAGAATCAGAGTTTGGATGTTTCCAGCCTTACAAGTGACAACAAAGCACACCTTTACTTCTATACTAGGTTTGAAAACCAATTAGGAAAATCTTACGGAGACTGTTAGTTACAGATTCTGGAACTGAGAGTCATTATAAAGGTATTGATAAATTTTTCAGCAACATTTAAGGTGACACTTTCTGCCTGTGTATATATGTATATATGTGTGTATGTAAATTAAAATTTGTGTAGATATGTCTGTATGTACAAAATGAAGCTGCTGTGCAAACTGACTGACTCCAGACATATCAGCTGAATTGTTAACACACTCTGGAAGATCTCCCAATGGCTACATTACAGAAAATTAGTTCTATGCAAATTCTGAGCTATTAGGCTGACGATGGATTCATAGGAAGAAATGCCCATGTGTACAATGAGAGACATGGAAAGAAATGTTTGTTCAATTTTCAGGAGGCCTTAGGAGCTCAGGGACGCAGCCAATATCGCCAGCCAATAACTGACTACTTCATCTGAAGGGAAAATGTACAGTGGCTGATTTTTACCATCAAGAGAACTGTGCCAACCCTACCCTCCCCCTGCCCGAATCATGTTTTTGTTGTTAGAAAGCATGAAACATTCTACAGTTGGAAACTTACATACTTGAAAACCAGTGGTTAGGGTGGGTGAGAAATACTCTGCAGAGCAGCTTTCACTGTACCTGGCGCAGTACCTGACAGTACTCAAAAAATGTATATGGATACTGAAAATCCAGGCTTAAATCTGCAACTTCACCATACCCACTGCAAAGGTACAGGCCTTTCATATCAAGGTCGGAACAAGTGAAATACCTTGGATTCAGGAGAGACTGAAGGGATCCGTGTTGTAAGGACACTCTATACTTCACTCTCCAAAACTTGCAGCCTACTGACTGACATAGAATCATAGAATCATTTAGGTTGTAAAAGACCTCTAAGACCGTTGAGTCCAACAGTTAAACCAGTATCACCCCTTCTGCAGACTTGCCAGGGGATCTGTCCCCAGGATCTGTTCTGCTGTACCAAACTGTATCTCCCCATGTAATACCCCATGCACAGAGTAACATCCCAAGGGAATGTGCCTCTCTTACTTCTTTTAGTCCAGTGAAGTTCAGTCATTTATCAAAGATTTAGCCAACTGGTAGATACACCTGTCCTTGAAGGAATGTACCCAAAGTCAGAGGAAAGAATAGCCCTAGAGTCATGACAGCTTTTGCAGTCCTTTTGTCTCTTACAGATCCAGCTCAAAGGTGCTTTAATTCTTTTTTGAAACACCTCCCAGTTACATGCTTAATTATAATGTAATTTGAGATCTTCAGGCTTTCTCTCTCCACCCCATGCTCAGGTGTTTAAGTTTGACATTAGCTAAAAATAGGCTTCTGGTGTATCCCTTTTGTGATCTAACCAGCAAGGGAAAGCATGACAAATTGCATTTTTGTAATTATGCTTTAGAAGATTACTTTATACATACTTAAGGTCTAATTTTAGCAACTTGAAGAACTTCTAGGGGAATTCTAATACAGTGAACCAAGTGGCATGATCAAGAGATGGCAGAATTAAGACTGTAGTAACCCAGATCACTTAAATGTACTTAAGGAAAAAATGGGTTATGCATAAACCAGGAATCAAACAAACTGTTTAAGCAGCCTGTGGGTTGCATTAAATAGAGATGCTGTTGCCAGAAATGCATTGACTTTGCCACATCCCAGGAACTGTGCATTCCAAAGCAAAATCAAAACCTACTTTGCAGGGCAATGCAAAGGCAGCCAGCTTTGGGCCCTGGGAAAGCACATGGCAAAGCAGGAGGCCTCTGCAGAGAAATACCTTTCACTGATCCTAGATAGTTCATTCTATGGAATATCCCCAGGTGATTTTTAACTGCTATGGTGATGAACAGGCTGGAAGACAACATCTCTGATACAAGGAATTGAAGAAAAGAGAGCAACTAAACAAGGGTGCTCAAGTCACCGATCAAACTATCCAAAAAATGTAAGTGTAACGGTAGCAAATTGAATGGACATAAAATGCAGGTTTCAGAGCTGAAGTCAACACCTAGATAAGAAAGAGATCATGAGAAGATGTCTCAGTTGGGTAGATTCACCTCTGTCAGCCCACTACATAGATAGACAGCCCTCCAGAGCACTTGGAAAAGTAGTGACTGGTGTCAGAAAACAGTGTCTTCTTGCATTTTTGTTTACCACTAAAGATGATCTGTGATTTGAAGAGAAGAGATACATCCTCCGTAGTGAAAAGCACTGCAATAACATAGCCCATTGGAGAAAGGCTACTTAACAATGTTAACTCGTTTGTGATTTAAGGAAGGAGGAAAGAAAGGTAGGTATTTTGGGGATGGAGCATGGGATGGGAAGAGGTAGGAGAAGACAATGCACACATACATGCATGTTTTCTGTACGAAGCTTCATGATGGTGAACTGTATGGAGCATAACTACAGAAATGTCAGGATCTCTTCTTCACCTTCACTGGGAAATGTTGCTCCTAAAAACATTATACCTAACTAAATGCCATAGAACAATCTGAATTCTTCACATTATCTTGTCAAATGAGAAGCAAATGGTAGAATAGTGCAGCAATAACAAAAGCTCTGATTTAACAATCAGAGCATACTGCTGTGCTCATGCAGGGCCTCAAAGACTTTAATAAGTCTCCACAGAGACAGAGCAGTCCTTTTGTATGTTATCAACTATGATACCAGGACTTAATTCAGTATTCATCTCCACACCCCCATCATGTTGGCAATAATACAGAGTTGGTGACAAAACTTGTAAAGGAAAAAAAGAAAAAAATGGTGTGCTTTAAAGCACTCTGATTTAATGTTAGCTTTTTATGTGTCTAACATCAAAGCCTTTTTTCACTTCTATTTAATCAAAATCACTAAGGTTACTACAGTAATTTATGTTGGAGATTATTGAAATGAGTGTTTTATTAAAATCTGGTTTATTAATAAAACACATTCTGGCTAAGGAATCATGTGAGTCTGCTATTACAGACTATTAACTGGGAACTGGGAGTTAATCATAACAGTCATGCTGCCAGATTCTTTGACAGAAACACACACCAGGTTTGTTTCAGCTTTTAGTTTTTCAAGAATATTCAAGTCAGTTAGTTACCCTAGCACACGAGTGGTCAGAGTAAATTCTGTAAAGGAGAGAAAGGAAACAAAGGTACATACACCTCACTAGTTTTGAACAAAGAGTAATCAGAAAGAGACTCACCAGCCTGATTAGTTGTGATGCTGACAGCAGCAAATTGTCTGGAAAGTGTACTCAAGTCAGATACCCCGTTGACTGCATCAATCTCAAAAGTGTAATTGGTATGTGCCAAAAGGTCTACTACTGTCACCGTGGTGTTGGTGAGTCCAGTCTGACGGGGTAAAAATCGCACATTGTCGCTACATGGCTCACACATTTTGGTGTTTCCTCCACATTTTTTGCAGATGATGTTGAAAGTGACATCTTTCCGACCTCCAGTGTCAAGAGGCCAGCTCCAGTCCAGGATAACAGACGTCTCATTAATATTAGAGATCACATTTCTTGGAGCAGATGGTGGTCCTATAAAGGAAATGGGAAATCAGAGAAATGAGCTTTTCTGTCTAATAATGCTGTAAAATGAGAATAACAAGGGCGTGAAAATACAAAAGCAAAAAACATAACCAAACTCTTCCATTTATCTCCTCTAGTCACTAGACTACAGACCTAGACTATCAAGGACCATGCTTTCTTATAAATAGGCAGTGTCCTCAGGATGCAGTTCAGGATTGTGGGCTGAAAGTACTGACAGCAATTTAAAAATCCTATCTCTCTTCCTTTTTGTATGAAGACATGAGAAAGTAGATGGCTGACTGCAGTGGGACATGGGAGGAAGCAAGCAAGCTGTTGTTGAGATACAGATGGAGGAGCAACAATGACAGCCCCGAGCATAATGATGCTACTCACTGGTGCAAGCCATGGATGGAGGGTCTTTCTCAGAGCGAAAGTAATTCTTTTCACACCTGCAGTTCAGAGATGCATCTTCGTAGGCAGAGCTGTGCGGAGGGCATTTGGCACACTTCACGTTGCCAGCAGAGGCTTTGTAGAACCCCGGTCGACAAGCTGTGAAATAACAGGATTATAGTTTTAAATTCCACGGATCTTAACATGTCACTACTGCCTTGGAACCTGTCCATATAAATATCACTTTTTGCAGACATTTTTGGCCTAAAATTACAGATTTTTCTCATAATGAGTGCTGATGGAAATAAAACTTATTGAAAAAAATGAGTTCTTCACGTACCAGCTTGGATTTGAATTTAATTTTGCCTAGGAAACAAAACAGTGTTTTGTTTCACTAAGAAGAAACTTTTTCTATGATTAATTTTAGGAACTTCACTTATTTTTCTTGTCTTATGGCTAATTTACCAAAACTCTGGCCCTATCCTGCATAAGAAGCTCACTTTATCCTCTCTCTAACTGCCGAGGTTTGCTTACAAAGGCACACTAACTGTAAACTTTAGTTCATCAGGACTAATCAAGGCAAACTGAGGAAAAATAACTTGAACAGCGAAAGACCTGTTCCATATCTGAAAGACCATGCATCAGGCTCAATGAGCTGCTTCTGATACTGTCAGGAACTCGCATGGTCTGTATAAGGAGGATTTTTTTTACATTAACCCAGTCCTCTAGGATGGTGCGGCTTCTGAAAATCTCTGGGTGGTGGTGTTTTATTAATACTGGCACACTTCCTCTTTTTTAGACTCCTGTTGCATTTCAGACTGATTCAGGGCCACATTTACATGAGAAGAAATCAGCCTTTTAAGTAAAGAAATGAACAATTTAGCAAGTGATTTTTTATGGAAAAACCTATGCAGCTAAATAATAGTGTTTACTTCTTTCCAGTAAGATGATATCATCGTCTGAAAACAAAAATATTCTTAAAAACAGACCAAAATCAGATAGGAATCAGCAGACTACTGTTCAGCTGCTGCTTTTCCCCCAAGATATACATCCATCTCCAAATGGAATTTATGAAGCAAAAACATGCCTGCTGACTCTGGTCACCCCCAGATCTGTACTCATACCTACAAAAATGCACACATGAAAAGACAATGTAACAAAAAGGACCACACGTTAGGACAGGTTCACCTTTCGCTACACTTTGGTTCCTCAGCAAACACTACCTAACCCACCAGCATATCAGGGCAACCCCAGTATATTCTCATTAAAAATAAGAAGTTAAAAAGAAGAGTAATACAAAGAAAAACATGACTACTTTTTTGTGTCTGGAGCCTAGACAGTTAAGCTTAGATAAAATTGCCTGGGATCTGTTACTGAATGAAATGCTAAATTGAAGCCAAAAGAATGGGTTCACCAGTCTCAAGATAAACCTAACAAAGTACACACTTTTCAGTTTTGCTTATGGAGATGAACTGATTCATAAACACAGTATAAAATCAAAGATACAAAACTTTCTGTGTTCACTCATGCACTGCCAAAATAGCTAAGTCTTTGGATAGGCAGGCTGAGGTGGAAAAAAATTCTGAATAACAATCCCAGGATCTTGATGGAGGAGAGAGGGCATTACACTCGATGTTCAGCTTCCACATTATTGTACATGACCAAGGCCTAAGTAAGTATCTGGGTAAGGCAAATTTATTGGTTACTTCCGGGTGCCAAACACCTGAGCGAAATACACTGACAAGTCGTGAGAGAACAACTACTCTGCCCTACTCTGAACCACCTCAATAAAGGAAACTCTCCTCACACTGCATTGAACACAGTGTGAGAAGCATGAGACACTTCATGAGGAAGCGCTAATCTCAGCCACTCTCCAGCACTTCACAGCCCTTGCAGATCGAAGACCCTGGCTGCAGCTGCCACCTCCAACTTCTAGGCTAGCAAAGCAGCTGGGAAACACACCTCTTGCAAGCCCTGAGGAAACAATCCCAAGTTTGAGTCTCTGAGACATGGGCCCAATTGGCAATCTTGTAGAGAAGTTCCCAGAGTCTAACTTCAACCTATCCGACCTGGTATAGCCTGTCTGCCTTCAGCCAGTGCATTTCGTGTTTCCCTCTCCTCAAAGGCTGCAAGGGTGTTGGAGGATTTCTGTTTAACTTGAGGACATTAAGGAAAACTAAGCCCTTCTTACACACCTCCACTAGGAGGAAATGCAGCAGAAAACATCTGGCTTTTTTGGTTTTGTTGCAATTTTTTCAGCCTTTTATGACTCAAATCCCATTACCTCCAAAATACTGCCCCATCATGTACCTTGAGCAAACCTCTGGCTGACAGGGGAACCTCCAATGCTTTTACTGTGTCTGTGCACAGTGTGGCTGTTCCCAGCCCTAAGATAACGAGACAGGCAGAAAAGAATGGATTCCAATCCTGTTCTTACCCATACTAGTAACTAAGTGTAGCCAGGGTCGGTCCAAGTCAAATCACAAGTCTTCACAGAAGTAATGGTGAAATGCTTGTTTATTGCAGAAAACGTGCGGTTTATATAATAGTTCATTTTCCCACACACAAAGCATGCGCCCCAACTAATAGTTAATTGATTATACATTTCCATATGCACACTCCCTATGTTTACATTCTTCTTACCTTACTCTTTCTATTTCTGCCTAATTATTTTTCTAAGTTCTATCTTCAACTTAGCTCGAGGCCGAGCCGTCCTGGTTTTTGAGGCCCAGGCACTGCTTGAGCATGTAGGCCTCGCTGTGCCCTCTCTCTGTGAGAAATCCCTCAATAACTAAACAAGCACATTAAGGAAAAAACATCACACTACATCTGCCTAGCTAATTACATAGCACCTTTGACAAAACTTTTCTAGGAAACTTGCCAGATATTTAACTCTAATGATTTTGTTTAACCATATCCACTCAGCTTGCAGGGTCACTTTTACATTTATGGGCAAGCATACACAAGACAAAGATGTATTTAGTAATATATGCAGTAGAATTTTTTTACTAGTTTAATGTAATGACTGGAAAAAGACTAATAACCTAAAACTGAACATATGTCATGTGGTTGGTCTTCCTACAAGACACAACATCCACTGCTTATTAAGCATAATTTATTCATAGCATCATAGCACATGAGTATTTGTTTACTAGATGGAACTACAGTTAACACTGTGTATTTGGGACACTTTCAAAGCACATACTACCAGCACTTTAATACAGTAATGAATTTAACATAAGTAAACAAGCTTGCATAAGAAGTGGACAGATTCTGTGAGGTGAAGAAGAGACAGGAACAAATCAAACTGCTCCATTAAACCATAATTCCTTTCATTTCTCAGGTGAAAACTCACAAACTTCATTTAAGAAAAGGTGGTGGTGATGTGCACCTTTCATCTGAAAGATGCATCCTGAAAGCAAAGGGACTTTCTGTCTTTGTCTGTCAGACCAATTTAAGATTATTTACAACTGCAGCCCAAAGGAGAGAAAAAAACCCAAAACAATCATACTTGAAAATGAAGCTTGGTAAGGGAGGTGCCAATGAAAAATTTTGTCAATGTACTTACTATAATTATTCTTTTCCTAGCCATTTTTTTTAATTCTGGTATATAACAGAGAAAAAATAAAGCTATTACTTCAAAAGGCATTCGTTTTTCTCTCAGACAAATTGGATTACATGTACCAATGGAAAAAGTTTGGGTTTTTGAGGTGAGTACCATGGCTTCAGTTTCAGTTAGGCTGAAAATGGCATAGGAATTAGCATAGGAACTCTTGACAGAATCTGTGCTTTCAGCATGGAAACCAGCTGAGAACAGCAGTTGCTTTTTCTCAATAGTTTCCTTTAAAAGCTAAGAAATTATTCTTTCCCTCACAAAAGGGAATGATACAAGAGGAAGTAGATCCAATGGAACCTCTTACCACATTAAAAGAGAGTAAAAAAACCTTGTGAGTTTCTGTGTGTGGAATATCACAGTATCCCAGTATTAACAAGGTTGGAAGACACTTTTGAGATCATCGAGTCCAACCTATAAGCCAACACCAACCCATCATCTAAACCATGACACTGTACAGCAAGGCTGTCTGGTTTTGTTTATTTAGGAAGGTCTCCTCAAGCCTGTTGGCCCTATTGACTGCTCTAATAACTCCAAAATGCAATACTTTAACACTGTATTCAATCTTTTTCAATCCTTTTTATTTGAGTGCAAGGCCATGGTGACTTTTTCAGCCACCTAATGGTGAGAATTTCAGGACTGCAGTTGTCCTTGTTACTGTATGAAAATGAATTTCCTTAGGCTATGACTCTTCTCAGAGACAGAGAGTGGGGGAAGTTATTTCAGTGAAAGAAAAAAAAAAGCATGTAACAATCTATGGTAGCTACTGATTAAAGAAATGTGATTGTCTTTTCAACAGCAAAGTGAATTTTGCCTCCGCTTGACTAATCTGTTTGAGATGAAAACATGGTCCTAATTAAGGGTTAAATTATTCATTTAAATTGAAATTAATTTTAAATTAAAATATAAACCTGGTAATAAATAGGAGCATTTTAGTATTCAGACCCTGCAGCCCCCTACATACAGAGCAATATCACCAATTCTCAGCTGTAAATGCCAACTAGCAACTCGAGCACTGCCTGAGCAGAGGAGTTTCCAGCCCCAGTACTCCAGGCCTGACAGGGCCCATCTCCCCACACAAGGTCAAAGCATGTCTCCTTTTGCAAACTGGTTCTCACTCCCAAGTCCCGCAGGAGCTCTGCTTCTGTGCTCTGAACGGAGGCATGATGCTTTGAGCCAAGGCTCGAGCATCACAACATGCTGGAAGTAGATATTCACATCCATGACACCCGTTGTCCAACACCCACCAAGTGACTGAGTGTTACCTCCCTTTTTTCCTCTGGTCTTCACTGAAACAGCCTGGAATGAAATGCCACTGTGGCATTAATCCACAACATTTAGAAAACAAGGGAATTCAATCATAAACCTGTACAGCTCACAGATAACCTTTCTTCATAGTGTGTGTTAACAAGACACACGAGAGGAGCCCTGGGACAAAACTGCTGTCCTCTGCAGAGGGGCTTTGCAAACTCTTCCCACAGTCACCTGTGGAAATGACAGGCTAATCAGCAGCAGAAGAGGTCCATGGGCTGGACCTGATGCCCAGGATGCCCTTTGGCTTATCTTGATGCCTACATACAGTCTTGCATCTTTGTGCTATTCTCCAGTCCCTTTTAAAAAAGTGTTTACACAGATTCTTTTTCTCCCTTATTGACTATGTTATCCTGCTCAGGAGGAAACAATGCTTTATAATGTAGGTTTCATTCAAAAACCCTCAGAGGATTGAAACTATCTTCAGCAGCTCTCATTGTTCATTAATGTATGAAAAGCCACATAATCTATAGCATTACATATGTATAAATACCATCCTCTCTTCCTCTGTCCCCTGGGCCTCTAGACACCTTGTTGTATACTAACCTAGCCCAAACAGGCTTCTAAAAATTACATTGCATTTTTGATTCGTATTTCCATTGAACTTTAGGCACACTCTTATCATCAGAATAAACAGTACACCACCACTCAAGTGAATAGGTCTCAAAATTATGAACTATTCCTTACAGTAGAAATAGAGGTACAGGGCTGAACATCACTACTACACTACAACTCCCTGTACCTGCTAGAGAGAAGAAAGTACAAACAGGCCTAATGCTTGTCAGCAGGTGAGGATCCCCACTATAGGCTAGTGCTACACAGGCAGAGCACTCTTTCTGTTTGCTGGGTTGTGGTGCTGGCACATACACTATCTGTGCTCAGGGAAAAAGGGAAATAAGATTGAGAAAGACTCTAGTGAGGGCTAAAAGCTCATGTTGGGATTGGATCCCATTACCACCGCAGTAAGAATATCCCCAGAAAGAGGTAACGATATTGACTTTCTCTCATTGCCAGTAAGAGTCTATTCTGTTTGTTGAAGAAATAAAAATGTAGAATTATTCTTAGTATTCTTTGTATTCTTACATTGTCTTCCCTCTAGTTTTTGGCACATTAGGCTTAATACCTGAAATAATTACAAAACAGGTGGTGCTGGGAGCAGAACCAGAAGCAACCTAGCCATTTTTTGCTAAGCATTGTAAGTAAATCCACAATATCTCATATTCTCTCTTCTGTGCACAAGACATACTTTTTACTCTGAAAATGCAGGCATAAAACTGAAAGTTGCATTTTAAATACTAAAATGAATTCTGACCACTCCTTTCATTATTAGCTGTGGAATAGCACTGGAAAATGCAACTGTTCATAATTTGTCTTTTCAAGGGAAACTACTGCAGAAGGAAACATGCATCATGTGTATTTTTGCATCTCTGGAAAGTACAGTGATCACAGCCAAAGCTACTGACAAATGTGAAGAACTACTGGAGCTGTCCACTTTTAGAAGAAATCAACAATTAACAAAACTGATGCAGTTTCTTTCCTACCACCAAGCCTCTTCCAACAGTAAGAGATCAATAATCTGAGAGCTCAGGAAATCATCTCTTCGCTCTCCCCTCTGTCCAATGCCTCCAGCCTTTGTGGCAGCAGGGTGGCCTGTGCTGTATGTGTTGGGCAAGGGTTCAATGCATTGTGACACTGAAATGGCTCCAGAACATACACTTCAGAAAGAGCACTTTTCAAATTTTTACACCTGAAAGCTGCTGCTAACATGAAAAACATTCAGTAGTATATAGCATTACTCATGAGTAAATTTCTGCTTTTTCCTCTGCACTTCATATTTTATAGTGATCTGCGACCTTAACATATTTTAATCAGATGCTTTTTAAATTGGCTTTACTCCCAGGTCAAGCCACTCAGCAGAAACAATTCCTGTTCTTTGTTTAATAACTGTTACTGGCAGACATATTAATTATATGTACATAAGAGATAGCGTTATCCTGAGGGAATAACACTGCACCTTTCAACCACAGTCTATAATAGCTCCACGTTATGCCTTGAAGGCTTCTCTATTGCTTTTTATGCAGTGCATTACAGCCATGATTACTACTACATTAAAGTGTAATGTCGAAGGTGGTAGGTCTAAAACACAGCATTACAGCCAAGATGTTCTCACTTCTGGGTACACAAATACCTTGTTTCATAATGCGAGGCATTTGTGTTATTTGCAGGCAGCTGGGGAAAAGAAATCTTTCCTTAACAGGGAGACATTGAGTAGTACAGCCTTGATTCAGAGTTAAAGCAAAATACATAAAGCTCTACCTTAATTCCATCCATACTTAGTGAATCACTTAACTATTTGAACAGGGAATTTAATAAATCTATGTTTATAAGCACTAGCTTTCACTGTCCTTAAGTAAGATGTTTTCCTGAATAAAAGTCTGGACACACCGAGATAAATTAAAACAAATAAATTCCCAGTTGTGTTGTTTTGGGTGTTTCTTAATTTAATCCATACAGAGATGAAAGATTCCCTAATTCAAGAAGCATTGCAAAAAAAAATTAAAAAAATACGAGAAAAGAAATCCACCAACATTAATTTGAACAGGAAAAAAAGGTTGTACAAACACACACACTAGGAATTTTAAATGACCGCTCTTTTACACTGACACAAAAATTACACTATATACTCCTCAAAGGCTAGACAGGGGATCCTGGTAGTTTCAAACAATAAATGTTTGTTAACATCAAGCCAAGAGCGCTACAAAGGGATAACTGTGGCAATGCTCAGGTTTAGTTAACATCCCCTCTCTACTGCAGAACTTTTAAAAAATCAAAACAAGAACTACCAACTACCCCCAAAGTAAACCAAACAGGCCTGGCAGACATGGCAGCCTCTGTCCCACAGGACAAGAGCTATTGCGAAGGTGTTTCCTTTCCAACTCAGTGGAAAAATCAAAGCAATGCCTGCCAATTCTCATGGGCTAGATTTAGCTAATAAGTAAAAAACAAGTTTCATAGCTCATGAATGTTTACATAATTTCTCTGTCCCGGAACCAGACCAGATTAACAGGTACAGAACAGGAAAGGTAAATAAGGACCAATGCATTGTCATATAGATGATCTCTAGTCCTAGCACTTACTCCAATACCCATCTTGCACCTAATGGTAGTACTATATGAAAGTGCAAGAGAAAGGCCAATAGGGAATGATCATTTGCCATCCCTCATTATTTCACCCTCACACTTACAACCTAGATATTATCCCAAAAACCTGGAAACATAAAGTTTGGCATATCTGTTAATTTATTTTTAACAAAGGCTAATTATGTTAATCCTTCAGTGTACTGTCCTTCATGTAGAAAATCCAATGTTTTGGGGGTTTTTTTCAAGTTATTATTGATCTCAGTGAATTTCTCTGACATTCCACTCCAATCTAGGTAATCAATGTAAAATGAAAAAATTCCTATTACCTTCAGTTTACCTTTAGATTTGGTAGCTTTTTAGACAAATCAATGTATCTTTGCATTTCACTATGAGGCAGAGGCCAGCTGCTCTTTATGTGTCCTCTTGAAGCCATTCCTTACCTTACAAAGATCTATAGTGAATTTTTCTTCTCCGTGATGAACAAACACAAACTTTTCAATCAGTTTTGATAGGAATATCTTCTAAGCCTTTGGTTATATCCATCTCTGATTCTGCAGTGTCATTTATCCGGTGGAAAATGTTCTTATTCTGTTCATAATGTGTCTGATGAAAACAATTTATGTATTGGACTAAATTTTACCTCTTATTCTCTAACACATTTGGGCCTTTGTTTTGTTTTTTATTTTCAGCAGTCCATTGACCAAGCCCATCTCTCCCAGTTGTCTGTGTCAATGCACATATTCCAAGTCAAAACTGTTAATTCAAATGTACAAGAGGTATATATTTTCTCTCAGGGAGGGAGGGAAAATGATTTGGCAGTTACTGAGGCTGAATGTTCCTTTGCAAATTTCTACCCTTGTTCGCACACACAGGAGTCTTTTGCTGTCCCCATTTTGCAGGTGAAAAAAATTAATGCAGAACAGGCTCCAAATCCAGTGTTCTCTCTTCCAGTGACATCTCCTAATCAAAATGCTGCCTGATGGGTTCTGTGTGATGTTACAAAGAGCTCAGCCCAGCTCCCCAGTGACATAGGTCCACTACTGCAATTAGCATGAATTAGTACTTTTGTTAGTATTCTCAGCAGAGCTGTCAAATTAATTGGAAAAGAAATTTAAAAAAAGCCTTTCCCCTTAGAGATATTCTCTCAGGTCAGGGTTGAGACATATTGCTCGAGCAGTTGGGGGGGGAGTTTGTGTTCCTTACACTCTTGCTGAACCTATTTTGTTGACAAAAAGAAAGGACTTTGGTTTCTTGCGTTGTTAATCCAACATCTGTCACAAGCAGCCCACCGACATAAAAAAGACAATTTTTATGCTAGTTTTGGCTGTATGGCTAGTTTTCTTCATAGTAGGTGGTATGGGGCTGTGTTTTCGATTTGTTCTGGAAAAAGGGTCAATAATTCAGGAATGGGGTTTTTATTGCTGAGCAGTGCTTGCTCAGCATCAAGGCCTTTTCTGCCTCTCAGCCCAACACACCAGTGAGTGGGATAGGGCTGCACAAGTAGTTGGGAGAGGACACAGATAGGATAGCTGACCTGATCTGACCAAAGGCAAGTGCTGATTCAATTCCTCATTTTGTTTTCTTTGTGCATGGCTTCTGTTTTCCCTACTAAACTGTCTTTCTCTCAACTCACAGATTTTCTCACTATGCTCTTTTAATTCTCTCCCACATCCCATCAGGGGAGAGTGAGTGAGCAGCTGGGGAGGGGCTTAGTTGTCAGTTGGGCTTAAACCACGACAATTTTATAACACTGAAATACACCAGCTGCTGATAAAATGAAAAAACAAAGGCTCTGTTAATGGCCAGTGACTATACATTCATTTTTCACGAACTATCACTTTCTCATATTTCAAAGTTAGTTCTTTCGGTGTATCTCTAATTTGCAGAAGTATCCAAAATATAGCTCACTGTTTTCCCATGTTTGATATATTTTTAAATTCAACCTCTGGAGGCAAGACATGGCCAGATACAGATAAGCCTTAAAGTTTAGGAAGCAAGCACTGAGCATGCTATACTGTCCTCCCTTACAAAAAACAAGACAGCAGGAAAAAAAAATAAGAAACAAACAAAGCCAAAAACCAAACAACAAACATAACCCCCCCCCCAAAAAAAAAAACCAAACAAAACAAAAATAAAAAACCCCAACCAACCAAACAAAAAAAACCAAACCAACAAAAACAGTTGGCATTTTTAAGCCCTGAGATTATCAGGGGATGAAAAACTAAAATTGTGTGGCTATGCCTCATCTAATGAGGGGGCTACTCAATCTCTTACTGTTAGTTTCCCTGCCAACCATTTGACATATTGCTTCTTGAGTTCACTGGGAGGTGGTGCTGGGAAAGGGAATCTGTTATGAGAGAAATGATGCTGTAGTGGCAGGCATGTAAACCTGTATGAAAAAATCCCTTTGGTTCAAGCTACTGTCATAACTTGCTGATGTAAGTCTGGGATATAATTTAGTGTATCAGAACAAGGCCATAATTTGTAACAGCATACAAGAAACAGCCGTTGCTTTGCTAGTGATGCCGTTAGTGCCATTTAATGTGTGCATCTACATTTTTGCCACACTTTTAAAGCAAAATCTCAGTTCTCCACTCTTGCCATATTTTGATTTACAATATAAAGTGTCTGCAGACCATACAAATATATATATTCCAGGAATACTGGAAGTTGCACTCCCTGCTACAAGAAGTCAATAGGATCTGATAGAGATATGCTGGAGTAAAACAAGCTAAAATTGTTATGGTATTGGCACAGAGTCCTTTCTGCCAACTGCTTAATGCCACTATCAAATATCTCAGTGCCATATTTCCATAAGAACAAAGACTGAAAAAAACCTGGTAATGAAAAAAGAGGATGTTATTATTATTTTAAAGCCATTAAACATATAAATACAAATAAAAATATATGATCATATGTATTTTGCATTGTTTAATAGAATGTGGAATAGGCACGGAGAGGTTTCAGTGATTCCTAAAGAGAAGCTTTAAGCAGAAGACCAAAACATTACAGTTTCATCACTGTAAGAACAATCTCTTCTCTTCACAAGCCTTTTTCACTGACTGTATTTTCATCCTAACAGAAGAAAACCTGAAAATTAAACAGTTATGGTCTCTGGGGACATCTGTGCACTGATAATCTTCTCACAGCTCAAAGGAAAAGCCTCAGGCTATTGCAAAACTATCTAAACACTCAAGTGCAGTACTTACACATTGTATGCTTTAGCAAAATTTTACCTGTTCCTCCTTGATATTTTTCCTTTCAAAAAGAAAATTCTTAATTACTCAAAATGCATTTTCTATGCGTATTAAAAAAAATCTGGCTTTTCAAGGTAAGCAATTGTCCACTTAACAAAAACCCAATTACATGAAAATTAAAAAAAATCCCACAGTTCAATATTTTTGTTCACTAGCCTGATACCTGAGTGAATCCTAGGGAAGTAGGATTTCAGATATTTAGAAAACAAAGAATCTGATGTATTTCATTTTGCAGTGTATTTGCTATAGAATTAAAACTTTCCTAGTAGAGGGGAAGCATTACAAATAGTAACAAAATCAAGAACTCAATATTCTCCAACAGCATTCACTTTCCAGTACAGAAAATTCAGCAGAGGGGAGAAGAAACAAAGTTTCCAGCATTGTGTTCCAGTGCAGCATCCTCTAAAAAATGCTATTGTGTGCTTGCATAAAATGCCATGTGTTCAATTAAGAGTTTTCAATTCCACTGAAGCCCAACACTAGCAGCCAGCTAATACTACTGCATTTTATGAGGAAAAGAATCAAAGAACAGCATTACAGTGTATTTCATGACCCTGCATTGTGTTTTATATGAAAGCTTTTCCTGTATAGATATTATGCCATTTTCTGAATGAAGGAACAATATTGTAAACACAGTGAATTTAACTACAACATAATTTTTAATAATAATTTTTTCACTTCTTGCTTTAGCATTCAAAAGCAGAAACCAAGGAGGCTGAAATTATATACAAAAACCCTCAAAAGCTGCAAGCATTTAGACAAATCCACCATGAGATATGAAATTCTGCATCTCTCAGTACTAATTGATGCAGAATAGGGGCTATGGTGTTTTTTTTCCCCCATGATGAATATCCCCAACTCCTCCCACTAGAATTCTTTGGAGTTGACTAAGAGGTTTGAGCCATGCACTCTGCAGTTGAGCTGAAATAATTTTTCTGTTTCATCCCAGAAATAGAGAAGTCAATTTACATCTTGTTACTTTGCTTAGCAAAACTGATCATAGATCTGTTTCTAAAAGAGCTATTTAACTTTTTCTGACCAAATCAGGACATAAAACCGGATGGCACATTTGATAATGAAGTAAATTATATAGTAGGATGTTGAACCAAAATTGAATCTTAAAATTGAATATTACTGGTTCAAGGCAGTCCACTGCTATCCAGTATGTAAGTGAAATACCACCATGTTGATGTATATAAAACACAGGAAATTGTTGCATACTAATAGAATAGTTTAAGCAGACACCTGAAGAATGCCCAATATATTCAAGCACAGATCATATTTTGATCTGTAATGAAAGTCCTACATTTTATCATTCAATAAAGTCTTTAAAATCCTTTATTATGTGCAAAAACTAAAAAAATTACAGAGTAGAGAAAACCCCAAGACAATGTAAAAGGTTTTCTTTCTAGGCTCTCAGCAGTCCTACCCATAGCAATAGGTAGCAAAGATGGACCAATACTTAATATGAGGTATAAGAGTGCATTTCTAACAACCCCAATATGTTGTTGAACATATACAGAGATGCTAATTTCTTCAATAAAAATGATAAAGTCAAGAAAGCCTGTTCTTGAAAAATTTGTAACTGAAATAGTTAAATGCTTATTAATATGACTTAATGGGACAACTGGTTTCCAGCACACACAAGACTGAGAGCTTTTTTCATTAAATACTGCACTTGAAAAACCTGCCATTTGAACATCCAGCAATAGACATCTCTGAGCATCAGACATAAAACTCCCCTTCCAGATCCTGATTCTTAAATCAGAAACGCATAGAGACAGATGGAAGGAAAGTTCTACTCTCGCTTGCTTTGAGGAAAAGACCTGAAGCTACACACAAGACATTTGTTTTTTAACAACAAACAAGATATAACCCAGAGACAAATGAGATCCCAAGAATCCATGCTGCCTGTCCAAGCTGACACAGAGAATAGGAAAATGGTTTGTCCATGACTAAGTGGTTACACATCTCACATTCACTACTAACCATGTGCATTTCTGAGAACCCAGGACCTACATGTGATGTAAAGGTTTTGAAGATTGGTTACATCCTATGTAAGTTTCTCAACCACTGCTGAAGCTTCAGTCCTGTGCTAGGATGCTCTGTGTACCACAGGTGGATGTGAACACCAAAAGAAACCTGCTGCTTTGGTGTTCCTTGTCCAGAGCCTGTAAAAAGATTCAGGATGGGATAACACTATTAGACTATTAGAAGTTACTTAAAATGTGTCTTTCTGCAAAGCCACAGCTTTGCAGATCAAAAACTCTCATTTCACCACTAAAACCACAGAGTGTGTATCTCAGTTGTAAGCACCCCCATATACACTTTTTCTCCTTCAGACAGAGGAATCCAGTTAGTTGAAGTACAAATTCTGTAACAACAAATATGAAAACACTCATAAACGTGATCTGAAGCCAGTATAAACCTCAGTGTCCATGTAAGTCCTTAAAATTTTATAATTTATTTTTCTTGCTCCTCTCCTTGCTCTCTGTCCTGTATGTCAGATTAGAAGTATACAAGTGATTATGATAGGCAAGTATAACTGTATTTTGAAGGTACTGTCAAAATGCATTAGTGAAATGTCCTATCATAGCCTAACTAATCTGAAATGATCTTCCACTAACATGAAAGTCTGTGGTCTGCTGTACGGACATCATGAAGTAAGGCTATGACCAGAGTTATAAACCTGGCACCACAGATCCAACACCACACCATAGCAGCTGATTAAACACTCACATTCCCACCCGGTGCCAAGAAAATGGCACACACAACCCTTCATTTTAGATTATTCCCACCTCATAAATGAACTGTGTAGTGAACCTCCTCTGGACTGACTTCATTTCTGACGAAATACCCTTGTCTGAACAACGCATGGCCAGCAAAGTAAGGGAAGGTATAAGGACAGACAACTGCTCCAGTACCATCACAGCTTTCTTTACTGCTTTGTGCTTTTTTAGGGCAGGGGTTATGAGCTGCTATGTTCAGGTTCATCTACGAATCGAGACACTGATTTGTGCTGACCACAAAGCCAGTCACTTTCAGATAGAACCATAGTTCACTTTGTAACTGTTCCCTAACAAGGAAAACTTTTCTTCTGTATTAGAATTAATGATTAAAGATTGGGTTTTTTTGTTCCCCCTTAGTTGCAGTGAACACTGGGTTAAATATGTGTACAGCAAACATCTGAAGCAGTCTAGCAGCAAGCAGTCTTGTTATTTCTGATGAATAATTTAACTTCAGAGCTGTAATACTTACAGCTGACTTAATAGCTGCCAACGGTCCCAGTTTAGAAAAGAGTGATGTAGTATTTGTAAATTTGTGTTGAATCATATTAATTCTCCCTACTGGCCTCCAAGCAGAGCCCTGCCTGCTCAGTTGCACCCTCCTTTTCCTTTGCTTTATCTCTGGCAATAGTTCTCACAAGAGAGGAAAATTACTCCTATCCTCAACTTTTCAGAAGTTACTCAGAGACTGATACTACTGTAATCTCAATTCAGTATTAGACTCCTGTCCATTTCCAAAGTTCAGAACCAGAGATTAAATTCAGTAGATGACTGTGGGGAAGAAGGAAGAGCAATTGCCAGAGCTGGCTCTTCTAATGAATCGAGGGACACATGGATCACTTCATGCACACCCTAAAATTCTTTCACTGTGAATTTACAGGGAGAAAAATAACTATCTAAAATTCACAAGAAGAAACATTAAGCTGCCTAGTGGCCAGGGACAGAATATCTAGTCTTCTGGCTTGTAGGAAGATTTGTACTTATCAGTCTTTGTACACCTGCACTACTGACAGCTCTGAAAAGAAAGCTAATTTCACAGATGCGCTTTCTTAGAGATTTGAAACTGATGTTATCAATTCCTGAAAATACCAGTTTTTAATATCCCATTATAAAATCCTAGATTGGCATTTAATACTGCAAATCTCCTGTTGTCCCCTGCTTCATGCACTCTCCAAATTCTCCAATAAGATACGGATATTTTTATCTCATTCTTCTTACAGAGATGTTTTTGCATCTTTTATAACTATGGCACAACGAAGTCAGAATAGGAGTTAGGGCTCAGTTAGTAGTAAAGGACACTGTTCTGTTAAAAAACATCTTCTAAAACTCCTGGCTTACAACATGGCCACCTCACAACTTCTGCAATACAAGGGGTAAAGAAAATGAAACTCTCAGGGCCACTTTTGATGAGGAAATTTCAGAAAAGCCTGGTGCAACCAAACCAATTTTAAAACTAAGATTGTGAGCAAACATCAAGTTGGATTTTCTATTGGACATAAATGGAGGTAAGGAAATATTTATGGATATAAAGAAAATATAGAAAATAATAATGAAACAAGAATAGGAGGAGAGTCTAGAATTTTATAATTGGCATTTTACCCACCTATTTACTATTATTTGCTAGTAAGCCTACTACCTCAACACTCATTTGCAATAAGGTACCACAGTCCAAATAAAAAAGTAGAAGCTGTGTGCAATTTCTAAGTAATATCCTTCCTAATACATAGCGGAAAAAAATGGTATGTTATTTTCTCAGCCAAATACTCTTTAAATTCCAGATTACTAAAATAACTTGGTTTCATAAGAGCTCTTGAAAAAGTTCCAGCTTAAGCAAGAAAAGATTTGGCCTGAATGAGCAGTTCGGAATCCATGTGATTATTCAGTCTTCATTTTTGCTAAATTTAAAATTGGCTCTTTGGGGATGGACTCGAGGATATGAGAAAAAAATGGTCAGTTAGACACTGCTGAGTTCAGAGGTGAAAGACTTGGAGTGCCAGCCTGGTTATCTAATTGTTAGCAGCAGGCAGCAGCAGTTTTAAGCAGGAAATTAATATGTTTGGGGGTTATGCAAAACAAGAATAATTTACAACAAATTGGTATCGGGAGCAGTTTTAATCAGCCACGATCTGAAAATCCTGAATTCCTATTAAAATAAATTGGAATTGCATTTGTTACTACATAGCCTGACTTTGACAGCAGAAAATTTGAGTACTGAAAACAGATTCATAGAGGCTTGGCTTTATCTATAGACTTTATCTCTCTAATTATATATTTGAGACTGGGGAAATTAGCATACAGAATAATGGAAAAAGTTATTAAAAAGTTACTGTAGAGGCCAAGTTTTTTCCCACATATGGAAAACATGGTTCAACTCTGAGTTCAAGAGATGCCAAACAACTGATCAGCTACTGAAGCACTGCTTAAGTTCAGGGGTAGATAAAGAGAACAGAAAACCTAAAAGAAGAGCTGGAGGGAATTAAACCAACCCTGTCTTCTGGAAAGTTTAAAAAGTTGTTTCCAGGAGTGAGATCAGTGAAAGGGAACACGATCAGATAATAAAAGGTAAATGATCAGTCAGCATGAGAGAAGAAGCAGTGAAAATTGATCTTTCCTCTGGGGAGAGACTGAAAGTCTCCTCAAGTTCCCTGCCTGCCTTCTTCAGTAGCCCTACAGTAAGGTCCTTCCTTACCCTTTTCCACTTCAAGGGCCAGGGATTTCTTGGACAGGCCTTTAAAACCCATAAAAATACTTCTGCATTATCATATATTTACAAATAGAAAAACAGAACACAAACAGCAAGCACTTAGAATTAATTACTGTCAGAAAGAGAAGACAGGACTGGAAAAGAAAACCAGTCATCCCCATCCATTCTACTAGGATCCCCATCTGTGGTAGTCCCTAGATTTCATAGAATTGCATATAATTGAATAAGGTATATTTTTATCTTTCAGCAATCGCTATAGAAACTTCTGTGTATCAATATTTTACTTAGCTATACCTTCATATTTGAATCTGAAGCTTCTCAGTTTTATAGTTGGCAATAAGATCACTCCTCCTTTGCAGCAGCTGAAACATATTTTTGATGGGTACATAATAAGTGTTTTTTCAGCTTTTGGTTTGTTTGGTTCTTTAGAGGTTTGATTTTCTTTTGCTTGCCTTTTGCTTGTGCTGTGTCTAGAAGTAGACAATAGAGTTCAAACATGAACGATTAGCCACATCCTAAGAGGTTATCATGAGCAATAGTAACTGCATTTGTATATGTTCTTCACCTAGTGTAAACACAAGACTGTAAAATGCACTTATGTAAGCTCCCTTCGTTGTTTACTGTGGGCTACCATCATCATCATTATGGCTAAGCTTCGTGAACAAAGATATGGGAAGGGCTCTACCCATACTTGCTGCAAGCGCTCTGATGGCTAAAAAGGCTGATGAGGGACAGGCAAGTCCGGTTGCAAAAGGCAAAGTGGAAAGTCTCCTCAGGCGGTAGTGACGAGACACGGTTCTTTCTGTGTTCTTTTCTCTGATTCTACGTGCATTCTCCAAGGAGGCAGCAGCGTTATGCATGGTGTGTTTCCATGTCTCTTGGTTGGAGGCCAGAGTGGACCACTGATGGCAGTCAATATGACCAACACTGGGATGTTGTTTCAGGGAATCTTTGTATCTTCTCTTTGGGGCTCCTCTTTGCAGCAGCTGGTGGTGAGTTCAGCATAGAGCACAATCTTAGGGAGGCAGTGATCCTCCATCCTGGAGACGTGCCCTGCCCAGCACAGCTGTGTCCTCAGCAGCATGGCCTCAATACTGGTGACCCCTGCCTGTTCAAGGACAGTGACATTAGTCACATAGTCAGTCCAGTGGATGTTTAGGATTGTACGGAGGCAGCGCTGATGGAAGCGTTCGAGGAGTCGCAGGTGATGGCGGTAGATGACCCATATTCAGACCCAACTGTGGGCTACAGGCATTGCAGATCCTCACCATTCCTGCACACCACTTATTCAGCTGCAAGAATTCCCATGCACAGCTGTAGGACAACACCTGCAACCTGCATTAAACCATTGCAAGAGCTTTCAGCAGATCCAAAGTAATTCAACTGTGCATCTATACTCTATGTGGAAACATTTGAAACAATTTTGCTTTGGCTTGCTGATGCTAATCATATTTCAGATAGCTATTAGTGAAAGATGGACCACCTAAACGTGTGTGTTAACCTATTTTAGCTCCATGACTGTAAGTCTCTCAGCAAATCTTTTGTCGTTTCTATCAGTTTATCTCAAATGGCTTCTTAATCAATTGCAGTTAAAACAAAATTAGCCTGAAATTAAGCTAGGATCCATACAAGAGTAGCACTTGCTTAAATAAATCAATTTCAAGCAACCATCTCACTTAAAGCTACACAGCTTGCTGATGTGCTAAACAAGAATAAAAGTACATCATCCAAGCAAGAGTTTCTTACATCAAAATAATGTTCCCATATGTGTTTGAGAGTACCTAGTTAAGCTGTCCTCACTAGTTAGGACACAAATGTATCTAATAGAAAAACTGAAATAAGCAATAGGATTTCCTGATAAACATAGATAACAATCTATGCTGAAGTACATATTGCAAAATGACAGATTCTGGCATTTCTAAAATGTCTGCGGGAAAATCCCAACACACACTGGAAAGAGGCTAAAAACATACAAATTCTACTATATTAGGTTAATTATTTAGTTTCTAAATTTTAGGACAGGACTGTTGAGTCCCATCTTGTCCTGTTTTTCCATTCTCATTGTCTTTCCACAACTGCTCTGTCTTTTGACTTTGATTTCTTTACTTAGTTGAGCACTGAGTCTTTTTCCTAAGCTAGGAGCCAGGCAACTGTTACAGCTCTTGTGACAGCTCGCCCACATTTGGTCACTCCTAGCCTGTCAACCTGTTGTGCAAAATAAACCCCACCAAAACACAACAGTCAAATTCCATTATGTTCTTCTTTTCCTTTCACCTGTGCAATTATATCACCAGAACAACTTTTTGTGATTTCCTAAAGACTTATTAATCACATAGATAGAGAGAAATATTTCTCCGACTTTCCAAAGAACAATTTTTAATTTTCATTAGAGGGGGTGGCGGCTTAGAAGACTTTCATCTTCACAATTGTCCCTAAAGTACAAATAACTCATCCAGCGTTCTTATTTTGAAGCTGTTTTACTCAATGCTTTGTTTTTTCTTTAATATGAAATTTGATGAATGCAGGTCTTTCTAAAATAACTACCAATTTGGACACGATTCATTTCTGTTAATTGACCTGTGGAGATTCAGTTGGCTTTTGTTAACTGATATTAGCTGGCTCTTGTTAACTGATATTAGCTTAGATGAATATGAAAATACCTTTCATTACTAATATCTATAAATGCATGTGATATATATACATATGGAGAAACATATAAGACCTAACAAATTAATGCTGTAGCATTAGTTGTGGAAATGTCTTATTAGGGAGAACACTGTATATATGCTATTATTGACTGTTTTATAATCCTAAACAATTACTATGAGAGACAATTATTGTTTTGCATTCATATGTTGGATTCCTTTAACTATCTGCTGTTAAAAAGCAATGCAAAGCCACTTCATTATGCTGACCACTAATTTTCTGATTAAGACTCAGCACAGAAGGAAGATAGCAGCAACATTCTCTGGTTTATTTTGCTGCTGAACTTTGGGATTCATAACGGATGAGAGATTAAAAAAAAAGAACAAGAAAGAAAAAGATGATCAGTTATAATAAACTGGTAAGATGCTGAAGTTTTATTCTAACTGAAAGGCTTTGACTTATGTGTGCCATTGAACAAAAAAAATAAAATGGTCTTTGGAACGGCACTGCCAAAATATAAGGGGCAAGCTGGTAGAACAAGCACATGAATTGACTAATGTGAAAATAAATGCAATCACACTCAGACACATCCTGGAATGTCATCAAGGCAGTATCTAAATTCTCTAAGGACTACTAGGCGACTCCAAAGATACTACCTATCCCCATAAAACGTTCTGGGCTAATGCTATTGCAGATGTGGCAAATGCAGTTGACAAGATTAGATAAATGGATTTAAAACTTCAGTCAATTCATTTGGGGCATTTGAGAGAAACCAAGAGTGCAGAGAGAAGATGAGCTAGCCAAAAGCAGACAGTACTAACCTAAGGCCATAAACAGCTGTTCAACGGGATCATTTTGCAGAAAAAAGACAATAGAGGGCCAGTATGTAGAATGAGGTGTTGCTTCAAGATATTTTTGAACTTCATGGAATAGCCATAGTGAAGCTACAACCAGAGCATGTTACATTCCTTTCCAAACTTTAAAAAGTACCATTGTCTTAGAAAGAACATAGTGGCATTTCTATTTTGGAGTTAAGGAGTGCTTTTGCTGGATATGTCCAAATTTTCATCCAGTATCCTGGGAGAAATTGGTCCATCTATCCAATTCTGGTGATGAAGTGTATATGTAGAGTGTTTATATGAAAAATGCTCACCAATTCTGTTCAGAACAGTGTCCAGAAAGTGTCAGTAAACAAAATGCTATATTTGTGTAGAACACCTAATTTTTCAAAAGTAGTTTCACTGGCTAACCAGAGGAAAACACTGCCTAAATTTAACGTTATTTGTAAGAGCATGGGAAGTATTCATAAAAAGTGAGACAAGTGAAAGAGAAAAATGGCTGTAGTCAAGAAATTAAAGCTAACATCTTAAAAGATGAAAAAGAAACTATTAAAAACAAATAGTGTAATGATTTGGCAAAGGAGTGTCTGAGATCACCATTTCAAAGAGGTTTGAATGTTGGATGTGACAAAGAACTACTGTAGAAAACTAGCGGTACTATCATGTAATAAAACAAACCCAAGCACAAAATTATTCCAGAAGCTCTTTTTAAGCCCTAATATCTCTGAATCTTACTTTCAACCTTTGCCATGACATGATTTTTTATAAACAAAGAAGCATAATGACCTTGCTCCCTGTCAGCCATTAGACAAGCAAGTGTGAGCACCAAACACTGAAACATGGTTATGACCCACATCTTGAGAACACGTGTTCTGGGACCTGGATTTTCCTCTTGCAAAGTATAATTTAAATGACTTGAAAAGCTTTGTTCTTACCAGCCAAAACTCAAGTGTCTCGGCAGAGTGGTTGAGAAACACTGTTGCAGCACTTCCTTACTCTAATCCTGGCATAAGCTGCTGTTGTTAATCTTTTGCTTTCCTAAGAACTAAACTCATTATTGTTTTAAATAGACAAGGCAGATGCTGAACTGGTGCTATTCATGCATCCACCGAGAGATGAGGGACCCTCCTTTCACCCAAGCGATGCAACTGTATTGAAAGTTAATATCCTTCAATCATGCCCTTATATCCTACTATTTTTATAAATAAGATACTTCAAACTCTTGTTTAAAAAAAAAAAAAGTAGTTAAAAAGATAAAGATTTTAAAGGCGAATTTCAAACTGACCAAAGCATTATCTACAATCTACTATTCATATTTTCAGAGAAGATAATGAAGTGCTTCAGTCTTAAGTGCCAATATTAAATTAGATAAAAATAAAAGGGAAAAACAGTTATGCGAACAAATAAATACTGTGATAGAGTCACTTGAATCGCAGAAGAAATAATTTGTTTATTTAGCTGTGAAAAGTTAGAAGGACTTCTCTCCCTTCCTCTCATTATTTATTTTGTGTGTATATTTGGTAATACTAAGGAAAGCTCTCAAAGCAGCACCACAGGCAACCACAAACCCTTTATTTAGGGCTGTATCACAAAAAATTCATACTTCTCAAGTTCAATTCCTTCTTTTTAATTGCTATTCTCAGTAATGACAGCGAAAAATTATTTACCTTTGGACATAGCAATCCTTATTACATTGCTACTGTACTTTAGGAAGAGGTTTCTATGATGACACTAATAAGTCTAGTTTTGAACCATTAATGTAGAAGCAGGTGAGACATAATTCTCACAAGTAGGAGGAAAAGAAAAAACAGTGGCAGAAAACAGAAAACATATGAAAATTCGACTACTCTCAAAGAAAAGAATGGCAATCTTTAGGGGGGGAAAAAATATTAGAAAGCTGAAGACACAATTCCCATTTTAAAACAAAATGTTAAATAAAGCCATTGTTTTCTGCCCCATGACCAGCATACAGCTTATTTTCTCCGAAATTATTATCTTTTTTGTGGTAGTAAAAAATGAACCAATGTTCAAAAAATGGAGGCATTTTACCTTTTAGATATGGGAAAAGGAACATCGTATTGTCCTCACACCCTATTTATACTAAGCTTTAGAAACACAGACTCTGGAAGTTATACTTTCTGCCTCTATAAAGAGATAGTTAGGCAAGCATTCCACCATAGGAATATTTGTTAATATTTATGAAGAGTTAGCAGAGTAAGCTGGTAATTCAGATAAACAGCTATTTTGGTATTTTAACATGTTGTTAAATGATGTTTTCCTTTAATTAGGTGTTTTTCTCATGCTAGTAAGTAGCATCCTCTTGAGACTGCTGTTTCACTGTCTGCATGGCCTTTGGATTGATGAAGCCACTATCTGATGAATATCTGGACCATATACTCTTTTGATATTTCTTGATTCCTATATCATCTTTCCAAAACTCAGAATACCATTTTGAGTTTCACCCTCCCACGCTGAGCATTTTAATCTAAGATCAGAGGCTTCACAGATATAGTGCTGCTACTTTCAGAAAGCCGTGATCATCAAATGCTTACATGTAACAGGAAAGAGGCATTTTCATGCACTAACTTGCATGAAATTGTAATGTGTTGCTGCCTTTGACTGTTCAGTTTGCACAAAAACACAGTGTGAGTGATCAGCAAGACAGAAATGCAATTCAACTTACTGTATGTCCTGTAACCATTATTATATTTCAAATATCAGTCACATAAAAAAACCAAACAAACAAAAAGAAAGAAAAACTCTGCAATTTGCAAAATTGCTGCTGAATACTCAGTGCAGGAGCACTGCAGGACTTGTCCCTTCTAAATCAGCATAGCTGCCTCTTGTGAAGGATTTGAGGTTCAAATACTGCTTTCAATGCAACAGCCAAGAGCAGCAACTACCACAAATAAAGTGTTGTACTCAGATGGTCAGAAACACGTATGAGTGGAGTTGGAGAGCTGCAATGAAGAGGGTCAGTTAAAAACTGAAGGGTCAGTTACTGCCTTCACAGTTCCCAGCTCAGCAGGCAGTGGAAGAACATCTCATGGCAAAACCCTGCTTTTCAAAGAGGCAGAAATGTCAGACTAAGGGTTTTTCATTTGTATCAGACATTATGATAAACTTAAGGGTTAAAACTACATGTGGAAGCAGCTCTTTTTATGGAACTTCTTGTGTCAAATAAATTAACACTATTTGGAGTGCTGACTGGTGCTATAGGATAACCAGAGTAATTAAAACAGGAAAAAAAAAAGAAATTTCACAAGGCTTTCCTTCATATAGCTCATTAACTCAAGCACTGGCAGGTGCTAGTATTAATTCTTCAGTTCCCTCTCCTTTATTTAGTTTCAGAAATAAGCCTGACTAAACACAGTTGAAAAGAAGCAATGGTGCAGGCTGTAAAGGCTCTGTAATTAACACTAGAGAGAAACAGATGAGAAAGTGCTGACTACATATTACAACATCTGAGATCACACTAAAACAAAAAAGCTGCCCAGTCTCTTGCATACAGCAGCAAGAGAAAACTAGCAAACTTTGTAACAGAAGCATTAGTGAAAAGAACATTCTCTCATTTATATCATCATACATCAATTAAAAATTCTCATCTCCTGGGGCTTAGAAGCAGAGGGACTTCAAATGATAGCAAGTCTCTACATCCACCCAGAACCAAAAAATACCCCCCAAAATCAATCAAATTATATGCCTGTGGATCAGCTGGGATGTCAGCACATTTTTTAAGATTTCACTGCCAGCCACCTCCAGTTTATCTCCACTGACTGGGCACTGAAACTGTCATAAGGCAGATTGTAAACCTGCTCAAAATACATCAAACCTCTTGCAAAACAACAAGAAGTTCATCAGGAGAAGAGATGTTTTCATGTATCATGCCAGTTGGGCACCCATGTCACATAAATCAGCCCAAACTTTTAGCCATGCACAACAAAGTTTCTTTCTTTTTGCTGTCAGTAAGTGACAGAGTTATGAAGTGCAGGAAATGATCCTTGCACATAATCTCATGCAACATTGCACTTCTAGGTCCTCAGTGGTTTAATAATAGCTCTTCAGCCTAAGTACCTAAATTGCCTAAAAGATATCTTCAACATGCAATCTTATACTGTTCTCATTATTCAAATATTCTGCAAAAAAATCTATTGTTTCCTCCCTTTTTTTCCTTGGGTTTTTGTTCAGGACTGAAAGTGCATTTATTGACTTTCCTTAAGCGCCTCTACATATACATCAAACTGTTCTACATAATTAGGTTCTGTGAGTTTAGAACATGAGTATTTTTCTCCAAGCCAGGCATCCCTTGCATGCCTCAGGAATGCTAAAGAAAACTGTTGAGTAACTCAGATGTTTGCAAATGGTCTCTCTTTCAGGAAAGGTGAGGATTAGTCTTCTCAGAACTACGTGCCCAGTGACAAATGCTAATAATTGAACATTAGAGATAAACTGTTAAAGACATCTACTCATAACACGGGTCCAAGGGGGTTAATTCGCTCATTGTGCCAAATATCTTGCCTCCCAAATAAATAACTGCAAACCAACAGCAACAAAAGTGAGTCCATCATTGTCACTGACTCATGCCTGAGCCTATGAGCATGCCACCTGGTTTCATCTGAGATGTTGTGTCCTGTTAGCAGAAGGCTTTAAGATTTCCTAATATAGAAAGAGTTTATCTGTTAAAAATCCTTCTTGAGCCCAAAGTGCTTGTTAAGCTTTTAACTTTTACATGAAGCAGTTTGATTTATTTTAACTCTACTAGTCTTTTTACACTGATTTACATCCACTTACATGGTCAAATACCACAAATTGAATATTCTCAAGGTTATATTCCTTTCGCTTTTTATGACTTTGAAAAGTTACAGAAATGTGCAGCACCCCAGGTCACAAAAAAACCCAGCCAAGATTCCAAAAATTTAGCTTCCAAAACAAAATTTTTGCTATTAGACAGCATTCTATCTCACATTATATTCCTTAAAAAGCAAAAGAATTACAAACTTCATGTGGCCAGAATTTTCTTTGAGAAAAGACATTATCTTTTTCTAAAAGTAATTCTATTGAAAAGCATGCAATAATGCAAATATACCAAAAAATGCTGAAATATATTTTAAAAAATTTACCAACAAAATGTTGTAAGTTATATTCAAATGCAAAAAAAGAAAATCTAACAATGCTTGCAAGAAACACAACCTCAGAAATGACAGGACCAGTTCATTCAAATCCAGAATTCAGCTTTGTCTGGGGGGGGATAAGGCAGAGCACTTCTGTATAAAAACATTTCTTGCATATAAACACATTATTTCCCTGACATATTTGGCAGCAAAAACAAACTGGGCATTTATGAGAAGGTAACTAAGGTAACTCTCTATGTGCAGAAGGATCTTAATTTCTGCTAGACAAAGCTTAAAGTAAAGCTTACAAAACTCTCCTGCTAAGACCAAATTAAAGATATATGTAAAAGAAAAGTCAGGTTAAACATATTAAGAGCTGTTCAGAAAACTACATTAATGAAGGACACTCAGTGTCACGAAATACCTGCAATACCACAGTGCTCTAATGAGATGCAGTTTATCTATCAAGGCAGTCTAACACAGCAAATTAAATGAACTCATGTTACAGTCACAAAATGAGATTTTCTTATCAAAACTTTCTGTATGAATTAAAAATATTTTTTCGAATTTAAAGTGTTCTGTATTAAAATGTTAAAAATTCCTACTCAGAGCAGACATTTAACATCACTAAATTTTCCACCAATAAAAATATTTTTGTGGTGTAACCAATCTCTGGAATATTCTTCTTAACTAGCAGCAGCCATTTCTCTATGTTGCCAAGTATGTGTTTCCACAGCCTTGCCAGTCCTATGTGAAGAAAATGCAGTCTATGTATGGCACAGATGATAATAGCACATGCCTGATTTCTCATTAACTCCCTACCCTATGCCCATACCCTTACAAATAAGGAGAAATTTATTGTACACTTGGACTTGTAAAGGCAATGGTACCTTTCCCCAGGAAACTGAAAACCCTTACCAGGAAGCCCAATGACACTCACAGTTCAGCACAGGCACAGCTTTTAATTTTTTATGTATTAATACACAGGTTCAAACTGCTCATAACCCTTAAAATTCTTTCTGTGGATTACATTTCTAAGCCGACAGCTAGGTACCATCACCATATTTTTGTTAACGCTTTAAAATGAAAGAGGAACTTAAAAGCTTTTACCTTGTTCATACCAACAGCCAGTGGTAGAAACTGCTACAGACTCCTTGACACCACGTATTTTACATCTGACATAATGACAAGTTTTCTGATGTTTAACTGAGGCCCTAATTTTCCATCAATTATTTACATCAGAAAGACCTCGTGGTTCTCTAAAGAGGCAGCTGGAGCAAGGCCATGTGAAGCATACATTCAAAGGCTTCTGAAAAATCATAGCTCAAATTCAAAAGCTTTGGTTTTTCAAAGGTCTTGGGTTTTGCTGCTGCACAAATACATACCTGTGTGATACCACTCCTGTATGTGGTTGTAGGGTGCTCTGAGAGTCACAGAGAGACCATATGAAGTCTTGACCCACAAAAGTCTGCAGAGGCATCACTTTAAATATAACCTATCACATCCTAAGACCTTTTTTGGAAATTAATTTTCTTAAACTCCATCTTCTCGGGAAACGGTATACAGTAATAACCCCATGGAAAATGCATGAACGTTCCAACTAATTATCAGCTATTAAAACAGAGTTTTTACCCAATTAGGCCACTCAGAGGCAATCACACTAATCTGAAACCTAAAGACATCCATTATATATTGACGTAGTCCAGTGAGCAGATAAAATGTATGGCACTGCTTCTCCTGTACCTGTTACAGCAGCAAGGCTGACAATTCAACAAATCACACAGTGCAGTAAGGTTTCAGCCTCTGACACTGAAAGAAAAGGCCTTTAATGCTGTAAGGAACAAAACACAAATGAAGTACTATGGTGGTGTTCCATGTTGGCATTCGCAGCCCTTTGCATAAAGTATCTTAAATGCTTGTGGAGCACATGAAGCACCTGTATGCAGGCAAACCCAGTGGTCTTTATAGGATGAGCACCATTGCATTAATGACTTTTTTGTACTAGCAACATTTATTCTACAAGGAATTGAGAGGCAAACAAAAATTTACACCTAATGCAATTGCAGTGGCAAAGACCTACATCTGTAATGGAGCAATGCTCTAGTATCACATGTCTGAAATAATGTCTACAGTTTGCTACTAAATATTGTTTTTGTAAGACTATTTGCATTTGTGCATATTAAACAAAAGTATTGCAGTAGTTGCAATTATATTTATTTTTAGAGATGGCTTAGAAACCTTTTTCATCACTGTAAACTATACAGGGTAAGTCTGGGATTTTTCATCAGATCTTGAGTGTTATCTCCTTTGTAAGGATGAGAATCTATGAAAATACATAAATATTGGATCCTTTGCCTCTGGAAGCATAGATTCTCTATTATTTCTTAGCTCAGAGAGCAAAGGAATGGATCTTGTCATGCTCCATTCTGATTTCTGAGCAAAGTTTGGGCTCAGTCAAAGTCTTGAGAAGGATGTGCTTTTTATGATGTCACAGAGCTACAGTCTGGGCATGTACTCTGCATTGTTCTAGTTGGATCTCTCTTCAGCACACTTCCAGCCCTGTACCCACAGAGATATAAACCCTGTTCCACATAATTATCAGCTTGTTAAAACTAAGTCCATGCCAAATTATTTCACCTGTAATCTAACACCATCTACTCATATTGATCAGGTCAAGGAAAAACAAACTGTTTCACTGCTCCTGTCAGAGCTAAAGCATCCTAGCTGTCAATTCAAGATACTGAGACCTTGTAAGACATACAAAAATCACCCCTTTTTGAAGCCCAGCTACCACAGGTAGAGTCTTTTAACCTCTATTGACTAGTACCAGAGTCATGCCAAACTTTCAGTAAAGAATACAGATGGAGCATTGTAAATCGTACAAGCGTGGTTTGAAAATCTATAATTCATCTCAGCTGAAAGCAAAATAATGATTTCTCAAAGTACAACAAACACTTTGGCGTTTTGGCTTCTGAAAATGCACATAACACCTGCACAAACATAGCTCTTTCTTGAATCACAGCCATTTTAAGGAGTTATGTAAGGTAGCCAGTGCCAGGACAACTGGCACATTTGCATTGCATACAAACCACTTGTGCTAAGAATATGCTCATATATCTACAAAAGAAGCAAAGATAAAGAAAACAACTCATCATTATACATGTATTAAATGCTATTCAGTCACACCACAGCTAATGTCAAAGCCATTGCTATCTGTCAGATACAAGAGCTTAGTACCACAGACAGGGAACTGAGGAAGAGACAGGGGAATTCAGCTCCCCAAAAGATCAAAAAAAGCCATAAACTCAGCTGCACATATCTCAGGGATTTATCCATGAGGCTATTACTTCTTACCTCTTAAAGGGAAAAAAAAACCACAATAAGGCCATTCTTAAAATGATCACCTATATAGCCATAGTAAACATAAATATTTACACAAATATTTTTCCCTCAAAACATAACCTATGACACAATTCACATTAGTATCTTGTACAAACCACTTCAGAAAAACACAGCTCAAAAGATTTCACCTTCTGATGAATGGAAAATGCTAATCCAAACCTATCAAGTTACAAAGGATGCTCCTATATCAAGGAAGATGCCAGAGAGAAATATTTAAATTTATCATAAAAATGCTTAGAGAGATGTTAACACAACTTTCCCATCTTAAGGGAGCCTTAAGAAGTTTGCAATTAGGGAACAGTAAAAATCACTTCCTGCTAAGATTTTTCTTTTGAGCTCCTGTGGGATAACCCAGGAACTAAATTGGGAAGACTCTAAAAGTCATGGTGAAAATAAACTATATTCATATAAATAAACTTTCCAAATAATTAAAAAGTATCATTGTTCAACTCAACTACTATTTACAACTGCAGTGGTCTAGCCATTACAAAACTAAAACTTGGACTACACCAGAAAAATAAACACCCACACCAAATCCCCAAATGGATATTGACTTTAAAAGCAACTTTCTCACCCCTCTGGAGTATTTTATTAATGTTTCTGAAAACAGAAAAGAGACGTTTCCCAGCAACTAGTGATGAAAATTTTACAGATAGTTTTAGATGCTCTTCTTTACAGAAATAATGATACTTTTAAAACTATTTTAATAGCATTTATGTCAAATAGTTTTTCAATTTCAATTGATATTACAGATTGATGAACATCACTGGAGAAGGTACTGGAACATCTATGTAAAAAAGAGCTACACTGGGTACTCAGAAATTCATAGAGGCTAGACTGTAGCTTATATCATGGTCTGTAAAAACAAGCCTATTGGTAGACTTAGGAATAAGAAACGTTCTTTTCAGTTGGTAATTTAGAAAATACAACACAAAAATTATACTCAACTTGGCACACCAAGTTACAAGCCAACCATAAAAAGCAACCGTTCTATTTACACTGTCTTTCTCCTGAGTTTTCACAATGTGTTCAGTCATCAAACTTCCTCTGAGGCAGAACAACTCCAATGCATGGCAATAGAAGCCAGTGTAACTACCCTCTTTTTAAAAAGAAAAAAAAAAAAACAAAACCAAAGTCAGACTGAAACTCTACCAAGAAACATCACTCCTAAAATGGTAAATTGAATACAAAACATGGAGATTGTCTTCAAATTAAGATTTTTAACTCTATAATTTTAAAATTAAGCATCAATTATTAGACATTCATTACAAGATATTAATGGAAAATTTAGTAGGATATTGAAATCCTAACGTATTTTATTATATAACTAAGAAATAAATTTGGAAAGAGCTTCAAATAACTTAGGAGTACTGGACTCTATATAGAATTTTGGAGTAGATATTTTCTATTATAATTAAAAAAAAAAGGTGTCATAATCCTTAGGAGCTCCATTTATTAGTAAATTAATCATGGAATCACACAAAATCATAAAATGGGTAAGGTTGCAAGGGATCACCATGGGTCAGCTGGCCCAACCTCTCTGCTTAATCAAGGTCATCCTAGAGCACATGGCATGGAATTGTGTCCAGATTGTTCTTGAATGTCTCCAGTGAGGGATATTCTGGACAATCTGTTCTACTGCATGGTTACACACACAGTAAAACAGTCCTTCCTGCTCTGCTCATTATTGAAAAAAGATAATACAGTGTGTCTTCATGTCTAAATATTATCTTATTAGCATATGCAACACACGTTTATGAATGCTTATGAAGAGAGTGATACTCAGACACATGGTATTGAGGCAACACCCAGAAGACAAGGGTTTAAAACTCACAACAGCAGTCCTGAGCATCTTCATGGTATCTCCATTGCTCCCTCCAAAAGACAGGGAGATTGTGCCATGCAGAAAACATTGTAGAAGGCCAACTGCCTGTCTCTGTGTCAACAGAGTAATTTCTTATCTGCAGCTTTTGAAAAAACAATACTTCGGCTGCCTCAATAGATATCTTAAAGCAAATAAATTTACAGCAAGGTCAGTGATAGAATGATTACGGACCATCAGTGAAGAAACAATATTTTTAGTTACTTATCAGTTGAGAAGAGCAAGCCCATCATAAATGCTTTGGTACTGAAGACAGTATGCTCATCAAAGTAGCAACAGGATTGCTTGGATGCTAAGTACCCTGAGTCTGGGAGGAGGCTTTAAAACCTGCAACAAGGCCACAGGTAAGGAAATGGGAAGAGTGCAAATAACATTGCTTTGCATTTTCTGCCACCTTGCATTTGTGTGTCTTAGAGACATATACCTCTTCAGGTACAGGAGGCTATTTGCTTTATTGTGTATCTGTGGGAGCTGAGGCACTGCATCAATGAATAATGTGTCTAAGGTTATGCAGTAAGTTAAGGATGGAGCAAGGGATCCAAGAAGCCTCTATTTTGACTTGCCAGCTGCAACTTATCTTTTCACCGCCTTCTCCTTTTTATCACTTCTACATGCTAGAGCTAAAACTGGGTTTCTGGAGGTGCAGAAAGCTAGCTACAGTAATCACTGCCAACAGCTTAAGTTCAGATGTTCCGATGTTTGAATATCTTACAAAAATTAATTTGCTGCAAATAGGAAATGGCCAAAGAGTATTTAATATCAGACCCAAAAGAATTGAAGTGCATGCATAATATCAGTAAATGAATAAATCAGTAAAGGAATGTCTCTTCATTCTGACCGGAATCGTAGTATACGGATCTTAGAAAGAAGATTAAAAATAAAACAAACAATGAAGGCTTTAGTGTCTGTGTCCTGAAGACAACATTTACCACTGCCACCAATGTCAATAGTCATTATTAATGGTACAGACCATGTAACTTCTTAGAAATATACTTTGACAGAATTTTGCAAAGTTCTGGCACAGAGGCATTGTTCAAAAATAGATTTACCATGACAGATGTCCTCATATGCTTCAAAATTCAACAGTTCCTACATGCTATTCCAATCATAAGGAGTGAAGAAGAAATGGTGTCAATCAAACACTCCATTTCAGCTATTGTAAAACTTGCACAACATATAACTACCAGTTTACTGTATATCAGTTTCCAAAACTGTATGCTGCAGGATCATTTCTGCCTAGTGCTGCTGGGATTGGGATCTCAGCTGGATTTCTTGTGCTGTTTGACATGTAGCAATGGAAACCAGTGCAAAATGAATGCAAAGCAGTATAAAATATTACAAGAGTCACACTCTTCACTCTTCTTCCAAGAGTTTATAATGACACAAAAATGAATGGTATGTGAATATCACAGTCCCACCTAGTTCTCTATAGGTTAATATTTTTTCCCTTTCATTTTCCTTAAAACAGTTTTTACAGTGAATGAAAATCCTAATGACTTAAGCACCACATTAATGATCAGAACAATCAAGAACAACAGATCCAATATTTGCACATTACTTACTGTTGCCTCAGTGGCCCAACACTATCACTGAAATATTTGGCAAATTTCTCAGTCTTAAGAAGATATGTTTCCATGCTGCAGAACACATCAAGACTTTAGATAACAAAGCTCATGGTTGTGAACACACAGGAGAACAGAAGAATGAATCTTTCTGTCTTCCTCGCCAGCACATTAAAACACTCGATAATTTTCTTTGTCAAAACACTAGAAACTGGACATCAAAATTGCATGTAGTAATTCAAACATAAAAAATATTAAGCCAGCAGGCAAACATTCAATGATATACTTCTGTTATTCTGTGAATTAGAAACTAATTGATGAAAATCAAGATGAAGGCCTAGCTGCCTTTATTGTGTCATGAAGCTGCGAAGGATTTCAACACCAACATCTGAATCCCATTCAAATCAACTACATTAGAGTGCTGAAATTAGGTGACTGTTGCAACAAGTTGATTCAGTTGCTGCTTATCCTCCACTTTTACTCAAGCTGCTTTAATTCGATTTTTGTTTGAGAAAGAGAAAAATCAGCTGAAGTGATATTTGGTTAGCTTTGCTATTTTACACCAGAAAAAAAAAAAACAACTTATGCCTAAATTTTCATAGCAGTCAAGCCAACTGATCTCTGGAGGCTGTTCTTCTGCTATGCATCCCCCCCTTCTGGGACAAGTTCTGAAGGAGGTATACTCACTTACTAAGATCTGAAAGAGTTTACTAATTGGTACAGAACGCTATGATAGGTCAGAAGACCTCTGCTGGTCAGATGAAATGACCAGCTGATATAAGGCAGCATACTACTTCCAAAACGAACACAGCTTCACTGATTCCCACATGTAATTTTTGTCTTCAATTTGCATGTGTTGCATTTGAGGCTGAATTTCCCAAAATTTGTTTCTGCTGGCTGCCCATAGCAGCTTTCAGGCTACCTGGAGGAACCAAGTGCCCAGGTTCACCAACACCGAAGGTACACCCGTGGTTCCTACTCAGCAGTTCCCACAAAAGTTTACTTGACACATCTCTCAGGTTGTTGATCAACTGGATAAAAGATGCAACAAGCACTCTGCCACTCACAGTATGTATGCATTACACACATGCAAGGTAGGTAGGTATCAACCTAAACTCTGACCATCAGCTGTACTGATGGTACTCGTAATACATCTGAAATCCAATCATAGGACATCTGACCCTCTGAAAAGCAGTCATTCCCTCCAGGATAGCTCACTCAGATGAGATCAATAGGAATAGAAACATCGGTTGTCACTGCTGAAGCACTTTGACTTGTATGAGCTGTACAACAGGCAGCAGAGACAAGACGACAGTGTGTCCCCGGTTTGCTTCACCAGACCCTGGCACCCTTGATATTGATCTAGCCTTAAATCTGAGAAGCTCTCCCTACATAACTGTTTTGAGCATGCAAGACATGCTGTCTAATGCAACACTTACCTTCAGTCTCAATACAAAGGTCTCAACCTTTGAGACATTTTTATCAATTTCTGAGGAACAATTTACTGAGACTTTTGTGAAAGATGATGTTGCACCGAAAGAATACTAGAATGAAACTACACCCATAACAAGGGCTCTCTAGAGACTGAATAATAAATAACATGAGTAAAAGTGATGCATTTAATGCCACTCCATGCATTTACGGATCGTGGGTACCCTTTAGATTTTTTTTTAGTTCGCCTTGTACTTGCCAGGGAACAAAGAACACAGTAGGTCCAGATACTCATTTTACCAGTTTTGGGGGATTTTATTAACTGAATGTAATATATACAGAGAATGGGAAAAGTTTTCCATAGGGAATTTGACAAAAACAGTAGCTAGTAATTTTTAATTGTGAAATGTAAAAATAGGATAGGAAAACTAAAGTAAGCTAGAGGTAATTTACATCTGCAAAACAGGGCTATTGTCAAGAAGCAACACTTACATTGATTTAAAAGGGACTAGGCATATTTACTGCATTAAGACAATGTATTCTTCTCTTAAAACATGCCCAATAGACAGAAAAGAGGATATTTTTCAGCATTGCACATAATTATGCTTGAGATGCTAAATAGTACTCCTGATGATCTTTATACTCAGCACTCACATGTTGATACCTCATCTAGTTTTAACAGGCTTTAACCATAACTTAAGCTAAAAATTAAGGGGGGATGGGCTACAGCACCTAAAAGACATAAACCACACTTACCTTAGATAATACTGTAGATGATACACCTTTTGCACATAAAACTGTGCCCTTTTATAGGACACTACTGAAGATGAATGCCCTCATTTAAGAAACAGTAGGATGTCACTTGTGATCAATTAGCGAAAAACCTATGCGTACAACTGTCTGACACACCAGCTTATTTCACTGAACACTGAGCAAATTGAGCCATTTCTCTGAATTTTCAGCTCCATTTACCCTAAGCATTTATTAAACAAATCTTTAGGACCTTAACCAATTATCTATAGAGATCTGTTTAAAAGGAAAGTATAAAATTAATTAATGATGGATAGCTCATGATGTTTCTTTTATAAATTAAGTCTTATCTGGTACTTTATCTGTAAATATTATAGTAGAGCAATTGCACCTCATTGACCTTTTCCATCTTCTCCCTGAAAGACAAGCAGAATATGGCTATTGTAGTAGACAGGACTGCACAACCTTTTAAACATATTGCTTACTGCTTTGAGAAGAATCTATACCTGACTGATAACAGTTTGCTTTTTAGTCAGAAATGGCCACTTTTAGCTTAACCGAACAGGATACATTTCATTAAGAAAAAGGTCACTCTTTCTAGTTACAAACATATAAATAAATAACAGGAAGCTCCCTGACCTTCTTCAAAAACCTTTTAAGGAATGATTTTTTAAGAGGTGCAAAATGGACTGAAGACAACTCACTCATATTGATGTCAGATAAATATCTGGAAAGTGCCCTTGAAAGCCTGCATAAATAGTTTCAGCGAGTTTGGTTTTATTTTTAATAAAACTGTGAATAAAAAAAGGGAAATATGAAAACTACACAAGACAGCGCTTCTGATAGGAATGGCCTCTCAGACCATGTTCTTGCCATTACAGTGCCCCACAAGGCATGGCAGGCTGATGCCAGATCCTGCAGCCCTTTCTTTTCCTAAATAGTTTCAAACACTGAGGAAAGCTCATTAATAGGGGCAGCAAATAGCAGTGAACCTCTGAAAAAAGTAAATAAGTACCAGATTTCAATTCCTTGCTGACAGTAAATGAAATTTATCGCTGTGTCTAACTTGGGGATCTCCTTAGCTGCTCAAAATAGCAAAGGACAGCAACATCTGGAGCTAGAGAGATCCTTCTTTATCAAATCTTGCACCATATTCTGTATCAAAAGATCTCTTGAGGAGCCATCACCTTTTGGATTGCAGATTTCCCATATCTAAGTGGGTATCAACTTCCATCTGTACTGAGCAAAATATTTGAAACCATAACCAGTCTAGTTGAGATATTCTGTTACTTGCTGGTCTTCTACATTTTTTCTAAACACGAGTTTGCTCATATACACAATGGCAAGAACACAAGACAAAAGACAACTGACAATACAGATACTATATGTGACACCAACCAGATCACAAAAAATCTTGCTGGTAGAGGAAATCAATGGGGAATCTGGAATGTCCTCCCGCTGGGTCTACACATGGTATTCTACTCAGTGAATGAAAAACTGAATTGTTTCACTGTAACAAACACAGTGAGCACTGGGAACCCGGAGCTGCAAAAGTTTTCATTTAATGAACTCAGTAAACTAATCATGTTTTCATAACTCAGCCTGACAAGTTGATTTCCCACCTGATAGAAGGCAGCTTCTTCGACCTGAAACCACCTACAGAGCCAACCACATGCTTGCTGCTGCCTTTATTCAAGAGATTTTGACATACTTGGATACTGATGGGGAACCAGCAGAGCACTGGAATAAAATCAGGCAATACGTCTTGAAACATGCTCCAGTGTGCTTGGGATTAGAAACACATCTTCAAAAAGGTAAAGGTGACCAAGAAAAGCTATCACAAACCTGCAGGGTAAGCTGTATTCAGCAGCAAAGCCACCAAAGTCCAATTTAGAAGGTTCCATGGGAATTAGGAGGTGCTATTAGAAAGACGCATTTTAAAAATTACAACGGCTTTGTGAAGCTTCTTAAAGCAAAAACAAGGACCCTTTGTAAATCTTTCTTTTGTGGTTTGCACAATGACGCATAACCAGCTAATTAAGTAAGACTGTTTTCATATAAAGATAAAAAACTTTGTGAACTTAGCTGAAACTTCATAACATTTCCAGAAACAGCATTGTTTGAATATCAATTTTATTTAGCTAGTGAAAAATCTCAGTTCTGTGATTTCTCCAATTTGTGTTTAGATTTACCAAAAGTTCAGGTTTGTAACCTTCTCCTCAACTCCAAACCATTTTTCACTGCTAAGTTACTTTCTTCTCCATTAGAAAAAGAGAGACAGAAATGTCATGCCCTGAAGTGAGATCAAAGCTTTGAAAATATGAACTTGCATGACTGGCTGTTCTTTCTATAACAGATACTATTCATACTTTAAAAGAATTCTAAATTCTCTTCTATTTCTTGCCTGACTTTATTGTCTTCTTACTTTTCAGTCTTTTTTTGAATGTCCTCCAGGAGCTCTTACTCTTTATAGCTCTGATTCAGGAAGTGTGTTTAAAGTATAGTTTAATTTAAGCATGTACCTACATCCTACAGAGCAAGGCACACTCTTAAGTGCTATTCTAGATGAATGCCTTTTTCCCTCCTCTCTGCCATTTTTATTCCCTAGAGAGTCTTTACCAGGTAAAATACAGATCCAATTGTGTTAATCCCACTAATTTAGGGTTTATTCAGAACAGATCAAGACAATTTTAAACCTCCTACTGCTTAAAAACTTCTGGTTTTTATCATCCTGTTTCTTCAAATTAGTATTAAATGTAGATGAACTAAACAGGTATTCAGTTTCTGGTCTTACACAGTTGGAAATAAAGGTAAACAGCACCAAACTGTTGTTAATAAAGGAATAAAGCTAAAAAGGGAGCTTTTTTGATCTCAGGTCCCTGGAATCTGGAAAAATAAAGATCCATCTTGAAAAGAGAAGTGGTAAGAAATCGTAAAAAGCTGACAGCTCATTACCTCAAAATAGTAAAAAGCTCTGTGTGAAAATCTACAAGGTATGAGGACATGCTTCTATAATTTAAAAATAGTTATGAGAAGGTGATAATTTTAAATGAAACCATTTGCTAGCAATATTAGCACTTTCTGAGATGTAACCACAGTCTTTGTACCATTATCCTGACAAGCACATTAATGCAAACTCTTTCTTTGAGGAATTGTTAACCTATACTCTTTCATCATCTAATCACAACCTTATTACTAAGGATAATACAAAACTGCAGACAAATTCTTTGCCCTTCTGATGTGAGCTGAGCACCATTTTAAACAGCTCATCCTGTTCTTTCTGCCAAAGCAGTGGATACTCATCCACATCTAAGATACAAATGGTGAGGCTACAAATTTTTAAGATGTCCAGTTTTGTGTCTTTCTAAATTAAAAAAGTGTTGTTTATTTGCTTAAAAAGAGGCATCATGAAACTCTGAAAAGTTCGATTCCTTTTTTGTGTAAAAACATTTTCATAATTCCCTGGAATGAAATATAGCCTAGGACTGTAGCTTAAGAACTCATCCCTGATTTTTTCTATCCACATTCTTAAGTGATTATTCTAATTTTGAACCTTCCATCCAATGACAAAAATACCTCAGACAGAAATCCACAGTGGACCTTCTCTTTAAACATAAGGGCCTGCTTTTCCCAGCAAGAGATAACCCTTGGCTTCCAAGCCCATTGATATAATGCGGTACAAAAAAATCTAGTCTATGAATTTCTACAGGAAGAATGGTCATTTCATAGGTTAATCAGTTAAGAGTTGTTATTGCTTTAAAAGGTGCAAGTTTAATCCTTCAATGTGATGCTGACTAAACATAAGCAGAGAGAGCACATAACGGAAAAAAACACCGCTGTTACGGTTTCAGCCAAAACACGATCTTCTGGAATTTCTATAACAATCTACGTTCACATTTCACAATTTAAACAGTAACTATGAAAACAAGCTTGAAATAACATATCTTAAATCAGAGTTTCCTTTTACTTAAACGCTTGTGTTTTGTTAAATGTCAGGGACAGAATGTGGCTAGTACCTGCAACAACACGACAAGTGCACCCAGTAAAAACTCAAGCAGTAATTGCTTGAGAAATTAAATTTCTCAGACCAAATACCGTACTTCAGAAAAAAAGAAACAAAGACATGTCAGATGACAGAAAAGAAGAACAAGAATGTTGTTGAAATATTCATGCTGAAAGTGAACTGTAACACTTATTTGGAAACTGATGGGGGGTGGTGGTATTTAAAGATTACCGATTAAAATTAATTGTCTTGATTGAATTTTCAGTTTTAAATAAATACATTTATTTATTTAAAAATATTTGCCAGATATATATAAATCCATCTTTGGTTACTTTATTCTTGTAACTTGGAGTAAAATTACAGGGGTTTGGATTAGTATCACAGCTGCACTCCCTCAGAACATCAGTGACTCACAGATATGCCTTTTAATGCAGAACACTCTCTTTAGTGTTACAGGAAAAAAAAAAAAAAAAAAAGATGTGATTTCCTGCGTTCTGTGGGAACTTTGGCTTCCTGAGAGCGCCATTTAGCTTATTCTCATAAATCTTTCTACCAAATGCAGAAAGCTCAGTAAAATTCACTCCCTTACTTAATCAAAGTTATTTTATAAGACTTTTTTAAAGTGACATCTAAGTACTTAAACTAGCTCTCTACTGTTCTCTGCTGCTTTCAGCTCCTGATTTTTTTTTAATTCATATGCCCATGTGAAACCCCTCTATCAAAAATAGAAGAGTACAAGTTACCTTTGCATATGTTATTATTCAGGCTTTAATCAGACACATGGTAGAGAAGATATACAATACTACTCTTCTCACAGGCAGGTAAGCATTTAAAAAATGCCTTCCATTCAGTCACCTTTTGCCCTCCCTGTAAATACCAGCTTGTGGCACGTAGAATGAACAATAATCCATGAAAGCTGGATGTGAAGCCTCAGCATGGCATGTGGCTCTGCTCACACTCAAAGCTCAGTTGAAACTTATTAAAGAGCCTTTCAAATAGCACGGTATTTTCCTGGCTGTAGGTCGGGTTGCGCCAGCATTACCATCAAAAAACCCTATTATTCAACCTTTGTAGTTTAGACAAAGGTGGCCAAATCACAGAAGCAACTTTGAATTTGAGAAGTGAAGCTGGATTATGAAAGAAATTTATGGCAGTCAACTCACAGCACTGCTAAAACAATTCAAATGTATACTGCAAAGTAAGTATAGAAAATGCATAAGAGTTTCAGAAAACTTTTTCCTTCCAAGTGATTCAAATTGATTTTGCTCAAAACAATGACAGATGGCCAATGGTAGTTGCCTAAATACAGCTCAGTGCTCTAACAGGGGTACAAGAACAAATTTCCAATGCTACATTTAATCCTCTCTAAATTAGGCATGAAACAGAGTTTTTAGTCTTGCTGTGCTTCTCAAGTCCCTTAAATAAAAAGGTAATCTATAACTCATTATAAACAATACCCAAAACAAAGAGGAACAAAAAGAGAGACATTTCATCCTCCTGTCCAATGGTTATCAAGGGACTTTCCATGTGACTACACATAAGATTATAACCCATTTACAATAGCCTTAATTTTAGCAGAAAAAGTATCCTATTAGCCTTTGGGAAGCACTGTTGGGACTTCAAACATCAGATCTTGTAGTTATATGCTAGCACCACTGTGTAAAGGCTGAAGCTACATAGAACAATTGTCATATTCTTATTTCACCAAGCATTAACTTAGCAATGTCAAGGACTACTCTATGAAAACTTGAGAAAACCGTAAAAGAAACTGTAATTCATTTGTTTATTATAGAAAATACTTTTTTCTTCTCACTCCAAAGTAGGTTTTCCAAAAACCTGGGATGGAGCAAAAATTTTCATTGTTTAGTATCAATGTTTAGAACATCATGTTCCCAAAGAAGGATCCTTATTATTTATTCCACTCTTCCTCCCCCCNTTACTAAGTTTCTACACACAGATAGCCACACCTCAATTATAAGCTTTGTCAATCCTTGGGGAAAGCATTGTTAGAAGACACTTCTTCTTCAAGGGGAACGTTACTTGCTGAAATTAAAAGAGTCACCAGCAAAAATATTAAAAATAGGTTTCATCTCTTGAATTCTAAGCCCAGGAATGTTGCACAGCTTTCCTCTGTTATCTTAGTCATTATTAACTTAGTGATATTCTTAACACCTAAATATTTGTACAGGAAAAAGAAAGGAAAAAGGAGCAGTAGACAGACATTCTACTAACCAGGAAGAGAACAGTTCAGACCATGCTGCAAGAGTGACCAGCAAAAGTTCTGATGCAAGACACAGCTTTCTCACTGAATTAGTCTAATAAAGCTCCTTCCATTTTATATGCTTATGTGAGCCCATCATGTTATCTGGGTATCACAAAGACAAACTAAATTGTTACTGCACTGCACTCACTACAATAGGGAACATTATCTCCTTTGTAGAGATGGAATACTGAGGCCAAAAAAAAGTCACCAAAACCATCTGGAGAATATGGGAAGAGGATTTAGCAGAGTTGCTCAAACCCTTGACAATAAAGCACTTTTCTTCTGAAACAACAGCAGCTTGGCCATTAGCACTCCAGCACAAGAAAACCTGCATAATTCCATGCCATTCTTGGAGTGAGAGGGAGCAGCTTTTGGCAGGGTTTTTTTCTGACTCAGCCTAGTTAATACCAGCAGTGGGAAAGGATTCAAGTGTTTTCCTTCCAGCAAACAGTGATTCTACTGGCAGAAAAGTAGGCATTTTTGCAAAGCTCTAGATGCAGAGAAAGGCAGGAGAACAACTTCCTGCCCTAAAGCTGCCTCATTCCAAACTTGAGTGTATGAATTACGTATGAACACGCTGCACTCACTGGAAGAACTAGGAATGTAGTGAGTGGGTCAATACACTCGGTATGAGAAGCAACAGTCCTTAAGATACAATGCTAAAGGATGCTTCAACAATATCAACAAGTCGACAGAACACTGAAACACATTGACTGGACAAGAAATGGGTAAGGAAACAACATGGACAACAAGAAAGAGACATCAACCTCATAGAAGAACCACTCTTACTCATAGTTTATTAAAACCAATTTTCCCCTGAATCATCTGAACAGCTTTCCAAAGATAGATGTCAGCAGAACTCTCTGTATCCATAGTTACAGTGGATAACCAGACAAATAATGGCAGCTCTAACTAGAAAATTAGGATTTGCCTATAATACAACGCAAATGTCATTGATTTAGTATCCCATACTCTGACTTACAGCCCAGCTGAATTACATATGACACTCAAACACTTTCTTAGAGTAACCAGTATCTAATTTCTATGGCCTTCCTCTAGCCACACAACTCCATAGGCCCTGAAAGCTAAAATAAAAGGAGATGTAATAAGTACAAAAGAAGAGGAATGAGAGAGATAGCAAATACACTACTTGCAAATACAAACACTACTGTGAAATAAGAACATTGGTCGTGCCATGATCTCACCATCCGTGTCACGTACAAGTTTGACATTCTCAGATTTTCCTCTCACTCAGCTTTATTAGAGTGGGAAAGGCTCAGTACAGATCTAAGGTATCTAAAGAATATCAGACATGAAGAAAATGAAGGGAAACGAAAGAGGTTGTATCAAGTGGAAGCAGAAGGGGTTGAAACTAGAGGAAAAAGATTTAATGAGTTCCAGGAGAAAGATATACATATGTGAGATTGACATCTCTTAGACCACTGAGTAAGAGGAAGCAATCAACACTGAAATAGAAAGACAGAAAAAGTAGTTCTTATTTCATCTTTAAACTAGACATTTTTAAGTTTATCATTAGAAATTCTTTCTAAGAGTTGTCTTTTTTTTTGTTGTTTTAATTATTAGAATGCAGGAATTGAAAGTGAAATACTCAATGCCATAAGCTTTTGAATGGAATTCATAGCTTAATTTCAAATAGGAAAATACCAAGATGTCTAAACAGTCTCTACAGATGCATGTAATCAAAATAAAATCTCGGCAATGCTTTTTTAGAAAATTCTTAGCACACAAAAACAAAGAAATCTCTTTGAAGAACATTGCTGACCAATTTTAAGGAAGAGGAAAGCTGATATTTGGAGGATCTGGATTCAGACCCAAGTAGCTGTTAGAAATAAGTGTGTGAAATGCTTCTGTTGAAATGTAGACCACATAACTCTCATGGCATCAGAGATTTTCTCCGACCTCATTTCTGGTTTTGTTCAAGGATTTGGACCAGTTTTATGAAATATCTTGAAACTAGTGTAATCAATGACTTCATATAAAAATTATGCCCTCCATTCATACTGATGCTTCTGAAAACCACTGAAGAATAAGAAGCTTGACAGAGGTGCAGAATCAATGTGTACAAGCAGTGAAACTTGAACACTTTGATTTTCACATTCCTGACTGATGAGGCTTTGAGCAATTCACAGTTTACAGTTTATCTGTAAAAATAAAACAGCTGGCACCAAGAAACCCTCTGGGTTTTGAAGTTAAGGCACACACACAATGTACTGGTGAACAGAAGAATCCCTCTTCCGTTATCCACAGGTGCCACAGTCCAACATGTAGCATGAAATCTGCCTCAATTGCAGGTAGGATGCCCCTTTCTCACTGCAGCTAGGAGTCCCCCAGAGGGATAAAATGAGTGGGATGGCCGGGGCTCTGAGTTCCAGAGTAAGGAGACAGACTGAAAACAGGTAAGGCTGAGGCAAGAGGGTCAGAAAGGACAGCATCCCAACACAGCACAATATTCCTTTGCTTTCCAGGGTGACCTATTTTAGACCGTTCTATAACCATAAATGTGTATAGCCCCACATCACAGGTTGTATCTCAGAAATGGTACATATGCTTTATGTAAGATCCAAAGTAGCAGCAAGGAAAGTTTCACCAAAGCTGCTAAAAGATGAACCAGAGCCAAACAGACCAGGATATGCTTGCTAAACACAAATGTCAGTCACAGAGCAGACCTTCAGGCTGTGACACCATACTATAAGTACAGTATATTTTCTCATTATTTTTCATGGAAACATCTGAAAGTGTTTTGAATTTGAGCAATACAGGTTAAGTAACACTGTCTTGCTGATTCCCTCCCTGTGACTGGTGCACCAAGGCCTAAGCCAAGCAGCTCCTGACACTTATTTCCTCTTCTCTATAATTTCCATCAGGAATTGCAGTGTGGTTTCTTATGGAGTATTTGCTGACTCCTCATTATTTTTAATGAGGCTATCCCAAGGCCACAGTAAGCCTATTCCATAGATTCACAAAAGCTGGAGATGGAAAAGACCTAGGTCATCCAGCCCAAGCCTTTGCTCCCCATCCCTCCCTTCCCATTCGTCCAGTATGTGATTGTTTCCTATGAGGTATTTATTTCTTGCTTGCTGGCCTGGTAACATCTGATTTATCCACTGCATCAAATAACCGCAGATAATTAATTACATGCTTTCAGTGCATATAGAGCAAACTGCCTACCCAGAACTCAAGCTCCCACACCAGCAGTCAGCCAACTGAATTCATTTACAAAGCAAACAATAATGTTGCTCACCAGCTCCTTAAATTACTTCTGGAGGCCTTGAAACATTTTCTGTAACTTTCAGATTCTGACGTTCTGAGGATAAGGTTACTTTTTCCCACTGATCCAGTTTGATTTTTACTAATTTTCTGCTACATGTTTTACTCAGTCTCATTTACAATTTAGTTACCACAGAAAAAGAGGAGTCTTAGGGTCTGGGTTGGTGGGGTTTTTTTCCTTCTTCTCCTCAGCTTCAACCAGCAAGCCTGGTTCTGTTGTTGCAAGAGAGCATAAAATGTGTCTAAGTAATGAATAATACCTGAAGAAAAGAATGTAAGGAAAAGAGTTTCACTTAACAAAACTCTCATTTGGCATTTTGTTTTAAATATTTTTTAAAGGTCAACTGCTCTTGAAGGACTTTAAAGGTTGAGTAGGAATATCTCAGCATCTGAACAAAATGTAATACCTGAAAGGTAGTGAAGCAGTGCAACGTTATGGATGGGGAGTTTGACAAATTACAAGGTCAGCAATCATCATAATTCGCCTCCTCCATTTTTGCACTTACTATTTACACTCCATATTCAAAAAAGCATACAAGGTTTCTTATGTTTCTTCTGCTGCTTCATACTCTCTCCTTACCCCATATGTGTATCAGTCAGAAATACAAAAGACATTTATTTGTATTTTTGTCTCACCTGTGTTTGCTCCCAAAGATAACTCCAGCTTTCTCGAAAGAGGCAACCTTTTCTCTCTCAAAGGTACAACAGAACAACTGCAGGATGAGAAAAAAACAGCAAACACCTACCTGTGCCCTACATGTTTTGCAAGCTGTGTTCAGGTAAGGTGTTATCTGGTCACACCAGAAGATGCACATGCTGCACTGATGCACTCTAACATGTCCAATAACAAGTGCCCAGGCTCTGCTTTTGTCCCTAGAAAAACATTTTTAATGGTTTGGGCACTTTTCATTCCAACCTTGTGAAAACAAGTGCTGACCTGTTAATTCTGATTAGAATTAATGGGAAACCCACAAGTATGATTCTACTTCTTGTCTTTCTTACATAATTTCCTCTGTCAGTCTTTGCCTCCTTTTCATCTTTTTACCCCACCAGCCTCCTAAATATCTAACTTTCATACAGCATGAAAATGAGCAGATAAACTGAATTACATGAAAGGGTTAAAAAAATTAATATTCATCTCATCTTCTCTCATGTTTCATCTTGTGGTTCATTTTCTGAGGAAATGAGAAGTAAATAACCTCTGAACAAGAGGACAGACTTGCACAGATGTTGGACAGCTTCTCATAGTCCAGACACCTGAGGGACTGTATAAGTAATGCAAAGAACAACTAGAATGATCTCAAGAAGGCATGTCTCCTTCTCTTTTCTATACTGAATTGATGCCTTAAGAGGTATGCTTAATATTTTGGAGAATTCACTTTAGCTAGGTGTCTGGATAACTTGGAATATTAAGGGCCAGAAGAGCCTGTGTTCCTGTGTGTTTGCAGTCTTTCTATAGATAAGTGGGGTAGTAAGTCAAAACACAGAGTTAGGCTTCCAGGCCTACTAAAGGCTGGACATAGATGGGGTTACGTAACAAGTGACCATCCTGCTGGATGCTTAAGGGACATAGAAGTAAGATGGACTTTGGCTGGATAGTGTGGGGGACGGCACACTGAAAGTTATAAAAATGAAGAGATTGCTATGGTTTTTCTCTTTGGATCATTGGACATCACCAGTAAAGCTGCACTTTCCCTTCACCTCTGCAAACTGCGTGTTTGTGTTATTTCTTATCTGTTTCAGGCATTGCATTGTTAAGAAAAGGCCTGTTCTCAACATTCCTTTTAGGATGCCATGTCTCCCATAAAAAGCACTTTCATTTGTGAATTGGGGATCTGTTGACTTTTTATAAACCATGCCTTCTGCTCTGCTCTTCACATCTCCAAAGGAGAAACAGCCAACAGTAAACTAGGATTGGATCAATTATTTCCCTAAAAAGACTGACAGAAGAACATATATACAGTGACTGATCTATCTTGTATTAAGAAAAGCATTATGAATATAGTTTCACACACAAGCCAGTGACAGGTCAAGAAAAAAAAAAAACTTACTGCCAATCAGGTATGCAAAATACTTTGATATAACAAAGATTTCAAAGACTCACTGCACCTGGACCTTTTTTCATGGGCTTGTTCCATTTAAATCCCTAAAAGAACCTTCAAATCTGGCTCTGAAACTGTGCTGTCCTAAATCTTCAATGTGCTGTACATTAGTGTTCATATGACTGTAAATACACGGAAGAGGAAAGCATATCTGGAGGGTCCAGTGGGGTGGCAATAATAACACAGTCACTGTTGTCCTGTTTTGAGGATGGGAGGGGGAATCCACAAGCTCCTGTGATCTTCACTAATATTTTCCAATAATATTCTCAAAATACCAATATCCAGCCCTCCAAGCTTAGAAGATTTTTCACTTCAGAAACTGATAATCTTTAAGCCCCAGGTCTGTGGTTTGGGATGCCATCACTGCATATAGTTAGTTAATTTCTTCTTTTTTTTTTTTTTTTTTGTTAACATAATCTATGGTGAAAGTCCCCATGCAGTGCAGATTAATATAAATGCAATTTCCCCAGATGTTAAAACTAAAGAAGATATGTACACTATGTGCAGACACTCTTTGAGGATAGTCTTGCCTTTGAAAAAACTGAGATGTAGTATGGGATGACAGCTACTGATTTTTACGTGTTACTGAAAAGAACAGCTGAAATTCAACTATTTTTTAAAGCTACCCACCATACCCTCATTCCCTAAGACGACAGACCAAACTTTTATGATTTGTACTTTGGGATTTTTTTTTATTCTGAAAATCTCTCTGCTATCAGCCAAGGTTTTTGAAGCTCATTCAAACCCCCAAATATTTGGAAAGGCAGCCTGTACTCTACTAATCAAGGCAAATGCTTATTTTATAACATTGGTAATCTCCCCAAAAGCCTCTCCTCTTTTCTTTATATGTGAGACCTGAAACTGCCCTTCAGTTTTTAATACACCATGAAACCAGGGCCTGATCTCTTGCCATTATACATAAGGTCATTTCTGACACACATTCTCTTTTTGCTGAATTCAATCCATGCTACAGCTCTCAAGAGATTAACTGCTCTTATAGCAGTAACATAGTCACTAAGGCTGACTCTGACTTTTGGGATTTTTTTCCCCCTTCCTCTCTTTGTTAGGATAGGACTTTTAATTCCTTTCTCTCTTAAAAAAAAAATAATTGTGGGTCAAAGGAATAAGAAGTATTCAAACTATTAAGTGATGGCAATTGCTCTTATTTCATAAGCCTGAAATCCTCTTTTTTCCATATAATAAAACCCTTGCAGATCCTCTGAGCAAAAATGTACTGGATTAATTTCTAGTATCCACCTCAGGAATCCCTAGGCCAGAAGAGGTGACATTAGCTTCTAGAAAAAAGTCTCAGTAAAATAATTTATGATTATTCACAAGGGGAAACTTTGCAAAATCTTCCAAAAATGCAAGCATGCCAGCAACTCCTGCTGGGATCAGGAGTATCACTTGCAGCACTGCTTTAACCACTGTTTCACCTCCACACTTGTCAATGCATAAATCTTTCATTATTGCTGGGAATAACTGAATGACACCTGGGAACAGCATTGAAGGAAGACAAAAAAACACTAATGCTTCCTTAAAACAGATGAATCTGAGGGATTTATCGAAAATATTATGGTCAGCTGTATCTTAAATATATTCATTTTATTTTCAGAGCATTCTTGAAATGCAATAGGAGATGAAGTGCCCTACAGTTAATCACAAAGAGATAAAATCCATTAGGTTTCAAAAACCAGACTTCAGGTTCAGTCTGGTGATTTACTAGAAACTGCTGAAGATGGACTTGTACTACTGTGGAGTTTATTGGATTAATGTTCTAGACATTAAACAATTTAGGAACAGCAATCTTGTGGCATGGTTCAATCTGTACAATGTGACATCTGAAGCATGCTTTGTGGGAAGAATATACCCAAACTATTGAGACTATATTTGAAACCTCATCCATCCATCAATCCTATACAATCAGGACAGCCAGCTTTCCTCACTCTTGCAAAAATTCTGGTTATTTAAGTTCTGTCATTACCTAGCACATCATATTTAAAATGTAATAAATTTATGTACTCAGGAATATATGATAAACATACAGTCAAAATCTAGAAGTGCCACAGTTTAAGTGTCAGCTATCATCCTTTTGGAAAGAAGGGTCTAAAAAAAAATTGGTATATTTCATGCATTTTATTTTCAACCTATAGTTCTTGGACCACTTCTAAAATAATCTGCAAGTTACCTAAGAAAAGGAAGCACCCACATCCAAGCTGTAATTCATCATATAGGTATCTGTCATTGTCATTAATTGCAAAAAATATTACTATCTGACATAAAAATTATCTATATATCTCATAGATGAAAGACGTGCATTTACATTTAAATAATAACATGATAATGTTTCAAGTACAAACCCTCATCTCCACATTTGTAAGCCAGTCCATTAAACCTGCAACGGAAACTTATTGGGATAAATACATAGGAGGCCTTTATGAATGCCCTGCGTATGCAGTGCTGGTGTAATTTTTCATTTTTATTTGGGTACTTATAAGTAAGTATCTTTTCTTATAACTGTGATAGCAGGTGGAAGCTAGGAAGGCTTCCCTTTGTGGTTGTGCCTACCAAATGAGCAGACAATCAAAGAACAAGGAGCAATGGTTTTAAATTGAAAGAGGGCTGGTTTAGATTAGATGTTATGAAGAAATTCTTTACTAAGCACTGGGTGAAGCACTGGGACAGGTCATCCAGAGAGGTTGTGGATGCCCCATCCCTGGAAGTGTCCAAGGCCAAGTTGGATGGGACCTTGAGCAACCTGATCTAGTGAGTGGCATCCCTGCCCGTGGCATGAGGGTTGGAACTAGATGATCTTTAAGATCCCTTCCTACCCAAACCATTCTGTGACTGATTCTATGAAAAGTCCCATAGTGATCAATTCCAATATGTCACTCATCCTTCCCAAATGACACTCCTAGCTCAGTTGGGTTATATTTCTATAGTTCAATAAACAGATAGCTGAGGACACATCAAATCAACTTGGACAAATTCAAATACAGTATTCAAACACACTAAGCACCAAATACTTTTGGGCCATTCATAAGTATGTTCACAGAGAAAAAAATTAATCCATCCACTTTCATTTTTAGCAACCTCCCACCTCACATATCTATACCTCATTTGAGTGTTCTGATTGAATATTCAGCACAAGAAAAATTTCAAATGTATAGATTTATATTTGCCATGCTTAATTACAGTTGAACCAACATTTATGGTACAACATTTTAGAAAATACTTCATACTGACATTTTAAAATGTATGGTTTACAAGTGACCTGAAAAACGTAAAATATCTTTGTTCACAGTTTTGCTGCAAATAACTTACCTTCCTTCAACAGAAAGGAAATCTCAAAACAGTCTGAAAATTTTTGTATGTGTATACATGTAAACATTTACATATGTACAGTCACACACACATGCACACAAAAGATCACATTTTGTAATAAAGGGATTTCTAAAGGGTTACTATATGAAACTATTCCTCTGCTTTTCTTGTTCTGTCCAGATTCCTAAATAAATAAGCAAATGCAGTGTAGAGTGAAGATGGGAGAGATAGTTACTAATGCATACATTTGTTCTGAGCCTTCAAAGACTCAGTGACCTTCAAAGATGATCAGATAGAGCTATGGTTGTATTCCCACTAGCCACTGCACCAATAATGAAAGCTTAGTATCACTGTGAGTGAGACCTAGTCTTTCCACTTCAATTTAGATCAGAAATACACTAGATAACTCTGCTACCACAATCCTAGCATCATTAAGGTTGGAAAAGACATCCAAGAATTGTGAATTTGGTGTGAACTTGGGAGGACCAAAAATCAATTGAAATCCATACACGAAGAGATACATTTATAGAAGAAACATTTATGCATAACTAATAATGACTTAATATCTGTATCCTGGCACAGACTAATGCTAATTCTTTTGTGTTTTTTTTTTTTCCAAGGAAGCACATAGCCAAACAATTAATCAATATCTGGTCAAATGATAGGTTTGTTTGAAATCCAGTTATACCTTTGACAGTTGGTCAAATTAGTCTCACAGTAATTCAACCTCTCCATTTTATCCTCAGACAGGTACAAACTTGAAAACTTCATTAAGTACCTACATTAAAAAAACTAACTTTAAAAAAAAAAGTTTTCTATCCCCTCTTCTTTTAAAGTTAAGAATTTTTGAAATTCTCAATGGAATAACTCAGCTACTATTTCATTCAGGGGTTTTTAAAGCTGAAAACCACAATCATTTCTTCTTGATGCTTTTTTCTTGAATAGAGGGAGACAGTTGAACTCTCAAGTTGTACAGCATCAGAATATCAGAATCCAAGCCATCAGAGAAGTTAAAGTATGATGAACAGCAGTGGGGAAGAAAGGGATGTGAAGCTATCATAACAACTTCATGCCTTTTTAACCTACTGTTTCAGTGGAGGTTGGAAACACTTTTTATCTTACTCTTTCAGGGTCTAATTGCTCATCTAGCATTGATATATATCACAAATGTGTTGTAGAAAAAAACATCTGAGATAAGTAATATGCTGTGGTATGTCTTCCTATTTGACAAGAACAGTTTCCAGAAAATTATCTCTCTACAATTTAAAAATTACTATGAAGGTGACTTTTTTTCTTTTTAATAGATGGATTTAATAGATGGATTCACTCATGTCAAATTTATGACTTATTCCTCTACAAATACTTCAGATCCTGATGATTTAAGAGTCCTTATAACTGTTGCTTTTAACTTGTTTCCCACGAAAGAGTTTGTAGCTTGCACAAGTCAGAAGTGAGCCCTCCACAGCATCCACATCTCTGCTACAGATTGTGTAAATGGCTTACCCAACCTACATACATAAACCTTTCCTGAGGAGGCTTCTGAAGTGCTATACACCTCCCACAAGACACAGTAAAGATCAAATTATTAATTTCAAAAAACCAGGGTTTTTTCTCAAGTGTTTCAGCCCTTGAGATCAGTATGCAATCAGGTATTTAATCCTATGTATTCAAAACAATGACATTGTCCCAAAGTATGTAAGCCTGTCGAGACTTCTGCACCTCAAAGGCCAACAGCAGATATCAGAGATTAAGAGCAATGACTACTCACAGAGTATCCCTTCATCACTGTCCTATTAATATGTTTAACAAGCTGTCACACTTTCCTCCTTAACCTGAAGCACCAGGAGGCAGCCCAGCCCCAGGGGGTCTGGCAGGCAGACCCCTGATCCTCTGCCTATATTCAGATGTCAGTTTTGTCTGTGCAGCTTTTCTGCACCCTAAGAGATCAGCTTGCTGGAGGGGGACACACAGGAGAGACCTATTAGCACTTCCACAGCTCAGGCCACTTTGCTTGATTACAAATTCATTGAAATTAAATAATTTTTAATTTCACACTAACCTCAGCTATTATAAGTCAAGTCAGCCAGACCAGGGAAATGTTCACTGAAATATGAAACTGTCTGTCAAAGAGGTGCCTGATTATAGGTTCAACTTCAACAATCTGTCACTTGAGAGACAAGAACAAAGCAAATTACTTTTCACAGAAATTATTAGAAAATAGTGCCTTGATTAATTATGCTGTTTCAGAAAGGATACAAGAGGGAAAAAAATGTTATTCCGGTTCTGAGCTCTGTAAGTCTGAGTGTGGTATTCCAGCTTGTTGAGTGGTTTAATCATCTGGAAAATCCATTTCTTATTTTTTTTAAACTTTTTTTTCAAACGAATAAGACTTATTTTACACAATAAAAAAAATAAAAATAATAAAAAGTATTGTCATCTCTGTATCTATGAAAATAATATCTAGGCTTTTCATAGATGTTTCTCTCAATGTCCTCAGACTTCTCTGCAATAGCTCCAGGGAAAAGGAAATAATTTGACTGTGAGATATTGATAGGTTTGATAAAGATTCACTTGATATTCTTCCTGCCTTCTGATGACATGTTAACATAAAAGTTATTTATTAAATACGACTTTACAACAGAAGCATGTTTCAGTCCCAACAAAATTAAGTCTCATGCAAAATACAGCACCTCCTCTTATAAAAAAAGAAAAATAGTGGGTAGAGGAAAACTCCTTGGGGCTGTTGCTTACTTTCTAGTTTTTTAGAGCTCAGATCTACTGTGTTGGAACTATGAATTTAAACCTTGGTTAGACCTCACTGGGGTAAATGGAAAACTAACTCTTCCATAAACTCATATCATAAACCCGAGTTGAGTCAATATTACATTTTTAATATTCATATACTGGGCACCACTAAGTGATAGCATTAAAAATGTGGCATTGAATATGATGCATTCAGTGTACATGTAAAATACCAGTTGATTTTAGGCAGATTAAATGGGACTGAGCCTCAAGGTCTCCCATGTTAATCCTTTCTTTCTCTACTCAACATGCATTTTGCATTTACATCCACTTATTTTGAATGCCACTTTGCCACAAAGTTTGTTTTGCTTTCTAAGGATACAATTTCATAGCCTTCAAATGTAAGAACTACTCCAAAAAGTATTGTATTAAACAAGACTAGACATCCACAGGCACTTCTATCGTTACTGGAGACCATCTTTCTAACTGCCTCTGCATGACATGCATATAACAAGACAAATATTTTCATGTTTCCTCAGAATATTTTCCAAGACTGTAGCTATTGGTGAAAAAGGGACTTCTTCAGCCAGAGAAGGTGTCGTTGCATTTAGTAATCTTTGATAGGCTTTTCTTCCATCATTTTTTATACAGTCACTTTTTGACTCAATGTACATTTTCAGCATCCCCAGTATCTCATGTCTAGAAGTCCCACAACTTGTAGTGCAATAAAACAATGACAAAACAGGTTAAAGTAAGGAAATAACTACAGATGTCCTCTAGAAATGTAAGGATAAATTCACTGTCTCACACTCTAATGTATTATGTCTCATTTACACTATTTTGTTGTCTAGAAGTTCAAGGAGAGTAAAATTTATCAACTTACTGTGATTTTTTTTAATATCATGTCCCCTTCAAAACTAAGAGTGTTCATTGCTGGTGTATCTAATTGCCTGAGCTTGAAAACATCAAAATGAGAAAACAAAAAATCAAAGTCATTATATGGCTGCCTAGCACTTTTAGCACGTATACCTGGAAAAGACCCGACTTTTAAATATGTGTGTGAGCATGTAATACGTGTAATATTTTTATATGTGATATGTATATGTTAATGTTATATATGTATCTATCTATATCTATCTATCTATCATCTATCTATCAAAGACATATGACAGTTTTACAACCTTAATCCTTCTACTTCTAGGAGAGAAGCAGAAATGGAAATGAAAAGTGGGAATTTTCTTTCTCCCAGAGGATAAAACTCTTACATCAAACTTTGTTGGCATTCATATTTAATTTAAAAATCGATTATACTTTTAATAATGGTACTGATGATGCCAACTTAAAAATATGATACCTTTAAGAATAGGGAAGTTATCCCTGGTAGAATGTGGCTCCTGTTTCTCTTTGGATAGAGATGATTACAATAGGAGGATTCAATATTTGAAGTAGGACATGTATTTCTTTTCCAAAACCAGAGCAACTTCAAAGCTACTCAGACATATAAGATTATAGCTGATTGGAAAATCCTTCACCAAACAATTTTCTGCTCAAAAATACCATTACACCAAGATTGAAATTCCTTCTCAAAACTGACAAGATGTGCACACGCATACGTATTTGGGTGACTGAGAAAGTAAATGAACAAACTATGCTCAAGAATACAAATCCAAGAATGTCATCCTAAAAAGAAGGGTTATCGGAAGCTTACCATCAGGTATTTCAAAAGTAATCTTTGTTCTTTTTGAGTTTGTTTAAAATACTGATTCCAACTTCGTTTAAATTACTGATTCCAGCTTGTTTCACATTCTACACACACAGTAGCCCCACATTATCAGCTGTTATGACAGTATACACGAGGTATGATCTTTCTGTATGGATAGGAGAGAGTTGAAAAACTAGTAATGGCTACATAAGATATTTCAATAAAATTATTGTGCTTTGGCACCATTATAAACAGCCCAGTGCAAATGTGTGTGAGTGCACCAATAACATGCTTGTATGATGCATGCATGCAAATGCAGCCACAAACACTCAAGGTAAGTACGAACTGCTAAAAGCTCTGCTCTAAAACACATACGTAGAAGTAAATTCAGACACTTAAAGAACCCTCACTGCTGTCAGCAAGCTCCTGGGAGGAGCAGGATTACAAAACATCAGTGAGCTGGGACACATTTAAGCACCACAGCCCACTGCTGAATGCTTACATTTAACTTTTACTCAGCAATTTTTAGCAATTACTTGGCAATCCATCATCAAATTCATAAGACAAAAACCAACAAGAAACCTCCCCAAAACCTAGAGTTAAAAGAATAACTTTTTTCAATATCATCTTTGAAAGTACTTTGTATTATATGACCTAAACTATTAATTTCCAATTTATTTTGTTCCACTTCTTTTTTGAATGACTGATTTTTTTTTCATACAAAATACCTAAAGATAAACAAAGAATGGTTAAAGACAAAGAATGGTTAAAGACAAAGACTGTAGGAATAAAAGACAAATTATACTGGCAAAGGAAAACACATATGCGAACACTTCCAAGCAGCTACGAACCTGGAAGAGGAGAAGATTATTTCATTCAGAATATAACGTCCACTTGTGTGATGGAGGAGGTGAGATGAAAATAATAATTCTTAAATTCTGCATTATCAAAGTACTCTTCACTTCCAAAACACTTTCCTGGTAAAGCCTGGGAGTTTTATGTGGTCATTTTTTAAAAATACCACTGTCCACAATATTTTCTTCAGCTGTATACACTTACAGTGTCTGGAGAATACAGTAACTGGATTATTTAGAACATCATAGGTCTTTAAGAAACAATACCATTGATTTGAAAATTAACCTTCAAGTACAATTTATGTGTCTGCAAAAACACAACACATGAGACCCTTCACTAATCTTTTACCTTAAGGATAATAAGGAATAGCACCCATTTCATTTATATACATCAACTGCTGAGCAAATATAAGCAATGACTCTTCTGTAAGTCACTAGGCAGATAAACTATGAAAGTTGAACTTATTAACTGATCTCAAGGAACGCCATTTTAGGAACATCAAAAGTCACCTCACTTCTGTTGCAAGGGGCTTTCTCATATGATCTCATCCATAGTGATACTACATTTATTCTCTTTCATTCTAAAGGAAAAAAAAAATAAATCTCACTTCTGATTTGTTTCATGCTAGCTATTTTCCTCCCCTGAGAAGGTTTAAACACACATTATAAGTTAGGTCTAGTAATCATTCAAAGCAAAATTCTGACTCAAGCCCACAAGAGCTTTGTCCGCATAAGGACCACAGGCCTGGCCTCTTGTGAATACTTTTACTTAATAGTGAAAGACTTCTTTGTTTACTGTATTACCAGAACATGCATACGCGTATAAATGGGAGGCATTTATCATTCTCAAACAGTGATGAGGTGGCCACGGTTCATGAAGCAAGCAGAGAGATGAGACTCAGGAAATCTGGCTTCTTTTTCTCACTGGGTGACAGATTTATGTGACCAAACAACTGCATCTTTTCCTATTTTAGTACTCTATTTGCAAACTGTAGATGATATTTTATTATGCTGCAGAGTGATTTTAGATTAATGAATTAAATTCCCTGATTGATCATTAAACAAAGAGACTTCTTTGCAAATATAATCATCAACACAATGAAATATGAATGAGACACTGTTCAATGAGATGCAGAGGAAGCAGGAAATCTCTCATGTAACAAAGCTAAAGTATTTCCATAACATTAAGTTGTGGTTTAGTCCATCTTCACTAAAAATACATTTTCTACAAGCATCAGATTTGAAGGGCCTTATACAGAGGGCAAATTTTACAAAATAGAGAAACAAAAGAAAAGACATATATAGGTAACTTGAGCTCTCACAGGAATTTAACCTCTCACAATCCTTTTTGGGTGCACTATGCACACTCTTCTTTGCATAGCCATGTTCCCAAAATCCTTTGAGCTTACAGATGGTTTTGCTTTACCAGCGCCTGTACAGTGTAATTGCTGCCTGCCCCATCCTGCAGGTCACATTGGTATCACCACAGTCCTCAACCTTCTGCCCCAAACAGAATTTCAGTGGGACTGAGACAAGCTCAACGTAGGGTAGCGTAGGAGGGCAATACATCAAAAAAGAGCTCCCCAAACTGGGAAATTCTCTAGCTTCTCTCGCATGCAATTGCTATCGAGTCTGAAAAACAGCAAACTGGCTGATTACATACCAGGAAGATTCTGCACTCCGAACACTGACAGAGTGCGCTATAGTAGTCTTTTTAACAAATTTTAAGCGAAACTAGGGCATGGTGAAGGAGGTCAGAAAGTAGCAATCAATAGTATTCTTAGACAGTCATCTCCTAGAAAATCCACCATGCTATAAATGCTAGAAGCAATCATTTTCCTGAATGAAGAGGATGAGTTGCACTCAGCCAGTTAGTTAACATCATTTGAATCCAGATGATAAGAAAAGGTTGCAACAAGAAAAACTATGCAGTATGGATGCAACTATTGGACACTGAAGAGAGAAAAAAAAGGACTCAGGGGTGGAGGGAATGAAGTAAATAAAAATTAGGTTGTGAGAGCAAATCACAGAGGAGCTTATAGGAGAGCCCAGAAGATGCACACTAAGGTGAATTTGAGAATTAAAGTGTGAACCTGGTACAACACCACAACACAGCACCCTGGACCACCTGGAGCCATTGCCTTCAGCTGCATGGTGACCTACGACAGCTATATGCATATAGTGTATTACAAAGAGTATTTCCCACCTCTCCACAGGATAGTGGGGCAGATTTGTGCCTTTGTCATTCCACAAGTGCCACAACACTTTGTCCCAGTAGAGGACAAAGAGACAGGGTGTGTACCTCGGCTCAACACATCTGCCAGGAACCGACATCTGGGAATGTATTTCAGAATTAAAGGGAGTGAGCAAGATACTGCTGTTTAAAAAGATAGCATTTTATCTCTCATAAAAAACACACGACATTCACACGAAAAGATGAGAAGATAAAAAGTACTAACAAACCCCACCCATTTGGATCATAATAATGTACCGCATTATTTGAATAATTACTTTTAAGCAGTGCTCTCTAATGAATTATGAGCTTTACTCATGCAAAACAGACCAAAAAAGCTGTTAAAACTTAAGCAATCCAATTACAGTTCAGTTTAAACCCAGCAAAACCCCATTTTTTTGGCTAAAGACCTTAGAGCTGCTGGGGGTTCAAATAACACTAATACTTAATTTCCGCACTAAGTTTTGATTCTTTTCATTGCACATGCCTTGGTAGTTAGGTCTTTAAAATAAAATTTTAAAAGTGCCAATTATTACTTATGTCAACAAACCTATTCATTAAATTTCATCAATTCAATTAAATTCACATAAATGCAATTCCTTTTTGCAGTAGTGTTATGGGTTTTTTAGATTAAACATGCAACACCAATTTATTGCTTTTTAGCATACCTTGCATTAGGAAAAATCCCTGTCTTGCAAGTTTTATTATGTGGCATTATTGACAATGCAACTTATTCCATGGCAGCAGTGGCCTGCAAGCCAAATTCTTTCCCTGGTCACTAAGCTTAGTTCATGCAGACTGCCAGCCCCGGCATGGGGTCATCTAGCCTTATCCAGCAGCTTCTGTTCAGGTTAAGATGGAGCATCCCATGCTGGGACAATAGCCTCTTCAGGCTTCACCTCCGTGGTTTCTATATGTTTTCCTATAAATCTCTCTGTCAGGTATTTTACAAATTACTCTCTCAAGACATGCAAAGCAAGTAAAGAACAGACTTTCAGTTCTTCTCTTTGTGGGATATATCTATGTATTTATATGTTAGCTGCACAGAGATATACGTATAGGCATGACAGAAAGAAAAACATATATATCAAGGCAAAAAGAGGCAGAAAAAGATAGGCTTTCTTTCAAGGCATTACATGCACTTATTTAAAACAGAAGATCAGACTGAAAGCCCTCAGGCATACTGGAATTTCAGTCTTGTGAATGTAGTAATTTATGCAAACTTCTAAATTACAGGGAAGGAGCACGACAGTTGCAAACCATTTCAATATATTGTTAATTGAAGCATTTTCCATTCATATGGCTATAATGAAACTGTGACCACAACAACTGTGTAAAATATAAAACCAAAAGCAATAAAAACAAAGCCTTCACATTGTCATAATTCTATTAAAAAACATTTGAGTGCCACTGGTGATACTTTTTGTAACTGATAAAAAATATTTATTCTTTATTATATAATAATATTTATTATTTTATTTATTATTATTTTATTATTTTCTATAATAACATTTATTATTATATATATAATAATTGCCATTATGTTTCTTAATGGCAGAACTGGTCCCTGAATAATGAGAGCTGTAAAAACATCAGTGTCTGCACAGCTATCTACATTCTAACCTAAGCTGGGCAAAATTACATTTAAAGATACATAATTATTGCAAATACTTGTGTTAGTGAACTTCAGCTGCTGGTTTTTATTTTTATTTTTTTTTTGTAAGATACTAGTTTCAGATTAAATGCTTGCTAAAGAATCTTTTTAACTATGTATTTTTTATTAAATTGATAGCTTGAAAGTTGGAATCCTTCTGTTAGTAAAATCACATAGCTTTTTCCTAACTGGATAACATGCACTTGAATGTTTATCACACAGATGTTCTAAACATTTCTATGAAGTTTGTAAGTTCATGCTGGTGTTACTTATATAGGCTAGGCAACTGTTATCTAAAAGAATGCCATTTGATTATTATTAGCACATCAAATGTTTTGTACTTTAAATTACAATACACAAAAATAGATTTGAATGACTGACAGAGGTACAGATCTTCTCTGCATTCTCTAGCTAAACAATTGATTCATTCACATTTTGCAAATTTCATTATCTGATTATTATTATGATTTTGTATTCCACAAATACAAAAATAAATTTATTCATTGATTTATTGCACCACTTTCTTAATGTAGAGCAGTATGTTGTTTAAGAGGAATAGCATCTTATCAAAAAGCCACATGTTCTCATCTGTCCGAGAGTTTATTGTTTAAAATGCTTGGCTTATTCCCATCAATTCAATGGAAACTTCACAACTGTTTTCAGAGACAGCACAAGCAACCCTTATACACAGTTAGAGACTTTGCATCTAAAGTGTAAAGACTAAAGAAAAAACGTACACCACTAGGCAACCATTCCCCCATGTCCCACCTTTACAGAAGGCAAAATCAAGGTTTCTTGATGAGGAAAGCATTTTTCTTCATTCAGGCCAGCCATTTCCAGCTGACAGACTCCAGCATGCCATCATCTGTCTCTGTCACAGATTTCAGGGACTCCTACTGCGAGGCAGCAATGAGCATCAATCCTCAGCCAAACAGCTTGCCAACTATTTGAGATAGGAAAGCTGGCTTTCCCTACCCACCCACTCTCTCTCACCAAAACAAGAACACAGTAGACAAGCATAAAAAAATAGTCCCTCCAAAGGTCTTCAGGTCCATCACAGCATGAGAAGGTGAAGTAAGAAGTTATGTCAACAACAACAAAGAAATAAAATGAATGCTTTGATGTTATGAATAGCTGCTGATGCAGAAGGTGAAGCATGCTGCTTGCACTGTAACCCCTCCTGACTTCTCGCACATGTCCTCACTCCTCAGGGAGAAGCAGTCACAGTCATTGGTCATTTTTACTAGTTTCTCTTCAATTGAACTCCACAATGAACAAGCTTTTATTTGCTAGGAAACATTTTATTAGACGTTACAAAAGCATTGCAAGTATGCTCTTGATGACTTTCCAATGGGACTCTAAAAGAATATTTTATACCTCTATCAATAGTTGCCTTCATAAATATATTTTTTTTCAATCTTTATACAAAATCACCATTGCTACGCCTCTCCATGTTTTCGACTTGACATAAAGGAAACTCCTAGTGGGACCTGATGTGAACGATTCTGCTTAAATCCAGGAGTCTGCAGTACCTAACAGTCAAGTTCATCTCTACAAATGTCTTCATAATTACTACAGGAATGAAAAAATTATGTGATTTTCCCTCCCCTCAGCTAGAAACTGCCTCAGATTACTGCAGGACATGACTGTTATCCAAAACCAGTAAGTGTTTCTAAATTGTTTGCAGAGAGAGAATGCAACACTGTTTACTCTTTGGTTTATTTTTAAAGGAACCTTTGAATATAGACAGATTTTCAAGTCATGGAAACAGTCCATAGAAAGTCAACAAACACATCATCAAACGCCAGAAAACAAGTTGAAATGTCCCAAATCAGATTTACATTCTGTAACGAAAGACCAAAAAACACAACTGTATCAAAACACATCAGCTCTAAGATGTCAAGAGCATTTCCAAAGTCCTAGCTCACAGCAACAGCAAGGATTTTTTTTTCAGTCTCATAGATTGCAGCATAACAGAATCACAGAATTAGCTAGGTGGGAAAAGCCCAACCTATGACCTAACATCAGCTTATCAACTAAACCATGGCACAGTCCTTTTTAAAACACTTCCAGGGACCTCCACCATCTGCCTGGGCAGCCCATTCCAGTGGCCAATCACCCTTTCTGTGGGGAATTTTTTCCTAACATCCAGCCTAAACCTCCCCTGACACAACTTGAGACTGTGTCCTCTCCTTCTGCCACTGGTTGCCTGAGAGAAGAGACCGACTCCCACCTGGCTACAACCTCCTGTCGTAGTTGTAGAGAGCAATAAGGCCTCCCCTGAGCCTCCTTCTCTCCAGACGAAACGGCCCCAGCTCCCTCAGCTGCTCTTCAAAGGGCTTGGGTTCCAGACCCCTCACCATCTTTGTTGCCCTTCTCTGGACACATTTGATCATCTCAACATCTTTCTTAAATTGAGGGGCCCAGAACTCGACACAGTACTCAAGATGTGGCCTCACCAGTGCAGAGTACAGGGGAAGAATGACTTCCCTAGTCCTGCTGACTACACTATTCCTGACGATCCCACAAAATCAGTTGTATCCTACAGTATAACGACTGCATAAGCTTGTGTTCGTATGTGTTTGGCTGGGAGAGTTGGGAGTCAGACAAACTTGAACAACCAATCCAGGGTAAAATCTCCTTCTTGCCCTCAAACCTCAAACTCAGCAAAAAAGATTTATGTAGAAGGCAGCAGCACAACATGGTATCCAATGTGTCTAAGAAAAATATCTTAGGGAAGCATAGAATCATGGAATCATTAAGATTGGAAAATACCTCCAACATCATCAAATTCAACTTTTGACTGAACTCCACTATGTCAACTAAACTATAGCTCTAAGTGCCGCATTTCTTGAACACAGCCAGGGAAGGTGACTCCACCACTTCCCTGGGCAGCCTGGTTCAATACCTGATCACCCTTTTGGTGAAAAAACTCATCTTGATGACCAACCTGAACCTCTCCTGATGCAACTCGATGCTATGTCCTCTTATCTTGTTGCTAGTTGCCTGGGTGAAAAGCCTGACACCTACTTTGCCGCAACTTCCTTCCACATAGTTGTAGAGAGTGACAAGATCTCCCGAGTCACCTTTTCTCCCCCAGCTGCCTCAGCTGGCCTCTGTACGACTTATTCTCTAGACTCTTCCACAGTTCCATTGCCCTTCTCTGGACACACTCCACCATCTCAATGTTCTTTTTAAAGTGAGGGACCCAGAATTGGACACAGTACTTGAAGTGGAGCCTCACCAGTGCCGAGTTCAGTGGGACAATTACTTCTTTAGACCTGCTGACCACACTATTCCTGCTAGAGACCAGGATGCCATTGGCCTCCTTGTCCACCTGCTGACTCAAGCATCAGTATCCTCAAGCTGCATCTGACAGTTAAGTACGGCCAGTCCAATGCTTCACAAAAAAATGAAAGATGCAACAACTCAAAAGTTGAATTACAATATTACAGTGAAAAAAGCCCCTTCAAATAGGAAAATAACACAGATTAAAAATAGAAAATAATTTATGAAAAATCACTGAACCAGTATGCTTTCTATTCTCCTATCTGAGAAAAGTATAATCTGGGCTTTTTTTCTCAAGTAGAGAGAAACTACTTACACCACCACATATGTAGTCATGAAAGCAATATAATTTATTGCATATATTATATTGCATTCACAAGTAATATATTAGAGTATTTCCTGTCATGCAAAACCAAGAAAACATCTGTAAGCTGAATGATTGTTTCAACCTGGTAGGTGTGCAGTCTGTGGATGGACATCTGGGGATCTGATGCTAACGGGCAAGTGGGAGGTAACAGCTTGACTGCCATGACTGCAAGAGAGACAAGGAAGCTTCCCAACAGATGGATAACTGTCAAGCCATAAGATAATCCCTAACTATAGGAGAATTTGTGATAGAGGGCATACTAGGTTTTAAGGCAGTAATTTAAACACACTGGCTCTGAAAAGTAATTATGGCACAGAAAAACAACACATTCAATTCCAAAGAAGCCTTTAATCCATGTTTAAATAAGCTCTATACTAAACAGACTTGTGCCTGAACACCTGCTTTTACCACAAGATTTGGGAGTAGCTTGTGTGTTTTTCAATTAAAGACTAATATTTAACTTTTGCAGGAAAGCAGTCTACTTGTTCAGGGAAGAGATTAAAAATTAAAAGGTTAATTTGTTATCACACTGCAGATGTCAATCAGAAGCAAAACTAGAAATCCTACTGAGCTAAAACTCAAGTGATGTGTATATAATCACATTTCAGATTTGCTGGGGATTAGAATAGATCAGTAGCATGGCTGCAGCGTGAGGGCCAACAAGGATTAACTTGTATTCAGCCCTCAAAAAAACTCTGCTACTCTCTTCCTCCAAACCACTGAGGGATTCATCAGCTGATACCCTCCTCTCACCTTCTGTAAACAAGTGGCTAGAGAAAGCAGAGACCAGGAGAATTCAAGATTTGTGGTGTTCCACACACAGCTCCTCCCAGGCCAGAGCAGGTGTTTGCCTATGAAGACAGCATGAAGCAGCTGTTCCCCAAGGATGTGGATGATAAACTGCACCTCTGAAACACACTTACAAAGGGAAACTATATATGAATACATAACCACTGTCAAGCACTTTATTTCATGTCTCTCTACTAAGTACTCTGCAGATCAGGCTAAATCCACTGGACAGAAGGATTTTCAAATTGCTGTATCAGGAAAAACAAAACAAAAACAGTACACTGAGTTCAGGACAAGATATAGATTAGCATCCTTTCTTTTCTCATGAGAGCCTCTTACTTTGTAACTTTTTGTTTTTCAAGGGTACTAATTGTAGCCTTTGGGTTTCAGTGCAACAATAAGTACATTTTATTTACTGTGGTGATTTTCCTCCTCCATTCTTCTATCTCCTCTCGTTCTCTTCCCTGCTCTGAGCTTTTTAAAAAAGTGCTTTTAGCTTGCTTTCTTCCACTATCTACTGCGGATAGTGCGAGTAGAGAAGAGATACAGAAGCTTTTTCGTCTTTTAATTTCAGTGACAGTTCATAACCTCATACAGTATGAGAAACAAGACTGTCATTGCTTATTAAATACCATACACAAGTAGAAATTTCAAGTCTTTCCAATTCCATCCTCAATATTTCCAAATACCTATTCGTAGGGTCTCAAGGTGAAAGTTCTGGACACCCAATTTTCACAGTCAAAATTGTCAGAGACATTGCATACCATATAAAAATGGCTGCTTAATGAACGGGCTATTAATTTATGAAACAAGGCTCATCAACTGTGGTTACCTGAGATTTATAACAACTACTTCAGCTAACATGCCCTGCTTCCTACCCAACTCCCTCCTCCCCAGTATGAACAGTTTTACAGCTGGAACAGTGATCTCATGCTCATGGTTAATACACCTTGACTTTACTTCAAGTCACAATTCCTCAGCCCTGCTTCAGTTTTCCATATTATTCTTTTGGGAGCAAAATGTGAAAATTCCTTGAACAGATTTGAAGAGCAGCTTCTTAAAATAAGCTGCCCATAGCTGTCAGCTCAGTATTAGGATCACATTACCAAATTCAGAAAAAAAAACCTGCTAGACCCTCAGAGAATTTAAGTTGTTCAGGCATCTAAAGAGATACATTACAGCAGTTGGAGATGCCCCTGTTGTACAGAAACTACATAATACTAAATAATTTTCTTGCATTTATTTTTATAATAATAATGACTACATTATGTCATTCATTATAGAAAAGGAGAAATTCTTACTGCATTCTACAGCATCCTACTATGAGTAGCATTAAAAACTGCTGCAGAATACATTTATAAATAAAATAATTCTATACATGCATGCCTAAAACTTAGAATTACTTCTTATAGAGATTAAGGGACTGTTCAGGTTAGGTCAAATTCTGTATAAGTGAACTCTGTCTAAGGTTGCAAAACATCAAAGAACATGTTTAATATTTGACTTTATTATGTTGGCCAAACTTATGTATTTTCTTAGTTCAGCTGGGTAACAGATGACCATTTAAACATATTTTACTGCTTTATTGTAATAATCTTAGAGATTTTCTTCCCCCCCCCCCAAGAGAATGAAAGAATTTTTTTCTTCCTTAAACAAGAGTTTTGTGTCCCATCCTCATGATGAGGGGAGAGGAGGGAGTGGGACATGCCAAAAAAAAATGCATTCCTAGGGCAAGTGCACTGTTGTTTGCAAGTTTTTGGTTACTTGTTTAGAGGCATTTCTTAGAACTAAGAGATGGGCATGGCTAAGTTATTTATTCTTTTATTACCTTAAAAATCCGTCACATCAAAGAGGAAAGAGTCTATGGTTTTTTTGGGGTTTTTTGTGACATATTATTCCACTCCTTCAAATTGGAGGAAAAATGAACTCTCCATAAGATTTTTAACTCCTGATTACCATCTTAACCCTACATATAAACTTGACTATTTAAGCTGAGCACAAGAAATCACTGCTTTCATTAGGTTTCATGCTATATCACTTGCTCAATTTACTAGAATGTAAGTACGTGTATAAAGGCAGTGGCCTTCAGTGAATTCTTAAATACCCTGCTAAAACATATGAACCCATGTGCGAGATATCCCCTCTACTTTGCTTGAACATTTTTAAGCAATCATTCTATAAAACTTTTTTGTGTTTTTACAGCACAAACAGTGGCCTGGAGAATATGAACAAACTGTATTTTTAAGGCCAACATCACTTTCTGTCAATTAATCCTCATTGTTAAAATAAAGTATTACTGAAAAATAATACTACAAATACTACAAAAGTATTCATGGGTGGGTTAAGGTATGATTCAAGAAAACATACAGATCGAAAATACCAATGGCAAGTAAAAATGCATTACTTCAACCATATTGTTGAAGAGGACTGTCCTGTATCACTCCTGCAGCTATTCAGGTCTGGCACAGTATCAGCTTTTCCCATATGGCTTTTTCTTCCCTTGTTGAAAGTGAATCTTTCTGTCAAGGAGCAGCTGTTCTAAATTATCACATCAAATTTTAACCTTATAGTAGACAACCACTGAACCCACAGATTCATGACAGTGAAATAGTTTGCCTTCTTGACCTATGAAGGATTTGTCATTGTTTAGGTCTATCTCTGCCTTAGCACAATAGCTACACTAGTTGCCAAGGTATCTGATGCAGGCAGGTACTTAAAACTGAAGCTTCAAATTCTAGGCAATGAACTTTGCATCTTCTCTCCCAAAGCAGATTGTGTGAAGTCCAAGTTATTATTTTCCTGGTATGCTATCAAGACTAAAACTGCAATTTCAAATATAAGGAGTATGTGACATTACAAATGCAACACTTGTTATTCAGTTTGCCATTCAAAGAAACAGTAAATTCTGATTACTTCTCCTGCAGTCTAAGTGTTTCAATGAAGACTGATATCAATTGCTGGTTATTTAGATGTCTGCCAACAGTATGTTTTGACAACATCTTGTGCTTCATGCTGAGGAGCAGCAGACATATAGAATATTCTTGTTGTCTTGTACTCATCTTTCAAGATGGTTCTTACTTTAAGAGCATTTTCATTGAATGCTATCAAAAGTTACAGCTCTCGCTACAATTGCTCTCTATTTAAAGTCTAGTACCAGCTGTCAGTTATAAAGCCTAACAGGGCTTTGCATTACAAGTTCCACTCTGGAACTAATAAGGGATTGTCAAATAGCTCTATACACAGATGCCAGCAGCAGAGAAACCGATGGAAAAAGCGCGTGCTCAATGAATTCACACTGACAATACAATCTTTGTGCAACTCTGAGCTTAAGCTGACACTCAAAATCACCAAAGACCCTACAAGCGAAACATGCTCAGGATGATACTATTAATTTAGTTTTTAATCTTTTGAAAGTCTCCAAAGAAGTGAACCCATTAAAATGAAAAGGTTAAGGAAATGCCAGCAAGATCCCTTAGGATTCTCTGTGACAGACTTCCGTAAGATATTTGCAGTAAAATCCTGCACAAAAATTCAACAGTAGGGATCTTGAACACATAAGTGACAGGGAATTAAAGTAAAAATTTCTTTGTTAAAAACAGGAAGTAAATGTTTCACGAACTTGTTAAATTGTAGAGTCTGGGTTCCGGGCAGCAGGATGTAGTTGTGGTGAGGGTATTTTTGTCAGAGCTCAGAGCGGGGTGGTCTTTTTGTTACTTGAAAAGCAGGTAGAGGGACAAGGAAGAAATTGCCAAAATACATACATGTGGCAGAGCACTTGTAAACTGGTAACATACCTGGGTTAAACAAACAAAGTGTAATTTATTCAGCTGCATTTTGTGAGTCATTAATACTTATGCAAATATTTCCATTTTCTGAGTGAATCTTTCCACTTCTTCACTCGTTTCAAGTGAAAAAATTCAATGCTAAATTCTCTGGTCCTGTCATATAATGACACAGTAGAACTGGACAACTTGGAGAAATTACTAATAACTTTTCTTAGGCTCCTAATCATTGAACATTAAGAATTGAATTTTTAAACACATCATAATCTCCAGCAAATTTAGTAAAGATACTTCTCAAGTAACTACTGAAAAAACATTTTTCTAAAATGAGTGTTGTATCAAAAACATCTCTTTTCTAGTAATTTCAGAATATTTCTTGTTTTCTTCTCCTCTGCCTCTCCAGGATGTGACAAATGAACCATAAGACAGTGCCCAATTAATTTTGCCTTAAAAAACTCGTATTTTAAATTTACTGCCTATGTTGAACAAATTGGAGAATATTTTCCAAATTTGTAAGAGTCAGAAAATGGTACATAAAAACTTGGCTGGGATCTTTAAGAAGTATTCAGTGAAACATAATTCTTCTTCCATAAAAATCATCTGGATATCTTCGATATAGAATTTATTTAACTCTTACAAAAGTTAAGCAGGAAGGTAAATCCTTCATTGTTTGCTCTGTTTATGCACTTATAGAATACAAAGTAGTTAAAAACAATGAATATTTTACAAATAAAGTGATTTATAATTTATAGCTGCTGTCATTTTAGTTTACTAGCTTGAAAGATTAAGAGTCGCTTTAAAAAGCATCTCTCTTGCTTTTTAAAATCAAAACAGTACTTCAAACCAAAAGGAATAAAATATACACTTCAAACCTCTGCTTTAAAAAAATGTGAATCCCTAGCTTTTTCAAATTTCATGTAAAAGGAAACTTTCTTGATAGTTCCACTATTATATGGCACGATATTCATATGATCAGTTCCTACATTTTTTTAAAGATAGCTGTTTCTATACAGAGTCTAAGAGTTAAAAACACATTTTTTTTTGTGTAAGCAACACATCCAAGTCACTTAGCTATATCCAAGGGAAAATGACTGTAGTTGCAGCAAGCATGTGGGCCTTCCGTTTGTTTTCACTTGCACAAAATTGAGTAGTTCCACACTACATGTAAAGAGAAAAAGATACAAAGTTATCTTTTCTCTACTGATCTAAGAATGTAAAATTAGATTTACTTATGTAGAGACAAAATGTTTATTTAGAGCAGAGAAAAAAGAAATCTGGAGAAACATTTTTCTTCCTTAGTATTAATGATGCTTTGCATATTTTTATCTCAAGTACAGCGTTCATTTCACCAAAAGAATTAAGTAATGTATGCGGTGGTCCAGATTTAGCAGCCACAGATGGCATTCCTTTCATATCTCCATAAACTCAGAGAGAAAGATGATTTAGGATATGCTCAGTATACAAGTTGAAGCACTGAAAAATTTAGTGTTAAGGGAAATCTTGTGAAATAATTTTTGCAATAACCAGGCACAGTGAGTGAACTTAACCTCTCCCTCCTTTACTCTTTACTCCTTTTTCTCCCATTCAATCAATCTGGTCAAGAGCTAAAAATTAAACACATAAGGAAGAATTGTTGCACTACATTCTCTTTTTTTCAGGCTTTGTTATAGAAAATGTATCAGTCATTTGTGGTTAAAACTTACAACTTTATTACATAGTATTATACAGACAATTTACAATTCAGACTTACTTAATTCCAGCAACTAAAATTTAGAACTATATCTTCAAACAACAGCATGCAGAAAATGTTATTCTGTGCTTTTTGAGTCATTCTATTCAGGCCCACCGATTTAATTTTCTCTTTCATAACTGGAACCACAAAGCTTGTTCTTGGTCTAAAGGGTCACCTGTTGGAAGCATTCAAAAGAACATTCAAGTTCACTCATATTCCCATGTGGATAAACCATTGCCCACTGCATGTTTGTTAATTAAGTATATCATAAGGAAAAATAACATCCTCCATGCCTGCCTAGTCTTTCTGAAGTGCACAAAATAAACCAATGACAGAACAGACAGACTCAAGATGGAAAAGATTTATTAGTCCAAGCCTGGCAGTGCAGGATTTCCTTTATCATCTGGTTATTCCTTTTTTTAAAAATAGCTCCTGAAACGAGGCTTCCATTATTTCTCCTAAGAGACTTCTAGATTGTTACAGAACTACATACTTTTTTCTAACAGTGATCCTACATTTTCCCATTTATTTTAATATCATTACCCCAAATAATCAACCTTCATATTTCCTCTCCGTAGCATTCAAAACAAAACTGAGTCTAGCTACTCCACATAGAGATCCGTCACTGGGCAGGTGATGTGAATGCTCCTTCCCCTTTCTTGACCTTTGGGCTGTTCCAAACATTATGCCACTGTATAAACTCCTGCTGTACTTGCAACTTAAACAGTGAGTGCTAGCTTTATTTGCCATTTCCTAAAAATCACATTGTTTATTTTGAATATGCACAGAGGCAGTCAAAAAGGACAAGCTGAGGTATAGAGCAATTAGTCTGTCCTCTATAAAGGAAGGCACCAGTAGAGAGGAAGAGTTAGGAAAAGAGGTATTAGAGGTGAGGTACTAGACATGAAAGAGAGCTTGAAAATTGTTAATATGGAAGCTGAAAAGGGAGGAGTTGTTATTTTCTTACTATAAAAAAGACATGAAAAACTATGTCACTGACTCTAAAACAGAAGGCTTAAACAAAGAAGCAAGTCATGTTTTCCACACAAGACAAGATATGGCATTCATTGCCATAAAAACTTAGAGACTAAAAATATAAATGAGTCAAAAAATAAATTAACAAGTAACAGGTACTTCCTATTATACATAGTCTTTCTTACAAAATGTATCTCAAGTCTTAAAAGGTCAACAGTAGACTGGCAGAAGTTGAAAGGTATACTCAGCAAAGCAGCACTTTATATAGTTTCTTATACTTTTTATTAGATTGCCTTGGTAATCTGCCATAAGTGACTGTCAGAAAAGGAATACTAAAGGCAGGCAAACCTCTGGCCTGATCTATTCTGGGTGTTTGATGAGGAACAAATGGAAAAGATGAGTTTTTCTTGTTGACAGAGGAATAGAACAGAGACTATCAGAAAGCATTTAGTACGTAGTTCCAGTCAGTTGTGATTTTTCCCTCACTAATTAAAACAAATGAAAACACTAATTCTGAGAGAGAAGATGCTGTAAAGATTTAGCTTGACCAAAATGGCATGAAGATGTAATTTAGAAAGGGCCTTGTGAGCAAGAAGTTCTATTCAACCATGAAACATTGCAATAAGATTAAATAGATAGGATCACTATGGTGCAAGTGCTAAAAGAGCTGTAAAAACAAAGAGTCTATAGTGAATAACATATACTATATTTAATTAACTAACATATATGCTAGATAAGGGGGAAAACTAGTATCAAAGAATGGCTTTCTAACTTGCTTCCCGACATTTCTTACTTCAGGCAAATCTAATCCCTTTAAAACACTGAGCGAGTGCAAGTCTTTTCTAGAGGAGGTACAAAATCTGAAGCTGTTAACCTGAAGTATATCACAGATACCGGAATTCCTCATAGTGAGATATACAAATTGCTTTTGAGAAATCATTTCTCCACACATACACAATAAAGAGGACAAGGATGGTCATAGTAAAATCCTTTACCTGATCGACAGGTAGGTAGGTATTTACTGCTGTATGTGTAAAATGCTTATCAGTTAGTAGGATCCAGAGTAGGACAGTACTTTGTCCAACAAGACGTAACAAGTTAAAGCCAGTAGTCCAATCTCGGCTTTTCAGAGCTTACATACAAATGTGTTATGAAAACGTGCATGTTTTTATTATTGGTGTACATGTAGCTATAAAAACCAGTCTGAGATTTATGTCAGCTTTTCCTGCCTGTGCAGAGAAAAGAAAGCAGTCAAGAAAATTAACATTTGTGTTATTTGGGGGTATGACTGTGCCCTAGTAATTTTCCAAGTTCAAAAAAAATTGCGCTCTTAATGAAATTTAAATAGGCTGGTCTTTTACCATTAAGGTTCTTCATTTTAATTATCAGTGATCATCTCCTACTAATGTAAAATGATAATTTTTTTAAAAACAGTATTACAGAAACAAAATCAGAAATAGTCTGAATGTAGGATCAAGTAGTGACAGACAATAAGCTGTCAAACGTTTTCAACTACTAAGAAGACAATAATATCTTTCACTAAATACTCTTTCAACTGAAATATATTTTTTCCCGTTATGCCTTCTTTCCAGCCCATGCTTCTAACATCATTTTAGATCTTCATCAGACACTACAGTGCTGATTCTACTGCCCTTCTGTTGACAAAACAAAGAAAAAAACAAACACAAAAATCCTTAAATCCTAGCACCCTAAAAGACAGAGCAAGAGAAAGAGAGAAGAATAGGAAAGATGCAGGAGCATCTTTGATGTCTGAGGTCAAAACTGAACAGTTTTTCTGAGTTTTCCAACTACTGTTGAGTTACCAATACACCAAATGGGACGTTTTGAGTTACTGTTTTTAGAATATCACTTCAATCACACCACACTGAAAATATTTGCTAAATGCAACTTCAATAAAAGTTAGTAGAACATACTATGTTAAATCAGAATAAACCAGAAGGATGTCACAATTGTTAATGGCTTCATCATATATCACTCCTTTGATCAACACTGTGTGATGAAGCAAAAAAAATTTACAAAAAAAGAAGTGGGAGAAAAAAAAATAGAAAGAGATGGTCATCCTACAGTCTGATTTTCTGCTTTCTAAATCATGTATATCACACTTGCATGTTGACTCACTGATAATTTCTGCAAAGCTCAGTAGGACCTGCCTTACCTCCATCAAGCATCTGAGAACCTGTTTTCAATAAGTGTTTATTTTATAAACTCAGATTTTGCTCAGTTCTAGTCAGCCATTTTCAGGAGTGCTTTCATTTTTATGCTTATGTGTAAACAAAATTCTAAACCAACAACTTTCAAACATTTAAAAGGACACAGGCTCTCCAGTAAGCAAGACTATATACAGTGGATAAAAGAGTATCACTAATGTTTTAGCTTTTCAAAGTGTAGCTATAGGAGGCCCCAGATAAAGCATTTTTGAACAATATCTCATCCCTAAATTCAGCTGTAATAGGAGTTTAAATTGTTTTTCTTAATATCAGTGTCTAACCTCAGAAAAGAATACTTAGACTTTGTTACTCCATTTGTTCACTGAGGGCAAAAAATTAAAAGCAAAATGAAACAAAACACACTCTTTACTCCCTCATCTCCCTGGCATTTTCTGAGAAAGAGTCATTTCTCTGGCTGATATATGCACATGCACATGTACACATACACACATCACACAGCAAACATCTCAGCTACAACTCCTTCTTTCCATGGTTATTTCTAGATAATACTGCTTAACTTTTACTTATATATTTAATGGAAGACCCTTTGCCACAGCCAGCACCCTTTAAGGCACTCTGTGAAAAGAGGTTTAAGATACAATTAGCACAAAACTTCAAAATTTAATTTTATAAAAAGTATAAAATTGTAAACCACCACTATTTTGGTTGATATTAAAATTAGTAAATACAACATGCATTTCCCTAACATTTAAAAGACGATTTCTGTAAAAACTCCAAATCCCTGATGCACTCTTGTTCTTGGGAGCATTCACATAACCACAGTTTGCAGAAACAAAAAAATTGGAGAAAATTATTTTGAGTTAAATACATAAGTATTTATGAAAATGCAATTTTAAAGTTCAACTATTAATTTTCCAAATGTATCTGCATTTAGTAATCACGCTACCAAAACAATGTTTTTTTCTGACCAATCCCAATTAATCAACACAGCTCAGTAAAAAGTCATACATTGAGCCACAAATTAAAAAAAAAAAAATCATCACATATTTTGACACAAACAAAGCGTTTAGGTAACATATACCGAAAGGAAGTCCAAGAGTGGTAAGAGAGGTGAGATTTGCTACACAATCTTTTAACTAAAAATCAATTTTTGACTGCTATCAAATATTTTCATCAAATTACATTATTTACACAGTTTAAATAAACCCCATTTTCATGGGAATTTTAGGAACTAATTTATTTCTCTCAAAAATTTGGAGAAAACTAACATAACCCAAAACACAGAGTAGGGCCACAGAGTGAAGCCCCTGTTAGTAGCAGAACTATGAACACGGAGGGCATTGTTACCTTGGCACGCAAAGCCTCTTTCTTCATAGCCAGCATTACACAAGCACTTCCCTATGGGCACTAGCCATTCTCCTTCTGTACTGCAATACATCTTGGGTGGCTCTTCCTCCTTGGAATGATTGACACAAGAACCCCGTACCTCCACCAGTGACTGGGAGTCCATGGGTACTGTATCGGGAAACATGGCGAGGTTCTTGACAGTGAAAGGGCACTTTTTGAAGTACACTCGCACCGAGACTAAGGCAACGCACGCACCTACATCTTGAAAAGCCAAGTAAAAGCCTTTCCTGCTGATAGGCCCCACCTCACGGACTTCTGTATTGAGCTTGAGAATTCGGTCCCCAAGATCCATCTGAGTGAAGCTCTCGTCAGCCGCAATGGTGTCGATCTTTGTAAACTGATGCTCTTTGAACTTGACCGAATGGTCATCATCAGACTCCATATAATACAGATTGAAGGTCTCTTTGCAAGTGCCCAGAACAAGAGGGATACTATTACAGTCCCTCAAGGTAAACTTGAGCTCCACATATATCTTCTGAGCTGAATTGCGTGGGATCCAGTTTGTTCGCAGCCAATTGTTTTGACTATGATCCATAACATTGCACACTTGGTAAGTTCTGATGGGAGTATAATGCTCATCAACACCACTAATCTCTTCCCACTGGAAGAAAAAACAAAACAAGAAAAGAAACATTTTTAACTATACGAATAAAAATCACATTCAGAGCAAAAGCTGTGAAAAAGCAAAAATAACTGCTTGGACATCACTATAAAATAGATAATAAAGTCTAGTTGAACTTGCACTTACTTTTTACCTATTAAAACATATAAATATCTTAAATCAACACAGGATTCATCACTAATAAGTCAATTTTTACCAAATTATTTCAAGGTGGCATGAAAGAAATGCTAGCCTGTTATTTCTTAAACTATACACAGTGCTGTCCTTCCAATCATGATTCCAGCATGTCTTTACTACAATTGTGCTCACCTAAAACAGAAGAGATTTGCAAGGACAACACCACATTTTCATTGTCAGAATCAGTTATATTTCAAAGCTTAAACAAGACTTAAAATCTTATAAACAAAAGCTAGTGGCTCCAACTGAAATTCCATACAGTCATAATAAAATGTTACAGTTTTAAATTTATTCAAAGCATGACAATTGAGTTTGCTTGGACTATATGTACTCTGGACAAACAGTAAAGCTCAGCCCAGTTTCCACAGCCATTAAGAACTTCAAGCTTACCGTATCTTGGTTAGTTGATCCTTCTGTGGACTATATAGCCTATGACACTAAAATGGCTGTTGAAGAACACACAGTCATCATTTGTCTCTACAGCAGTCATCAGCTGACAAACTTAATTGACACAGACAGCAAAGGAATGTGCTTCCTATTTGTGAATTACTTGTATCAGGTAGCTGTCCTACCTGATTTCCAAAGCTGTACTTACCAGACAAGAATATTTACAAATCACAGGAAAAAAAAGAAATCCTACTAGGGTACTTCAAGCAAATATTTACTGTTAATCATTTCCCATACACAATTCAGGAACATTAAGATGTATCTTTCTTCCCTTTTTCCCTGAACAGATGACTAGAACTGATGTTGCATAGCTGTAGAGCAGCAGGGCTACAAACGGAGCTGCTGCATGGAACAAAAATGGGAGATGTAGGGTAGATACAATTAACTATGTTGTCAGAAATCACTGCCACTCTTGGAGGAGGGAGAAGAAGAATTTCTACAACAAAAATACTTTTCCTCAAAAATCAAGTAACATCCATGTTATATCTAAGATCTCAGTCTAACAATTACTTGTTTTACATAAGCATCTTTTGCTGCAAGACCTTAGCATACTGCAGAGCAAACACTAGAAGAGTGTGACAAAGAAAGCAAAGTACAGAAATGTTTACAGTTTCTTGGTTTTACAATACATACATATCACACACATATCCAAAGGGAAAAAAAAAAGTGGCTACATCAGAGTAGCATCTGAGAGTTCTCAGTCCCAACCCATTGATTTAAGGAAGTTTTGATATGACTAAGAGCTGGTCTGCACAATGAAATTGTCCACACTCCACTTAAGATGTGATTTTAAATCATGTTATTAAACCAGCAGATAAAGACAGTATAAATAGTCTTCTTTTAATTGAAACAAAGTTTATTGTAGTTCACTTTACAGATCTGACTATACACAAGTTTTATCTCTTCCTGACTAGTTCAGCAGAGTTTAAAAAACAAACTTGGATGTGTCTACAGCAGCTGAAATGCTGCAGCAAGACATAATATGCTACATTGCCAAAAGATGTTAGCAGTATAGGGACGTTCTGAGACAAAATTACTACACTAGAGCTCATGGCCACTTGAGAGCTTGGCACCATGTGGCAGCCCATCATACAAGGACAAGCTCTTGCCTCCATAAGAGGCAGCTAGACCCTGGCTCCCAGCCTCTGCCAGTTTCCCAAAACTGAGCGAAGGACTCTTCTCTGACAGATGTCCTAGTAGAAGTACAGGCCCTGAGCCAATAATTTAATCCTGTTTCAAAGAGCCATTCAGATGCCCTAAGTGCCTCCAATGAAGGCAGATGTACCAATTTATCTAACAGTATTACTTGGACAAATAAAAATTCAGTTATAGCAAGTGGATGAAAATAGGTAAGATTAAGGAATGGAACAGAATTTTATGGACATTTTAAATAACTCCCACTGATTCATAAGTCATCTAATGAGTCTCTTTTCTGTATAATTTCTGTTCAGTTCAACATATCTTAAGTGTCCAGTGGGAACTTGCAGAGTTTAAAATATCTCCAGAGCAGAAGTTAGCTTTCTGAACAAATCTCACCACAACTTTTTTTGTCATGAATTTCTTATCCAACGTGCTGACACAGACAGTTGAATGTAGATGTATGAGTTGCACAATAAAGGTAAAACCACCTCTATGTTCTTCACCTAGAAGTTAAAAGGAAGTTATCACGAAGATCAAATTACTTGGAAGCAACTTGGTCTGTTAGTCCACTTCCATGAACAAAAAAATTTCAAATCTACCATTTAATGCTGAAGCATTGATGAACAGAAGCACCACGGTCACACTGGGTGCTAACTTGACCAAAATACTTAACTTACTGTTATAAAATTGTGGAGACTGCAGCTACTACTTTAGAAAAATTTAAAATTAAATAAGTCACTTAAACTACAGGAAGATCATCCAAATCAGAACATGTACCAGATTCAAGTACATTTGGGACTTCAGTAATTATTGTGACCAAAGTAAAAAGCAAGTAGTACATCCGTTTTCTTATACATTACAATTTTTCCCAGTAAGCCTTTATACTGCCCTGTCCCAAGTGGTCTTTGTGGTAAAGATTATCAAGAACATTGAGACAATTCCCCTTCCATGACCCATGAGTTCTTCTAGTAAGTGAGCTTTCTCAGGCACCTGTATTTGTATTTGTTTTAATTTTAATTTCTGTACTTGTAATTCATATGTTCAATTTCCTCTGTAAAGTTAAAATACTTACAAAATTTCTTTCTTTATTAAAAAAACTGAATGAAGAGTGGAAAACAAAAAAACAAAATGCAAGTTTGTTAAAAAAATATTGAATATTTTCTTATTTAATCAGTGTTGTCAATTGCTCTTGAATTGACTTCGGGAGCTCAAAGACAAGCAGTCTTCCACTATAAATCCCTATATATCACATTGACAGGGCAGCCTACAATACAGGTTTTTTGAAATCACTTATAGGGATTTCTCAGTGCAAATCTGTTCTGGCTACACATACTCTAAAAGTTCCAAGCTGTTTTACTGTTGCAACATGGTAAACTTATGCCCACTTCAGACTAAGAGAAGACTGGGCATGTCCTCTTTAATGCAGTCATGCTGTTTTAGCATCTCTTGTTATTTTCCCAGTATTGCTCTAGCAGAGTTACCCCACCCCTTACATTTATTTCACTTGAGCTCTGCTGCTTTTAGAACACAGAATGAGACGGCATCCAACCAAAACTATGCCTCCCTCAGCATTTCTTTTCAGCATTAAAACATCTATTATCATTACATAGAGGGCAAAAAATCAATAAGCAAACAAACCTTAGTAGTTGAGAATGTATAGTTGTAGTGGATTGACCTGGCTAAATGTCAGTCGCCCACTAAAGTGTCTCTATCATTCTCTGAGAGAAAATAAAACAAAAGCCTCATGGGTTGAGATAAAGACAGGGAGAGATTCCTCACCAGTTACTGGCATGGGCAAAACAGACTCAGCTTGGAGAAACTGGCTTAATTTATTCCCAAACAAATGAGACTAAGGCAGATAAATACTAAATCTTAAAATACCTGCCCTCCAGCCCATCCTTCTCCTAAGGATACTGAATTTTCCTATACAAAATTCTACCTTGTTGAGGCTTGGCTAAAAAATAAGAACAATTTACATTTTTATTCTCCAATTATCAATAAACCAGAAGGTATCAGAGGAATAATCAGAAAAAATAAAGGAGAAGCTGTCCCAATGAAACAGACAGATTATACAGCAGTGACAGCAGAGAAATTGGGCACAGGTGCATTCCCTGGAAAGTGTAGAGAAGACTATCCGAGCCAGGAAGGAACTGGCAATATGTAATATTGAGGAGGAAGGGTGTTCGTGGGAGTTAGGCTGAGAACTTAAAGAGAATCTGCTGAGATGCTGACAGAAAAAAATGCATGAAAGATCTGTACTCACATCATCTAAATAAGACACTATTGGGACTCAAACCTAATTCACTGCATTCCCCCACACTTGGGTTACTTTGGTACATGTGGCACTGCACTTCAGAGGCGTCCCAACTGGCACTCTTTGCTTCAATATAGGGCAGCTACAAAACTAATGGATATTTATCAGTCCTGGCTATGGTTAGACAGGAAATGAATAGTCAAGTTCTAAATACTGGAAAGATGAAGTGACAGGGCTATCCTCTGAGCAGTCCAATAGGAATAATAAATTCAAAATTTTTTAGGAAGGTATTTATAAAAATATGTCAGGGATTCTGACAACATTACATGGGACACACTAATTCTGAATTTATATTAATAGACAATACTTATATCATATTACCCTAATGCATTTAGGTACCTTCAATACTTTTAGAACATGTCCATCCAGAAGTGCCATAGCACCACTCCTTTCCCAGCATGTAATTTGGCTTTTGGAAAATGTTCTTTTGTTTGTTTTTCATTTTTAAAATGTTCTTTAGACACTGCTAATGACAGAAAAAAAGAGATGGCTTTCAGTGGTATTGAAAAAATCTCGATATCCCCAGTGAGAAGGTCTAACTCATGTGTCCTTGTCATACTGACTGACAAAGTTGGACTAAAAAGGATTTTATTTTCCAGAACAGATCCAACAGAGTGTGTTGGACTTATGGTTTTGGTTTATTTCTTCCAGTTTCTGTACAAAAGGAAATGTACAGAAATGAATGTAGGACATTTCCCAGGATGTCATGAGAAGTCTGAATAAAAACAATTCCCTCTCAGTGTGGGAATCCAGGACATGAGTGATCTCCTCAGTTCTTTCCTCCTGTCTGTGACATCAGTTTTTGTGTCTTACTATCTATTGTATGGAAAAAAAAAAAATAATCTTAATAATCTTACAATAAGAAACAGAAGGATATTTTGACTTACAATATAATAAATATGGAACTGTACAATTCAAAAAAATTCCACATGTTATCTTAAGTACCACATTATTATAAAACTCCTAAACTGCAAAGTATAAAACTCCAACTAAAAATGGAATTTTATAATTTTTCAAGGAACCCATGGAACCCAGGTAGCTAACTCCCTGAGATTCCATGGACAATCTCAGGCAATATTATAACAATATTCGTTTACAATCTTATGTTCCATTTAGAAATATGGTATGATGTTTGACAAGTATGAGCACCAATTAGGTAATGTCCAACTATCCCCTAAGACAAATATAGCTAGCTGGGACATCACTGAACTTCACAGAAACACCTTCATGCACTAGGATGTCCTATCCTTGCTGAACTGAGCAGACAAATCACTTCTTATTTCTAAAGTAATTTTTAAAAACTTTTTTTTTCAGTGTAGTTCTTCAGAACCATCATTCAAATTCTACCTGACAAACACGTTTTGTTACAATATTGAAAACTGACCCTGCTCTCATCTATTGCTCATAGTATTCAACACAGCTTTCAGACAAAAAAAAAAAAATCACCTTGATTATGCCTTGCTGAGCAATGACAGAAAGGTCTGCATTGCCACTTTCTGCCTTCTGTTATTTAGTCAAGCAATTCCCTTCCCAGACAAAAAGATTATTATGATTGGAATCTCACATTTCAGAGAGTGCATGCAACTTTTCAACATTTCACTGACTGAATACCAACTAGCTCATAATATTTTCTCTTTTTTTCCCCCTTCCTTGGCTGCCAGGCAATCACAATAAAAAGAGGTAAACAAACAAGTCAATTCATGAGGAACAGAATTACCAAGTCAATTCTAGTTTCCTACCAATCTGTGTCACATGGACTCAGATGTCTCCAAAAAAGTCTGTTCTCCACAGGGACGGTTAATACTAACTCTGCACTTCTTCCTCTCTTCTTCTTTTTCATAAGTCTTGTAGGGGTATAAGCCTTTGGAAACCTCTATTCCTCTGTGAAATTGCTAAAATTCACCTCTGATTTTAAAAACTACTAAATGAGATCTTCCTTTCCCTTGCATATACACACACTCCAGTGCATATATATCTGTGTATTTTCCATTTTCTCCAGAGACTGTGCTAAAAGGAAGGCAATGGCTAAACATATAGGTCAAGCACAGTTTTTAAAACTCCTCATATGAGTGTAGGCACTATACATTTCTGTTTAGATTTTATCAGGAAAAAAACTCCAAAATTACATTTCCCAGCAAAAAAATCAAAATGGTCAAAATGTTATATTGTGAACTTCAAGTTAGTCATATGAGGGTTTCTTGTAGCTCTAGGAAAATACTGAAATATTCCAAACCTGTATAATACATGTCAAATTCCTATAAATACTGAGATAACTAATAAACAGGAATTTGAGATATTACTCTATCTTATACTGTTTAGAATTATTGTTTTCCTCAGAGACTAATTTTATATGAAATGAATAATTTCTTTTTAACAAAAGGAAAATGTTGTAGCTGACAGTTCAGTAAAAGTCCTCAGTAAGAGCACAGAAGTTCATCTCATTAGAAATAAGAGATTGATATTAAAGAGAAATATAAAATTTGACATGTTTTTTCCCCAGTTTTTCCAGAATTATATTTATTAGTGACAGGCTTATTTAAACATTAAGGTATTTTCATTATTTTGGAAACCATAAGTGCTATCAGCAAACATTCTTAATCAAGGAAATTGAGTTCCAGTGGCATCCTTGTCAACTTGTTAAGACAAACAGTTTTGTGTATTCGTTGCTGAAATACTTAAACCCTTTCAGCATTGCATAATATCCTCTGCTATTTATCTTCAGTATGTGAAACTAATATTCACTAATATATAGCTTTCATTTAATTTTTGGTGTATATCTGACATTTGCGTAAGAACCCTTGGTTTTGCTCTCCAGGACATCTGCCATTAACTTTATTAAAAGCATGAACATATCTAAGTATAAATGCTGTAATAAAATCCTATCTCCTAAGGAAGATGCATTGTAAAAAGCAAAATTTTGTGAAAGAACAATTAAGAAATAATATTGGACAGAGGTAAATCACAACAGAAAAGACAAACCATCAGAGGCATTTGTGTCTTTATAAAAGAACCCAAAATACCTACAAGTGATTTTTCTGGTAACTTTGTGCTCATGACTTAAATTGCCTAAAACTATAATTCAAGTTAAGTATAGAACACTGGAGATACTTTACACCATAGAAATGTAACAGGCCTAGATTGAAAGCCTCCAGCAGGGGAATATTCACCACTTATCTAAATAACATTTGTATTATTTGGTTTGGAGTTTCTTCTAAATAACTTGGTATAAGAGAAGACCTAAAAAATCTTCCAGTATAATAGGGAATTATATAATAGTTCAACATATATATATGAAGTGTGACACTTTCTTTCTGCATTCCACACTATCCAATATTTCAAAAATTTCTAAAATGCTGAAGCACACATTTGGAAACAGGTTTATAGGATTTGGGACAAAATTAATAACTTTGATGCCTCCTTTGTTTTAGTACTTAGATCTTCCATGGACATTTTTATTGTAATATTAAATATGTCCAAATCCAGTAAGTGAATCAAGATTTCACATCTGTTGAACGTGATTCTAATGCATCCTACTCAACTTCATAGCCAATACACGAAAAAAACAACTTTTCCAGTTGCATGAAAGTGAAAGAGGAGAGTTTTCCATAAAAAACAGCTATAATTCTGATGAGAAGTGAGGAAATCAAACAACCAATAAAAAGTAACACACATTTTAGGACAGCTTGAGATTAGCAATAAAATAATTCAAATCTAAATAAAAAATGGAACCTTCCCACATACTATATAAAAGCCTAACAAAACAGGAGCAGGATGTAAGAGCTCTGAAAGCTTCCTATTAACAAAAACCCTGTAATGACTACATCATAGAAGAATGCATTCCAAACAAGCTCATCAATATGAAAACACTTTCTTCATAACATCATCAAAGATGCAGATTCAAGACTCAAAAATACCAACAAGCTGAGATCAGAGGACAGAAAATGATCTTATTTGTGAGCTTAAGAAACTTAGAAAGACTTTGCATTATTCATTTGGCATTCAAAAAATCAATGAATTTAGCTCCTGGTACTGGCTCTAGCCACAGCTTTTATTTTTAGGTTGTTTGGCTTTTTTTTCCTAAACTGCAAGTAAACGAAGAGGAAGTTGCACAGTAAAAATGTTCTGATTAAGTTATTCACACAGTGAGATTAATATTTTCATTGCATTAACCCTCCTAAGACACATACTTTGGCACATCTTCTCTTATTGCTGTTTTGCAAGCCTATGATTTTACATTACCCAGTCATGACTGTGAAATGAGGACAGTCTACTGTGACAGAAAATAAGCATATTGGAGAGAATGTGAGGTACAAAAAAATCTATATATTGTTATAAAATTACATGCAACAATATTCAATCTAAGATTCATCTATTATTACCACTGTGTTCTTCTCCCTCCCTCTTCAGTTATCTATTGAACTCTTTATATTTGTGGGAGCAGTCAAAAATACCCCTGAGGCTATATCATTGTATTCAGATTTGGTTCATAGCTTCAGCCAAAAAGGAGGGTGTCTTTCACTGCTAAGCAAAACAGTTTCAGAATTACAACCAAGACAAAATATTAACTCCTTGTCTCTTGAGTGCTCAGGTGAGACGAGAAACTCATTACAGCATGCAGATAATAAACTTCCCCAACTAGCTTCAAATTTATCCCAAATTATCTAAAATAATCAGATCTAACAGAAATTTCTTTTCTAGCTTTTTGCCTGTTTTGTTTTTTCACATGTTTTTCTCCCACCATCAGTAAAGCCAAAATAAAAAAACACGGAGAATAAAAAAAAAAAATCTAGCCCATCCTTTTTAAAAGAAAAACTAGCTCACCCTTATCCTCCCCACAAGAATATGAATTTCCTGCCACATGACATGACAGGTGCTTGGAAAGGAACCGCGTCCCACAGCGTATCCATAGAATCATAGCCTGGCCAAAAAAATAAGACCAGCCATAGAGAAAGCTGAAAAGCACAAGCTTCTCTTCCCTTTACCTACTACAGCTGCATCATCCTCTGCTACCTATAGCACAATACATGTTGCCACTCTCAGCTGAATATCTTTCCAAGTAAGCAAAACTCATTCCAATAAAGCATATACATACATAATTTAAGACAAATCTTGGCCCTCTGTCTCTCTCAAAACAAGACAGCCAGAAGTGTTGGATGCACTAATGCCTCTTAATTTTTAAAGAGCTGGGAAGTAAAGTAAAATAAATATTACAATAAGTGATGTTAACAAAAATAATGGCAACTGTCTTACAGATGCTAAGCATACATAAATCCACAATATTGAGAAAGCAGGAGCACATACAATATCATGGGAATAGTAGACTAATAATTAAACCAAGCTGCAGAAAGATAAGTAAAGCCATCTTTTTTTCTCCCATCTCTAATTACTAGACAGATGAGAACTTCATCAACAACTTTTAAGGACGGCTGATTCTCACCCTTCTGCAAGCAAAATCCTCTTAACCACAGTGAGGTAAAAAGGTCACCACAATGAGGAAATCATCTGATTGTCTAACAGACAACTGAATCCAGCATTCAAATACCCATTCAGAACTTGAAAAAGCAAAGCGTTTCCAGCTTTATTTTTCTCTAAGCTGCATGTCTGCCAGAGAAACCAGTTTCAATCTTATTAATTTCATAGGTTAAGCAGATTTTTTGGAAGTTCTCAACACATGGTTGAAATCTGTACTGAACAATCACTCACAAAAAAGACCTTTCTGCATGAGCATTGTACAAACTAGGCAAGATTCAGGCTTCAAGTGTAGCTGCTTCAGAGATGGAAATAAGTGGCTGTTTAGTACAACACTAAGTCGTTCAGCAAGGAGAAATTTGTCCAAGAAGGAACTTGCCCAACACAGATGTGGCAATCCAGCCAAAAAAAATGTGTCCTTTAAGTAATTACAAGTAGAAATTATTACACACCATGTTAGACATAACACTTTAAGCTATATAGCTGAAAACAATCAACTCCTGTTTAATAATAACACAAACAAAAAGCATCAGGTCCTCCACCACTATAATCTTTTTCACCTAAAGCACCACCACTGGATGTAGTCACACAAGTACCGATGGCAAACCTTTACAAAGAAATGATCATGGCAGAGTCATTCAAGAATGGAAAGAATCCACTGCTCTAAGATATTTGCTGATTAGGCAAATATGAAGATATCCCTTGTCCACACTTATGCCTCCATTTTCTAATAGATAGATTAGGAACAAATTAATAGTGGGACAATATTTTTGTTACTATTTTAATAACTTGCACTCTAAAAAAAGAGTTGATCGTGTCTTTATAAAAAACCCCAAACTATTAGCAAATGCTTTTAGAAGCATCAGCAAGCAGGAATTTTGAGGTATGAAATTGTTACTTAAATGGAAAAATACCACTAAAATACAGAAAGTGAAAAACATCTGTGGCATAGGAACACTCAAAAATTCACCTTTGAAAAGCCTCTGCAGTTTGTTTCTTTGTATTTGCCAGCAAAACACAAACAGAAAAGTATTTGCATCAAAATATAAAAAGCAGGTGCATAATATAGCATTTCCTTGCTAGTTTCCTTTCAAAACAATATGTTTTCACACATTTCCTACAGAAATCCCAAACCACCCCATGTTCTCCTATTGTCATTAACACAACACTCAATGTACAGTGAAATTCAGTAGTGTTGTGCTGAATGCAACTGTAAAAAGCACCAGCTGCTGTATTAGAAATGGCATTCTTCCAGGTCTCAAATGTCTTATTTATATACAATGGAATCCTTCCAGCTGTTTAATATTTAGGGCTAATAAATATAATTGGCAGTACTACTGCACAAGGGCAAGTAATACAAATACATATAAAACTAATTCCCAACAGAAAATCTGTTTTGTTCTTAGATGATTAAAACAAAGATTGATACAGAGTTCTGAGCAAATTTTACATAGCTGTCTTTTTACTTCAAACAACACTTGCCTGTTTTCTGAGTGCAAAACTGAAGAAAAAGAAATACCAGGCATCCTTAGACCAACTGCGCAGAGAATGATGCCTTCAAACAGTGTCTTCCATAGACCATGAACAAAGGTAAACTGGCCACATAGAAGAAGACACAGCACAAGTTTCTGGGGTGGGAGACAGTTAATTATTGATTCCATAGAAAATGTTGGAGAAACAGTCACACTGTTGCAGAAAACAGTCACACTGTACCAGCCAGTCTAGAAGTGATACTTGTTCCCACAAGCAATTCTTCTATTCATGTGCAGGACAACTTTACCTCTCACAAGCAGATTAACTCCGTACTGAGTGGGAAGCTGAGAATGCAAACATAACAGAGTTGCTCCATAGACACGCTCTAAGATTTGTGCCCCAATTTCCAGTTTTCTGGCAGTCTTTATGTTGGCAAGGCTGCTACATGATTAGCAACTCAAGACAGTCATCAAATCCAAAGAGCCGAGCCTCTTTACAGGTTCAGAGGCTCTGAGAAAAGCTTCAGGATCTGTTGCCCCAACATGATAACGCCCTTTAAAAATCACAACACTGGTAGTAATCCTGCACAGCAGACAGCAAAAGGCAGGCCCTGTGACTCTGTCCCTTTTGTAAGGCCTTCATTCCATTGCAATCTCCTTCAACTCCCTGGCACAATCCAGATGCAGAAACTAATCTAGAAATGGAAATGTTTAATTTGCGTGAGTGAAACATAGTTAATGTTTCATAACTTCACATGAAAGAACAATTTAATTTGAAACCTCAAACAACTTCCATGACAGCTGGAGCCCAAAATCAATTCCATGAAAGCCTGGTCAGTGTAATTACCATAATTTAGAGGTATTTGGGTTGTTTTTACATAGTTCATATGGCAATGCTCCTTTTTTTTTATATTCTTTGGCAAAGCAGAGTTACACATTCACATATTATCTCCATGCTTCCATCTTTAGCATCATTTCTTAATATCTACTTTTCATAACATTCTTTTCATTCACCATTTCATACCTTCACTGAAAACTGCATTCTTCAGGATAGACATTTAAGCCACAAAGTTCACTATCATGACTACCAGATGTTCAATGGGCACACATTTATGAGAGTCATTAACTGCCAATTTTCAAGCCCTAGCTTCAACTCAGCTGATGCAAGCAGCTATGGCACCCCATCACCTGGATGCTGCCCTTTATCCAGTATCCAGACTTAACTCTCCTACTTCCCTTCTATCTATTTCAGCTGTAGCAATGGCCACAGCTTACACTGCCTCCCTTACCTTACCTGTATGCACTTCAGAACCAGCATCCTTAACCACAAGGAATGTCTACGATACACAAAAGATCTCACAGAAGAACTAAATATGGCCCTCATCTCCCTAAATCAGCTCAGAATCAACTAACTGAACGCATCACAACAGGTTCTCCAAAGTCAGTTAGCAGCTCTGCTGTTAACAAAGCATGTGAAGTACTTAATACTATGATCTTCTAAGTCATCACACAACCTTTTTCCTCCTAAGATTGCCTCTTTATAGCTGTAGCAGGAAACACACCTACTCTTTAGTTAAAGAAAATACCCGAAATTCTGTCTCAGCCGTTATATCTTCTCTTTAATGAGGACAAGACAAAAACAGTTATGACATATACCTGAAAAGCATAATATTTTTTCCTGCTTGGGAAGTAATGAAATGGCAGTAAGTAAAATCTAGCTATCATATAGGGTCTTGAAAACTAAGTACACATTGAAATAAGAGTCATTATGCTTAAAAGGCTAAGTTAAAAATACCTCCAAAAAGGTTATTATTCTTCTGTCAACTGCTGAGTCAAAAGAGAAATGATAATTATTGTATTTTTACTGTAATTCTATAGAAATTAATTTCCTTACCTTACAGTTAGAAAAAGTTAGTTCTATGCACATATTTCCAGTTATTTTAAATAAAAATATGTTTATTACAGGAACACAGAGCTTGACATTTCATATTTTCTAAAGATAAATTCATTTCAGTTCAACAAGAAGAATGTAATCAGACAGGGAAATCTGGAGATAGTCCAGACATCTTCTCAGCCTCTGGCTAAGATACTCTTAAGGCTCTAAAACATTATTAAACAACTACTTTTCCTATGTCAAGGTAGGGATGGAAGAGGAATTCATCCTTAATTTAATATAAGATACATAAACAGAAGTAACTCAACCAGGATTTTAACAAAAGACCCTTGAGGAGCCATGACATTGCCTAATGTTCACAAAGTAGTATAATGTAGCAGTAAATTGAAGATACATCATTTTCTCAAAACTGTTCATTATCTGAGAAACTGTACACATTGGGATCTGCAAAAAAGCACATCATAGAAATACATAGTTTAACACATAGAAACAAACAAAAAAATAAAATAAAAAACACCCAGCAGTTAATCATAGTCTTATAGCCATTGGGCAACTTTCAGCATTCATTCAATTCCTATCTTGAGTGAACAGAAGCTCATCAGATAGAACAGCTCAGAAACATAAAGAATCATTTGAAAAAAAATTCTGCTGTTCACACCACATTACCTGTGTCATGTACAGCATTTTTGCTGTAGACCCCTAGGTCACAGGTCATTGCAAGCCCAAGGAGGAGTCAAATGTCTCCTGGAATAAGGTACATTCAATCCTAAAAAGTGTTGTCATATTTTAGAGAAACCTCACAGAGAACCTGAAATTCAAATCTCATTAAATAGGTTATTTGTATACTTACTATGTGGGAGGTTGAGAGACATTAGCAGGAACATCAACTCCTGACCTATAATACTACTAACCAAATTCCTCCATAAGACCTTGTATGTAAATATGAGGCTTATATTTCATTTTCTACCTTGCTATGGTATCAGAAATACACTAAACTAATTGTTATTATTGATGTCAATACCTTGCTTTAGAGATCAAATATTATTCAAAGAATGACTGGAAAACTAAATAGGGCTCAGTAGCTGTAATGCTAAAAATATTTTTATAGGTTACTTTTATTTACTCAAGCTTCATTTCTTTGTCATAACTACCTTGGAGGTAAACACACTCAATACTACTGCACTGCAATTTTTTGTATTCAAACGTTCAAAATTGCCTCACTTCTAGGTCCTGTGGTCAAAAAAAAAGTTAACTTTGCAATGCTCTCAGTAAGACACCGATTACATGCTGTGAAAAGCTCAAAATGAAAACAACAGCACAAAAGAAAGGGTTTCCTTTTTACCATGCAACACAGCACTAAATATAAATTAAAGCCTGCTAGGAATGTGTACCAATAAATGTGGGTTTGACTCAGTTCTCTGCATTTAAGATTGCACAAAAAAAAAAAAAAAGAAAAAAAAAAGGGGACAAGGATTTCACTATTTTATTTGTTTTACTGAATTGTGGCTCCAAAGGTTAAAGTTTAGACAGAACAGGAATACAATGAGACCCTCTATCTGCCATCAAGGTAGCCTTGCAGTAGTAACCATATGGTCTTCCAAAATATCCTGATAATGACCTCAAAAGTAATGAGCGAATCACGGCTCAAAAGATGAAAGGCAAACTAACCTTCATGCTATCTCATTTTCCTGGTTTGTCCTGCCCAAAGGTCAGAAACCGTGTCAAATAATTTATGTTTCTGATAAAGACTCAATTTCAAGACTGAGATAAGACCATAACAGACTTTCTATGTAAGTTAAGACTTTGAAGTCCCACAAACCAGAGATAAAAATTACGTTTTAATATAGTTGGTTAGGAAAGCTACCATAAGTATGCAACTGTCTTTCGGATCTTCAGCTTTAGTCACTTGCTTCCCAGGGTCCAACTGAACACGTTGTGAGAATGAAATTCAAAGCCCACAGAGAACCTGAGCTGTCAAGAATCTTTGCCATTGCTGGAATCGGAACTCTCTCCTACAAGATGGATGGGAAATCCATGACATGAAAACACTTGGAATGTGTTTCAAGCCACAGGAAACAGGAAAAAATTGAGTATCACTGCTGATTTATAACCCATGAAATACAGCTAGTAATACAGATTTACTGATATGGAATAAAGTTCAGAAGTGCATTTCATAGTTTGTTTCATATTCACATGTCCCAGAGCTAACGTCCTAATTGGTAATGCTTTGGGAAATAGAACTATAGCTTGAACTGAATCAACATGCCACTTACAGCTTACAACAGCAGAAAAAGAGATGGAGAACAAAGGAAGCTGCTAATCTGACAAATAGAGTTCCATTTTTAAAATTATAATCAACAAAATTAATACTGATGAACCTCAGTGGTGCCACATCCAAAACCAAAAGAGATAGAAAAAACAAGTCTTAAATGAACACATTATCTTTGATGGCACCAAACCTTTCATTTCATATACTAAATTTTCAAGTTGTAAAAGTAGAATTTGTATCATGAAAATAGCAATTTTCCCCAAAAAAATTTGTGCATCCGTTTCATTTTGTCAAAAAAAAAAAAAAGTTTTAAAAGGGAGGATTTAAAACTAAAAACCCCATAGCATACCTTTGTAATTACAACAGTATTTTAGGTAGGAGATATTAAATATACACTTTATGCCCAGTAGTTTTATAATTTATGTATTAAAAATTCTGGACTACTCTGATCTGGTAATTTTAAATGCAGTATTATATCCCACAAAATTATATTTACTATAATTACACTTTACCTATTTTGCTCTATAAACAAGACTACTTCCAACAGGAAAATTATTCTGTTGCCATTATTGATAGGACAGCAATTATTTACTTAAACTGAATACAAAAAGTGAGTGAAAGCTGGAAAATCATGCTTCACAAGCCTGAATATAATTTATCCAGATTTAACACTTCATTCATTACATACAGAGATTTTTGGAAAGAAAATAATAAAATATTATTCACATGTCTACTTATACTATATTCTTAGAAGACATTTCTAAGAATTAGAAGTACTGCTAAATATAATTGTGTAGACAGAGAGACCAAGTAGTTAAAAATACAAGAATTTTTTAAAATAATGAGGCATCATTTTCCATTGTTAATGCCATCCTCTATATCCCATTCTACAGTTTCCCACAAAAAATGTTGGACTGACAAGAAAACAAAAAAGCCTACTCTCTCCTCACCCATTTTCCAAAGCAGAAAAGGCACAATTTAGTTATTATTTATATTACCTTTCACATATGCAGGTTCTTGAATTCAAGTATAAAACCATAATTTATTTTTTTTCTTTATTTTCTCTCTGCACTAATAGGCAGATAACACTTCAAAAAGAGGCCAACCTTAGTCCCTGTTTACTTTTGCTGCTGTTGCTCAGAGTTTCATATTGGTTATATCAATAGTCTTGCTTTATTCTCTGGAGGTGTAGGGGTGACAGACAAGACAAACAAGCAAAGCAGTTTCCTAGATAGAAGTCTGACCATGTGTTTGTAGTCTTAGCAAAGAAACAGAAACATCAGCACACAATGCACAAGATCAATCACACAAAGTTCCATCATGAACCTCCCATAGCTAAAATTTGTTTACATAAACATTCAAATTGTATTTATGAATAATCCCAATTTGAATTTTTTTTTAACAGAAGAAATTCAACTGCACAGAACAATATAATCATGTTCTTTGCAGTCAAATTACTCTGACTATAGCAAACTGAATACCTTCACGCAGAAGCAGACCGTGCAGAGCATGAAAATTTTAGTGAGTGACAGTTTTGCAATATTCAAGATGGAACATTTTGGACACAAGATTGTCTAACACTATGTTCTAAGGCAAAAATTACAATTCATTTACTGACACGACACTGTCCTTCAGAAATAACCAGTCTGAGTAATGCAACACCAAGCTGAAATTAAAACACCACAAACAAAATATCTTGCCAAAGAAGAGTGTAGAAATGTGCACATGACCCCTAATCACCACATGGGAAACTGATTGAACTTGCACAGTAAGTGAAGTCATGGCTCTACAAGAGCTTAACTGCTGATTCTGCTCTGCCCTGCTCCTGCCATCTCTTCTGCTCCCTGCATCAGCATTGAAGCGGCCTTGTAGGGAGCTGATACAAGGAAAAATCCATCTGCATATCAATCTGGCAAAAGCACACCAAAAACAGAACAAGGGCAAAAAACAAACCAAAAAAAACCCAAACAACCTTCCAATGCCTAAATAAAGACATAGGAGTGGCTACTATGATCAACAAAGCCAGTTCCTGGGAAGTGAGGAAGACCTGAGGAACCACAGGTTGGTTGACCTCCATCCTTGGGAATATTGAACAACTAATCCTGGGAACCCTTTCCAAGCAACACACAGGAAGAGGATATAATTGGGAAGAGTCACCATGGTTTCACCACTTTCTCCCACAACACACTCACAGAGAATCTGATGAACCACAGAAAGAGACAGTGAGGTGGACTGAAACTGCCTGAACAGCCAAGTTCATCATCCTTGGATGTGTTTAAGGATAGGTTAGATAATGAACTTAGTGGTATGGTTTAGATGGTTTAAATGGTTTAGATGGTATAGATGTTAGACTGATGTTGGGTAGGTTGTTAACCTAGGTAAAGGTTGGACTTGATGATCTCCATGGTCTTTTTCAACCTTATTAATTCTGTGTGTGTAATTCTGTGTGTGTAATGGCACAAAGTCTAACTGGAGGCTTGTAACTAGTGTATCCCAAGCATCAGCAATGAGTCCAATCCTGTTCAATATCTTTGTTAATGATCTGAATGATGGGGCTGTAAATTTGGTGATGACACAAAACTGTGAGGAATGGCTAATATGCCCAGAGGTCATGCTGCTATTCAAGGAGACTCTGACAGGCTGGAGAAATGGGCTGATAGGAACCGCATAAAGTTTAACAAAGGGAAGTACAAAGTTCTGCACCTTGGGAGGAATAACATACTTGGAACTTTTACTTCACAAAATTGGATTCCTCTGTCCACAAGCACATCATCAGTTCACCATTACTCAAATATAAGCAAAATGCCTTGTTAAAAAGACATCTAGATACACATATTTGCTTTCTAGACTACTTCCCCATCCACAACGGTATCACTCTACACATTGTAGCGCAGAGTTTATAACACATTCAGCACTGCTGGTTTCCTGCATAATTTACAGAGCGACCTCATTCTAATTCTCAGAAGAGCAGTCTTTGTCTGGCACAAACCATTTGATCATGCAAGTGAAATTGTCCATCTCAGCAATAGCACCAGCAAGCACAGCACAAACAGCAGTAAAACAGTACCAGTTTGCAGGTGATTTAAGGTTAAATCGGTAGCTGCACTTTACAACATCTGTATGCACATAGGTCACAGAGTTGCTTTTTTAAATTATGATGAGAGAACTCTGATCTCAACCAAGCATGAGACACCAAGCTCTGCACTCAATACCTGTGCAAAGTTTTTTGTTCTTACATAAAAGCACTTCGCAGACACCTTCTATGATTTCACAGACCAAATCAGCAACATTTTCTATTCCACAAGTCTATACCCTCAGGACACCGTCTCCTTCATTAGCAGGGAAAGTATTCCCACTTCATAATTGGAACACAATTTTTATTAACTATTTCCAGACTACTGCACATATGTGATGCATGTAGGGAAGAATGAAATGAGATTACATTTAACAACTTCTCATGACTCTAAAGAACAGTGCAAGTAAGCATGTCCAAGTGATCTCTTAGTTAAGACAATCTGGTCTTTAACAGATTTCTGTGCTCATCTGCATACATAAGGCAGCAGAGATGTAAGAAAGGGTTAGTTTTGGTGTTGTTTTTTTTTTAATCAACAATTAAATACAGATATATAGATAGATATAGATAGATATGTTTACAAATAGAAAGAGACATTTCTCTGGAAAACACCATGGACAAAAAAAACCAAACCATTTTGGACCTGGCCACATTCATGTCATCAACAATACACACAGCTACCTGATTTGCTGGAGAAAAGTGCATGAGACAAAGACAGAGTAAGCTGTAATGATGGACAGACATCTATCCATTCTGGGATGATTGTAGCTGAGGTTAGTATTTGGGAAATAGTTTATTTTTTTCTTTTATGTTCTTTTTTTTTCCTTTTTTTTTTTTTGTGTAAATGAAAGATGATAACCCTATCAGTGTGATAGGACTCCTCTCAGTAAAAACAACAAAAAAAATTGTGACAAGTTGAAAAGGAGTCAGAATATCTGAATGATAGTCATAACACAACTGCTTGTTAACATATGCCCTACCACCACACACTTTGTTCTAAAAACTCTGGCTATTTGCCTCATCACCTGTGGCACACTCATTTGTGGAGGGCTACAGTATATCTGTACTAAAATGATCCTTTGCATCAAATATTAGAACACAGCCATATGAAAAAAGGTCTTGCTGAGTTATTGCAATATTGAAAATGCATAATGGTGGAAAAGTAGTTTGAATTACCTACCTCACACCAAGCTTGGGAGAAAGCACAGTACAAAACTAGCAGTTAAAACTTCAGTAGGAAAGCAGCCTATGACGTTTTTGTTCAAGGTGTCTTGTCACTGTCAAAAGTCATTCTTTCCCCTATCTCTACTGAACCAAGGTGACTTACCTTTTATTGCAAGTCTTCTGGAAGAGTAGCAGGTCATGAAGAGACTGAGTTTTTCCACCTTAGAAATTACATTATTTTTATCTTTTAACAGTCAGAATAACAATCACCTAAATCTCCTAGAACAAGGTTAATACCATGCTAGTCAAAAATTAATTTCTACATTTTAAAAACAATCTTATTCTCTACTTTGATGAACTTAAATATATATTTGTACTAAAAGAAAAAAAATCTGTCTCACAGAAAAAAAACTAAAATCCAGTTTATGATCATAAAATACAGGACTAACTTAAAGTTGAATATTTAGCTGGAATTAAAATTGTTTCAAATGCACTAAATAACAAAGAAACTGAGACTTACAGAATAAAAAAAAAAACAGGCAGATTGGCTGTGGGAAAAGGAAGAACTAAAAAATATCTACCCTACTAAGTAGGTCATCTAAAGGAAAAAAAAAGAAAGTTTAATGTTCCTGAAAGTGAGATAATGGCACTTTTTTGTAGCAGACAAGTTCAGGAAAAAGTATTTTTACAGCTACATTTATTACCTGAAAAGCGATAGTACTAAGATGGACCAATTCCATTGTGCAACTCATAATAGGAATATGTAAGAATGACTCATCTCTGCCCATAAAAAGTTTTGTTTGAATGGTAGATGCTATTCTATAGCATAGATTTGAGAAAGGGAGCCCCATGCCTCTCTACAGTGAATTATCATAGCAAAAAGAATACAACGCACCTCAAAAGAGAAGTTCATGTTTTATCGGTCTAAGTGTCCTTGTTAACAGTAACTGATGCCCTGGTTTAAAATAACTGCAAAGCAGAAAATTCAAGTGTACTTTTCTGTAACATTTGAATCCAAATGTCTGTACATACAAATGGACTGAGTCAACTATTAATTACACTGTTTTCTAAAAACAGAGACCTTCGCTAAGAAGACACCAGTGGACAAAATTTAGCTAAAAACATCTTTCTGTTTGTGTTACCAATACTTAGCTAACAGAAAATACACATTACAAATAATCCTGGAAAATTGGTGAAAGCGAATTTTTTCACTTGAGTAACTTATAAATAAAAACGAAGACTTGATCTTGTTTGAGGTCAATCAAACTGTAGAGAAATTCCATTCTTTGACTGAAGTAGTAAAGTTGAAACAAAGTGACAGAACATTTTGTGGAAAGCATTGTTTGCTTTCATAGTCTGAAAAAGGAAAAAAGAAAACCCCACAAAAATTGGTGGGGTTTTTTGTCTTACAAGTGTCAACGAAAATATTAAATGTGTCTTTGTTAAATGTTAAACATTTATACAAAAATCTTCTGGAACTCAGGAAGCTGTATCACTTCAATTTAACCCATACCTTCTTTGATTTTACTTTAGCTGAAAAGTTTCAAACAATCCAAAATCTTACTCTTTTCCTGAGAGAGTACAATACATTATTCAGCAGTCACATAAAACATTGAAAAAATGTACTGAACTTTCTGAAAGTTGGTTACTTCAGAACACAATACATTGTAGCATGAAGCAGGAAATAGGCAAAGAAAATATTCCCTAAATTAACTTCATATCAGTCCACTCTTTCACTCATCCATTTATTTTCCAGTGAAGAAGAACTAGTTTCCTTAGCAATAACTTGGTTTGGTATTCTGTTGATTTACCTTTGCGGCTTTTTTCCCCCTTCTTGGTTGCTCTTTCTAAGGAGAGAAGTGTGGGACAAGCACAATCAAGCAGTCCTCAAGTGATATGAACCATTTGCCTGTTCTCCCAGATATCAAAACCCCTTTAAGTGCACTTTGCATAAACAGACTTCTAACAGCCTTGCAATTATCAGTAATTTTAATCAAGTGACCAAAATAAGGGTTAGCTTGGAGTAAGTGAAAGTATGGCAACTAATTAATATGTCAAAGCAGCGCTCTCTCTTCTTAAAGAGTTAATGAAGCTTAGGAAGGACACGTGTGACTGTTGCCCAGAACTGCGCCAACAGCACGGTGCCACTGAGTGAGGTTAAATAACTGCAGGTTACTTATCAGGAGGTCAGCAGCATCTGGCTGCCTCGGCCAGGGTCCTCTCCTCCCCAGCATCCCACCTCTGCCCTGCACTGCAAGCCAGTGGGACTAGACAGCTGGTAATAGCTGAGGATGGGGAACCACACAATGAGCTCCTGACATGGCAAGGAACAGCAGGGATACAGGATGAACAACCAGGTTTTTATGCTTAAAATTTATAAAAAACCATTATCAAAAAACACCTACTATCAACATGAACCTATCAACACAAACCTACTACCAAAATCCAGCACTCACACAGCACCACCTTCAATGTCTGTGCAGCTGTCAGCAGGCATAAGATGCTAATGACTTTTAAGGCAGCTATTATCATACTCAGTCCCCAGACAGACTGTGACAGCTTCAGACACTAACAATAAATATAGCTTATCCACTACAAAGAAAACACCTTATCATATTCTCCTTCTCAAAGAAGCTTTTTATTTACACTATGATTCTATCTGGAAACAGCCAGTAGACTGTCCAACCCTGCTGCCTCAGAGAAACTATCATTCTCATTTTGCTTTTTGAGAAATGAATATACTGTAAAAAATAATCATAAAAAGCCCCAATAACTTCAAATTACATGAAAATCTACAACGAAGTATTTTCCAGTGGCAAAACAAAAACCATGTGAAATACTGTATATAGATGGGATTTGGGAAGAGTAATTTTAAAGGTAAAGAGTAAATTACTCTTGTAATATAAAAAGTCTTGACCTTATAAAAACCAATTAGTTTTAGGACCACTGAAAGGTCTTTGAGGGCTAAATTATTTACTATTTTAAGTCTAGCAAGCTTCACATTTTCATTACATTAAAAATTCTTTATTTTTTCAAAAATTACTAAAAAAAGAAACAGTTATTTCCCCTGAACTCAGGATTCCATTCTTTTCTCCAAAATGCAGATTAGGCCTATAAAGCTCTAAGCTCTCAAATCCTTGCAGCATCACTACTTTCATGTAGGAAAAAAAAAAATGAAAAAAAATAAAACCCTCAAGAATTAAATATCAATTACAGTAAGTTTAAAAAAAAATCAAATGAACATTCAACCTCTTCTTACTCAGCATGAGGGCACTCACTTCTTTGCCTCAGAAAACATCATTCACCCTGATTAGTTCACATTTGATCATATTCAGCAGTCAATGCTTTTTCCATTCATGTCTGCACTTACATTGTGACCATGAAATCAAACCTGCCAGGTTTCCAGTGACAAACACATTACTGAGGAGAGTAGGCATTCCCAATATAATTTTCATTCTTTAAATACCATCAGTATCAATTGATCTTATGCAATTATGGATGTTTCAGTTGATTAATAATTTTGACCCACTGACAAATTAAAAAGAAATATTCACCAAGACTCATCTCTTTGGGTAGCAAGTGAACCTGCTATGAACACATGCACAGAGGAACTTGACTGAGAAGAACATTGACCTACAATCAAAAAATCTCTGAAATGTTTCTTTTTATTAGCTGAGACCAAGAACAGCAGAACTGAACCAGTACAAAACTAAAGCTAATAGGAACAGAATTTAATTTCTCAAAAACACCCTTACTTTTTGGAGGCAAGGTTCCTATGCATGCAATACTGGCAGCAGTATTTGCTCCACAAGGTACATGCATTTGCTGTAGAATATCTCTAAAAGACACATTCAAAGCAAAAGCTTTTAGCTTTTTTTACAAGGTGTTTGCATGCCATCCAAACTCAGCAAAAAGAGAAGGATGTCTAGAGTTGAGTGGCATTTTATTGGTACAATACACTTCCATGTAACTCTAGATACTCATCCTACATGAACCTCATCAGGCTTTTAGGGAATAAGAAGCTGACTACAGAAAGAGATGTCACACATCTTTTAAGTTGTACTAAGACCTGTATGCCACTCTGACTATTTTTGGAATCAGATACATACGACATCTCAGAGCAGCTCAGGGTCCCAAACCGTCAGGTAAGAAATAAGCTAAATTTTAGAGGACTGGAGTCTCAAAGTATTTCAATGGGCTTTGCAAGAGTCATTGGAGAGGTAAAAGAGAAAAGCAATGTCCTTGTAAAGCACAAGGCTACACTGTGACTCACCAGCTGCTTGGCTGGCTGAGCAGTCAGTGTGTGCACACATACACACTTCTCAGAGCTATGTTCCACATAAGAGGACTGCTGGCCGTCCACTGGAGTTCAAGGGGCAGTGAAAGAAGATGAAAAGTGCAAAGTGAGAAAGTTTGTGTATACTACAATCATTTTTGAAACTCTATAAAAGAAATCACATTGGAAAGGAGACTAATGCCATTGCTGATGAAGACAAGAAGCCATAAGACATTTGCAAGTAATCTAGAGTTAGGATATTAGTTTGGAGAACACAAAAATCACTTTGTTCTGCCATTTGTGGAACAGGCTACTGAATTTAATGGTCCAGATATAATTCAATAACACAGACAAAATAGTCTGAGCTTCATTACATTTTAAGCCACTGCACATAAGGAAGTGCAGCTGAGTGAACAGAGCATTTTGCAACATGTGGCAAGGCTTTCAAAAAAGTAAAAAACTTACATAAACTCTGTGATTATACGCAGCTTGAACAACTTACAAGAGCTTTCAACCTATTTTTTAATTATCTTACTCCTTCCAGTTTGAAAAAAGGCATTCCTCCAGTGCTTCAATCATCATAATTTAAAAACCACTGCACTACCACCCAACACCTTCACTTGCCAAGAAACACTACCCTTGCCCCATCTCCCATGGCACATCAAGTGGTAATGGGAAGCAGGGACAAGTCAATATGCTGGGTTTGCCCTACAGGTCAAAAGATCCTGACAGTGTAGAAAACAAATACACAGTAGGCTGATCCCAGAGCGGGAACCTCTTCACTAAAAAGCTTGTAACACATGCTGAAAGAAACCATGCCCACCAGGAATGCAGAAAATAACATAATTTCCTCTCATTCTTCACAAAGCCACTGAAATTCAACCAGTTGTATGCTCTTTGAGACACGGAAATCTAACTCTGCTCCACTGTGCACATGATGATACAGCCTAATTAGGTGATTATACATCTTCTTTCCCACAGGACCTTTGTGTTCTCAAAGAGCAAAAAATCCTGATGATCAGCAAGATCTGGTCTGGATTCAGATACCTCTGGAGAGAGACTATTTACAGGGCAACCAAAAATTGTATTCCAGCTTCTGGCCACAGGTCAAGGGTCTCCTTGACTTCATACACTGGGATGCAGTATCCTTTTAGAGGTACCTTAGGATGCCTGTTCAGTGGACAGCCCAGGCTGCAGAGAGTACACCTGGGCAGGGTCAGCTTCAGCAGCTGCATGTAGAGCCTCACCAGTCATGAGATAAAGCAGAATCCAGAATAAAGGCAACAAAAGAGGCTCTTGGCAGTCTGACTGCAACACAGCCTTTGCTCAGGCATTCATGCGGCATTTTATCTGGTAGCTTTAAGACTAAGAGGAATTTTGTTTCCAGGATCTTTGGCAATAAATATAAAAATGACCAGTACTAGCTGGACATTCTTCCTCTGAGTTGAATGGTGCATTTGCAGTGAGTCAGCATTTAATACTTGGGCTCCCTTTTTCCTTTCAGGTTTCTAAGCTGATCGGGTAAAAGACTCTGAATAACTGTATGTTCACAGTATTTTCTACCCTCCTCCTCCTCCCACATTAATAACAAGCAGCAGATTCAGAGACCACTGAGATTAAAGAACAAGAAAGCAAGCAAAAAACATCAATGATTTTAGGCAATTTGGACACGGATCCAAGAGATGTTTACAAAACAAAACAAAAATCTGATCATGCAAAAATATTATCACAGCAGAATTTCTCTTAGTAACAAGGAGTTTGCTTAGACAGGCTAAAAATTTCTCTAGATCCATAATCTGCCAAAGGCATCCACAACATTGGAGTTCAGTTGTACTACACAAAGAGGTGTAAGTTTCTGATGCAACAATAGGATTCGCACTGGAAAATTCACTGGAAAAGACAGTAATTGCATAAAGAGCCAGAAGGTTAAATACTAGCTAGAAGTTGGAAGATTTACTAAACACCTCCTATTTGAGTTTACACAGAGCTTAAGGTCCAATCAAACACATAAAACACATATCACCAAGAAGCCCCTCTAAAAGACAATGCATGCAACAGCAGCTGACAAGCTAGAAAATTTAAATCCTTATTGCAACAATTTTACCTGAAACACATAGAGAAAGAAGTGAATAAACAGCTCAGCTCTCAACTTGTCTGCCCTTCCATCAAGCTTATACCTTTACAGTCACATTTTTTGTAGAGAACTTTATTCCCAATGTTATAATTTCAAGGTAATAAGTAGAAGCCAGATAATCTCTGCATTAAGAGACTGATGGACACAGTTCAGTAATTGAGCCACTGACCTGAACACTACTCTAACTACTAAACATTTTTTTCACTAGTCCAACAAAATGTGCTAACTTGGTGCAGAAGCCCAGAAGATAAAAGCATACCAATTGAAATGAGTTGTTTCCCCTCTTCATTAAAAACTTCTAATTTGAAAAGAGCCTCATGATCACCTTCATCTAAACCCATATACTATATTCATACTAAACCCATAACTATAACTTAGTTATAATGTATGAATATTAACAGAATCTTTTTGTTTTTGCTTTGCCCTAAGTAATGACAGACAGCTGTATTTACGTTGCTGAATATTTACATAAGATGTGCCAGCAACCTACCTAAGGTAAGCAATGCATTTTGCTGTTGTAACATTAACTTTTGGCTTTTCTGACATGTGTGTTCAAAATATTCTGCCTTAATATCCCTTTAATTTTCTTTGCCCTGAATAGTTGCACACACAGCGTGCAGACCTGTTTCATGTTCGCAATGCTAGAATTCCAAGCTGCACTTTGATCATGGCCCAGTGAGTGGCAATTTTCTATGTTGAACATGTCAGTCTGAAAAAAAAAATGAAGAGGGGGGGAAAAAAAAAAAGAACAAGCTGTTCCCAGTTTCAGAAATTTAAAAACAAAAAATCCACAGTTGCCAAAGTTATCTGCTTCTTATCAAGATCCATGTTTGGCACCAGATGCATTTGATTCATTCATCATTGTCAGTGTACTCACACACTAATTATTTCAAATTGTTTCCTCAGGCAGAGGTCTAGGACAAATGCAAGCAAGCCAAAAATAGCAGTTATGAATAATTATGCATAATTTACCTTAAGGCCTGGGCCAGGCTATCATTAAAACTTCTTGCCACCTGTGATCCCAACTAAGTGGACTTTAAATTAGTTCAAGATTATTTCTTTTTTTAATATAATGCCAACATTTAATCTTCCTATTAGAAGTTTTCTGTTGTGTTAGAAATTTCGAATAAAGTGTCAACAAAGTTCCTTCTTTTTCAACAATGTCTTTTGTATTTCACAGTCTGACAAGTTTGCTAACAAGAAAATCTTCAAAGACAAGGTCAGCACATGTAGCCCCACTTTAAGACTGACAAACAAGGTTCTTAGAAAAGCACAATTCCTCTTCCTCAACTTCAAAATAAATTCTGATGCTCCAAAACTAAAGCTTAGTCTCTAAAACTTTCCCTATTACACTTCTGACTCATTCTGAAGACAAGAAGAGAACTTTCACAACACTGATGTTTCAAACAACAACAAAAAACAAATTTATAAAACACTAATTTAAAAACCACTCCTTCAAATTCAGAAGTATTGGTTTAATTTTACAGATAGAAAACTCATTAATTCCAAAGGGATCCAAAGGGGTAAGTGATAATGGTGTAGAGAGTTTTGCAGAACTAGTCTTATTCAATTCATTGTAATGAATAGACCTCTTATGTTGTGCTGCTTTAACTATTCAAATTACAGGTTTAAAATAAAAACAGCTGAAAAAAAGGAAAACCCACTCAGAAGATTTACAGAAGGAGAAACATCTCTCTCATAAAAAGCTAAGTGTACCTACCACTGATAATTTCGTAGAAACTCTCCAGCTGGGAACACAGTTCACGCTTCACTTCCGAGACAACAGAAAATATGTAACAGTAGCCAGAGCTATTAATGCACCAATTATAAATTGTTTACTCAGGGAAAAATGTCTACAAATTCCTCCATTCAGGCACTCAAACATTAGACCTCTCAGGGACAAAAAGTACTTCACTGGGCAGTAAACAGTGCAAGACATGGAACCAGACCAGCTAACTTCTGAAGCCTTTAGAGCTTAGGATATGTTTATGTACTTTCCTTATGAAAGACAACAACAACAACAACAAACAAAATCAAAGCAGAGATTTTTTTAAAAAAGTTAGATTCAGTAACAAAATGTAAGATATTACTAAAAAGAAAACACGCAGAGGAAAAGATGAGTTCAATCTGCCTTCTGGATAGCTACTTGAAATGCCAATCACAAAATAGCTTTTCTATTAAAATTAGACATTCTTAAAATATTAATGAAGTTTAGATAGTATCACCAGTTCTAAAGCTGACACACAGTTCTGCATCATCAACAGACTTTTGACATGAGACAAAATAAGTTAAGGTATTCCAAGTTGATGCTTACTAAGTTTCCTAAACAGAAGAAAAAAACCAAAGATCACGGTGCAATTCCTTCAATTTTAGGCAGTATAAAGGCTTTGACAACTCCACCTGAGTTAGAAAGACAGCTGCATTGCTGTCTTCACACCACATTATTTTGTATTAGGGCATCTCCTGCTGAACTGTATGGGGCCAATTGCCCATGTCTAAGCCTTCAGATAAAGTAAACTTAAAAAAGGTGGGAATGCTGGAGAACGGATACAGAAAAAGGAAGAATGTAAATTGATTTCCTCTAACGGATGTCCTTATGGCTGCCAGGTCATTCAAGTGTCTTGTGTATTGTAGTTGACACAACTTGTTTGACATTGCAGGTCTAAAGTGATTATTATCAAAATATTTAATATGTTCAGGGATTTTCATTTACATATCTTGCCAATGTGCCCATGTCATGGCCAAATTCCTAGGAACACCTGCAATTTTCCACAACAAATTCCTTGTTGTGGAAAGACATGACAGTCATGTCTCAATTCAGTGTCAAACTTCCTTGTGGCTGGTTTACTATCATGAATCTTATACTACTGAAGTTTGTTATTTACCAATCTACTTGTGTTTGTTATAAGTGCTTTATAATTTGTACAATAGATATCTCTATAATAGATATCTCCAAGTCCTTCGAGGCTGAATTAATATAACCATGGTGGACTAAGCTTTTGAATTCAAGTAACCTTTTTGACTTGTTTTCCACAAGGAGAAAACATAGCCATAAAACCACATTTTAGCTCTTTCCAACCCATCACACACACATTTAATGTGAGGCATAGACTGCTAAATGCTCCTCAAAGTGTAAGTATTTTTATTATGAACAACTTGAAAGCTTTGTCATGAACAGTTCTCATAACAACGAAACCTGATAGGTAGTATAAATACCAGTGATCACGTTTTTTCTTCCCTGACACCATAAATGAAATTGTAAATTGGCATATGCATATAGAAAGTAGTGTTTCATTTGTATTATCAGCACAAGAATTAATATTAACCTTTTAAAGTCATAAGTAATTTAGAAACATCTGCATGCTAATCACTCAAACAATACAAAACAATGGAAGGTGTTTAGAAGGAACTAAATTTGTTTTCTCTATCACATTTCTTTAAGGTAAAATGAAAAAGAAAAGATACAGTTTTTATAAAATGAAAGTATTAGAAGTTCTATTAGATGAGGAGCAGCATTTATGTTGAAATCAGTTATTTAAACCTTACTTTGGCTTAATCTGCTTTTTTATGGAGAATCACATTTTTAAATTGCAATGTTAAGATAATAGTTATTACTTTAAAATGTTTATGAAACAGATTAATGTAATTTCCTGCTGTTCTCTAATTCAATTATCTCTGACTCCAGCATACTTAAGTTGTCCAAGCCCAAAATTAGAAGGGTTCTTATGTACCCTGTACAAGGAAGATTTCCTTCGATCATATCAAAATATGGAAGTTATTTTCCCTTCAAGTAAGAAACAGTGCTTAGCATTCCTGCATATTGTATGAATCAAGTTGTTTTCCATCTTTTATTATCTCCATATTTCTAATTGACCATAGTTCAGAGTAATTTCAACTTTGTGTATAAATTGGATCCAAGCAATTAATAAATCACTAATAAACAATTATTTTCAAAAAGAACTATTCATTTTTAAACACTTTACACAATTTACTGCATTCATTCAAGTGGTCTCTTTACAACCACTGTTAGTTAACGCATTCACATAAATAGTCATTTGACCTTCACTTATAATGGACAAAAGCTTTTCAGATTCCTTCAAATGATAACTATGCTTCTATCAGTTTAAAACCAGGAGGCTGATCAGTGACTTTGTTTTTTACTATAATCAATACAAAGGGATCAAGAGTGGCAGAGAACCTGAAGAAAAAATGGAAAAGGAAATTGGGTAGAACTGATGCAAGAAATAGGAACTCAAGAGCTACGTATTTTTGTTGAACAAAGCAAACCCAAAATGATCATATGACAGCTGTTTAAAGAGCAAAGAAATACAAAAGGACTTATTTCATATGATTCACCAGGGGAAAATTCAAAAAGTGCTCATTAAAAAAATCCCTTTAAGAAACAAGAGACTGATTATCAGCAAATAATTCATAACAGCAAGAGATATAAAGCAGGCTGTGAAAAGGTCTCCCAAAGGAACCCCATTAGTTGAAATTTTAAAATTAGGCTGCATAACATATAAGAACATGTACTTCAGGGATCCAGCCTGTTCATCTAGGGGGTAGAAAGGTGCCCTTTCAAATGTTTTATTTTCCCATTTATTTTGATATGGACAATACCAGGTCAGAAAGTGTGAAATGAGGAAAGTACTGAGAAGAAAGTCAAGCGGTAAAACCACCTGAACTCCTTAAAAAACAGAGTAGCCTGAGTTAGGCTGAAACAAATAGCTCATCCTAGCATACTTACATGTTGATTGCTAAACAGAACAAGAAAAAACAGCACAATCTTTTTTCTTGCTGCTACATTCTACAAAGTTCTATCCCTATGAAAAACAGCCAAAAAAACAGCCTAATATCATAAAGAGCACATAACAGGACAAAGATGTAAAAATAAGTTGAAGACATATTCTGTACTGTTGCTTTCTACAGCAGTGTTGAAATACAACTTTGCTGCTTGAAGTAGTAGTTAAACTATCACAGGAATATAGGTGAAACACCTTGCTGATAATCCAAGAACACCCTGTGTTCTGACCTACACACCACTTCAGTAGTACTCTGTTGAGAAAAAGCTCCATGACAAGGCACAGTGTTTCCTGCTCTTCTGTATTTACCAAGCACATTTTTCACAGTTATGAAACTACTGGGGTAGGAGAGTAAGTAATGAGCTTTTGTACTAGACTCTAAAAAAAACCAAAAAAACCTGTTTCTGATCCACCTGTTTCTTTTCAATCTAGATCTGTTTCCTATAGCCCTCACAGTGCTCATTTAGAGTTACCTAAAAATATTCGAGTTTATTACATCCAGATACTTTTTAGAAACTAATGAAGTCTTATCATAAAAAAATTAACATAATAAATTACACTATGAACTCCATTACAACATCAGAGTTATATTAAATAAAGTTTTCTTAGTAAATTTCATTAAAACAAACCCATTCATTTTTCCAACTAGTATCATACCAATATTGTTGAATTATTTTTTCCTCTTGCATGCCTCTACTTTTTTCTCCAGACAATGAATGTTGCTCTCAAGCAGCTTGACTTCATGTCTCTTCCATGTTACACCCTTAAATTACTCTTCACAAAACATCTGCTTTGAGTAAATCACTATTTAGAGGAAGGGGGGGGAAAAAAAAAAAAAAAGAAGATAAAAACCTATTCATTGCATTTGCACAACGAGTCTAAAAACCAGAGCACAATGAAGTATCAGGTATTTATGACAAACTGGAACAAATTCAGAGATGCTGTGAACTCTGGTGTCAATTACACATAGTGAAACACACATAATTCAGGGTGAAAAAGACCAGCTGATGCTAAGAAACAAAAAGGTAGACTACCCCCCACTCCCAACCTGGCTGTTTTATTTCATAATAGTGCAGCAGGCTGAAATTCACTTTTCTAGGAATGTGTGGAAAACTATACTCCAATTCTGCATTGCGCTGCTACCTCTATTAACCATGGCCCCAGATACAAAGGTATCTACAGGCTGTCTCAGCAGAGGACTAAGGGAGTTTATCTCAGCGTTCACGACCACTGTGCAGGAAGCACAGAGAGCAGCAGAATACTGGAGGAAGGGACAAAACCTCGTCTATCACTCAAATGCAAAATTTGTCAGTGTTTGACCTTCAACTGTTTTGAGTTTTTATCTGCAAGCTAATTTTCCATTTTCATTTTTCCACATCCATGCTGCAATTCCTGAGTACAGTAAATCTCTCCCTTTTTTTGGATATATAATCTCTTTTAATATCCTGTGCTCTCTTATCACACTGCAGTCCTCCTCTGTAATATATTGTCCATAAATTTTTCAAATGATATGAACTTTAACAGCTCTGAATGTGATTGAAATACAATGTTAACTATTTTGTTCCTATAAAAATATTCTATGAAGGCTTGCGTTCATTCTTTACACAGAAGTAACATCGAGGTCATGCAAATTTAAGAACAGAATAAAATTATTTTAGTCTCAAACTCCAAGCCATAAAAGACATAAACCCAAAGATGATTCTTTTTCTGCCTTTCTCCGAGTTATGATATGCATTACTTGATCATGAAAGGAGATGCATAAGAACTCTAAGTCAAATACATGCAATTAAAATGCTAAACTCAAAAATGTGATGTGCTATTGTTACAGCTGATAAATGTATCAGGTATAAATTTATCATGTGCATGGCCTATAGATCTTACACAACATATAAAGATGAAAATTAAGTATGTTTTTTTGTTGAGGAACCCAGTGTTATATCCTAACGTTTAAAAAAGGACAGCAATGCTCAATCCTCTGGGAAAAAATTCAGTTCCTTCATTCACCCACTGAAGTCCTACATTTTTGCCACTTTTTTCAGCTAATTCTACCAGAGTCAAACACTTGTATTTGCTGAACTGAAACTCTGTCTTGGGTCAATTCTAGCTACACTCCCACCTATTAAAGTAGTGTGATGCCTTTTCAAAATCGCAACTTATTTTTCATGTCCCCAGCTCTCATGTGCCATAGTCTTCCACGCTGTGCAAATTCCATGGCTCATTCTATGCAATGCTGACTAACGATCACAATTGGTCACAAAAATTCAAATACATGGATTTTGCAGCAAGTTACACTACTCACAGATCATTGGAGAGGCCTAATAATACAGATTGCACAAAGCTTTTCTGCAACTGTAGGTCCAACACCTTATTAAACTGAGTTAACAATTCTAGTGAAGCATATCTTGAAAAACGGTTTACTAGTTAAGTAAAAAATATTCCAGCTCTTTTACCCAATTTGCTATTTACCAAGACCATCAAAATAAAAGGCTATCTTGTAGTTTAGAATGTGTCACATCATATTAACAGGAGACTAAAGAACTTATCCCCAGAAATGCATTATGGAAAGACTGAAAATCAAGTTTAGGGACAAGTTTAGTTTTAAAACAACAACAGCTACACACCCTGTTAAGTCTCCAAAGATGAAGACTCTTTATATTTTTGAGACATGCTTAATGATATGGCAAAAGTCATAGTTCAAAGTTCAAAAGCTCAGGTGAAAACTCCATACCTCAATAATCTTACATCTTGTACCATTTCTTTAATTTTAACTCTTATACTCCAGCAACTGGCACAAATCATGGTCAGGAAAGAAAAATATACTTTCTCATCAAAAATTACTTTCTTAGTCACCTTCTCAGAGCCAAATATAGCTTCACTTTTTCTGCCAGCTCTTGGCTGGCACTTTTTTTTTTTTAATTTTGAAAACATGCTAGTGAGACAGCATCTATTGAATTAAAAAAAAAATCTTGTTATTACTAAATAACAAAAGCAACTCATTTCATTTCAGAAAGCAGCAATACTTCATGCTAATCAATGGTGTTCCTGTGGCTTTAAAAAAAAAGGGCGGGGGAAGGAAAATGGTTCTTAGTTTAAGAGTAATCAAAGCTGTAAAGTTAGTCTGATATACATTAGTATCAAAAAGCAACAACACTTCATTAAGTTAGGATTCTAGTTGTTACTACAATTTGCCCACTTAGATTAACTGATTGTCTGGGAATAAAATATTATTTCATTAACAATATTCTAAAATAAGCATTTCTTCTGCTAATATAGTGATATAACCACAGCATATAAGACCCGTTCCTCTGAAATCACCAAACTAATGCTACAGTAAAAAGTAATAAAATTGATATTATAGTTCCATCAAAAAATTTTCTAATAATATTTAAATCAACATAGAAGAAAAAAAACCACTAAAGCACACACACATTCAAAATTCTATAGACAAAATGTAGTTGCTATTGAAATTATGCTACAGCCCTAGAAAAGCTCATTGCAAATTACCTGTCAGTAACAGGCACATTTTGATCTCATGACTTACATATCATAAATGGATTTACTTGAACAGTGCTGGAAGACTCAGTGCTTTGAACTCGCAGAAAGGTCAGTGAAACTAGTTCCATGTATTAACATTTAACAAGACCAAAATCTAAAAAAATCCGCCATTCTGTAGTATACTGTATCAATTCAAACTAGAGCTGAAGCTGATGTTGCATGTCACTACAAGTTGCCAGTGCACAACAGTTTCTTTTTTTTCCCCTCAAGAAATCTGAGATGCATTACTACATCTTACTACTAGAAATCAGAATTTGATCAGGCTTGTGATATGGAACATCACTCACTGTCTATTAAAATTAAGTTGCCAAGATTAGGAATACTATAACTCTAAACTTAAAAATTGATGGTTTTTTTCATATTGCAACAGTATTCCTACATCTCCCCTGAAACTGTTTTGTTGTCTTAACTAGCACCTGTTATTTCTAGTAAGAAAGTCTAATCGTAAATGATTTTGTATATGTCACTGCTTGTCTTTACACTTCCAACAGACACTATTGTGTTTCTTCTATTTCTCCATGAAAGCGGTATTTGAGAGATACATATGACTACTACTTGAAGTGAGTCCTTAAAGCAGATCTCAATGAATCAGAGGAATACCCAAAAGCTCTCAACAATATCTGCAACAGTTTTGCTACGTCTACAAACAGCAAAAGTCAGTGAAAAAGCATGCAAAACTGAGACTGACTTGAACATTGTATTAATGTCTAAGTCCCAGAGTTTCTACAATTAATCATATTTATGCAGTTTGATGACCTTTCAAAGAAACACTATTTGAAACTATTCAGAGCTATGGAATAAAGGCAATAGAGCTTAGGGAGACTGATTGAAAAAGACAGAGCAAGTAAAATGGTACAAGGTAGAGGAATTTATCACCTAGACTCTGCATACCTGTTATAACTTTTATACACTTATTCATTAAGTCTTACTTTATTATGAAGAATTCAAAAGCAACACACTTAATGAAGACAATTTCTCAAAGTTTGGAGGAAAGTGGTACATGTCAAATCATCTAATCCCAGTGAAACCAAATGAGCTGCTCAAAACAGTAGGAGAGCAAGGTCAGAGTATTCAGTTCTCCCTATTAGTAAAAAAGTAGAAAGTAGTGGAATAAGGAATAAACCTTAAGAGCAATAAGAAAGTAGTTAAATTCTGGAAGGCATATATCACATTGCATGTCATCAATACCTTATAGTACAAGATCAATGACTGCCAATTTCATATTCATTTTTGTATCATAAATCATGAAGAACTTGATATCAATAAAATGATCTGGTCTATAGCCTTCATTTGAATTAAACTGAATTCTTTTAATACTTACTGCTTTCTTTGGGAATGCAAGACTTCTTTGGTTTGTGGTGGTTTCGGGTTTTTTAACTTTCAGTAAAATAAAAATCTGGTTTCCATGACTTGACAGTGTTTCCTTTAGTTGACACACATTGTTTTTGGCTACTCTGGTATACTAGCACACTGATTAGCAACACAAATTGTAGTTTAATAAATACAAGTTTCCTTTAGAAGAGTGTTTTAAAATTAGTGCGTGTAAAAATACTAAAAAAAATACCAACTTGTTTGCATGATGAAAAGTCAAGATTTTTAAGGCAGATTGCAATGATGAAGAACCTTGAACTGCAAAGACCTAACACAGCTCACAGATAACAAGTATCTACTGTAAGGCTATGAAATAGGTGTGCATGTGTTTATACACAGAAAAGGCTGAATACAGCATTAAATGTATAAAAATTTGCAGAATTATTTGTTTTTCAACTTCTTTATCAGGCAAGAGTTTGTCCATAAAATTTTAGACAAATAACTACTGGAATTTTGCTTTATCTTTGATCGAGATTCTATATTCATTCTACCCATTAAGGTACCTGATGAACTGAGATTAAAAAAAAAAAAAAAAAAACACCAAAAAAACAAGAAAAGACAAAAAGAAATAATTTCCAGCAGCATAAACAGTGCTTTGGAATAGCACAGGGTTCCCATAACTCTTGGGGTTTTATTTACTCTCTTCATTGACCAACAGAGGAACAACAGACTCGAAGACACAAAGCAATGTCAACTGGTTTAAATCTACTGCTCAACTTTCTAGAGCATTGTGTTTTAAAGTTAAAAATAAGATATAATGGTAAATTTTTACTTCACCAACTAAGTAAAATTTTATCTGGATGACACAAAGGCAGTCACAATTTCGGGCAAGCATTACTCAACAGGATCCAGCAACTACTGCCTGCAGTTTTCTTTTTGTCTCCCATCCCTGCCCTCCATCACACCATTCTTATCCCACAGCTGCTTTGCAGGACCAGTAAAAGGATGCAGCAACTAACGCAAGAGCAATATTCTAATGATACCATATGAAACCTGTCTACAGCTTCTGTCTACAGTTCTTCTACAGAACTACAGAGGGCTGCCATGGAAGGAGTCACTGCTCACCTTCACCTTTTGGTACCCCAAGGAACACAGACAGCCCTTTGGACAAAAAGAACCATGCTGCCCTACAGATCACAGAGCATGTAGCAAACATGGATTCTCTTCTTCTCGTTTAACAAACACACAGAAAAGAAAATCTAAGTCATGCGTGCCTCTTTTTTAGTTTACAGCTTGTTCCTACATAGTTATGGGTTTTCAAGATTGCGTCCTTCTTTTTTTTTTCTTCCTCCATCTTCCTGAATTTCCTCTTTGTCTCTTGTTCTTCTTAGTTCCATCTCCTTTTGCACATTTTCTGTAGGTATCTGCTATATTATCTCCTGTTTTCCCCTATGTCCCTGTTCACTTCAGTGCTCAAAATGCCAAACATCATCAAAAGAGTTAATACCCAATGTCAATTAGGCCAGCATCATCTTTTTTACATTATTCTTGGTTTACACATTTTTAGCAATTTGTGGACATGGAAACAATTCCTTAATCTCATTTGGGTTTTATGCAAACTCCACGTTAATTAAATTATTCTGGGTTATTTCTAAGATTCTTCACTTTTTCTTCTTTTTATCTGCCCATTCTCTCTCAGATAACACAATATGTCTTTATTATTTATTTTGACCTTTTGGAACTCTTACTTTATTATCATTTTAATAATGCCATTAGCCATTCCATAACCTTTCCAGTTGCCTAGTATACTATATACATTGCTCACACCAGCCACCAGTGATTACTATTGCACTTCTATATTCACTCTGTCTTCTCAACAAAGGCATTTATAGCCATGTTGAAGCAATGATTTCTCTTCAGACACTTACTTAACCTCTGTCCTTTCCAGCCATGACTTTATCCCATTGAATGTCTGGCACAAAATGTAGTACCAAAATGTAACAGTTTATATTCATTTTGGTTCATCCCATTTACAAAACACTACTCACATTTAGGATGACAGAGGTAGGAAAAAAACCCCCACAATATCCCTACATTAACAAGCCTCTTTGTTACATTCAGTGCAGAAGCATTACTTACATGAAGTCATGTAAGTAATGTAACTCTTAGTTACACTGTAAATTCAACACAATTCCTATGTCTAAAATGGGTTCACAGATAGGTTAACAACAACTTTAATACACTCTAGACCCTAGAGTTCTGTCCAGCCTTTGCTCAGTCCAGAGCGATAGACTTGCTGGAATAAAAGTGATTCTGTCTACTGCTAAGAATTAAGTTTAGGAATTATCAGGCTTACTCTTCCAGACATCCTTTGCATTATTCTTTTTCTTTTTGTCTACACAAACCTTTTCAACTACTCCACATTGTTAAAAGTATTCAGTAACTATGTCATCTATGACATAGATGGCATAGGGTTCTGATGCTCCTTGCTAGAAAGGAGAGACCACCTAACACTGTCCTGTCATCTTGTATATGTAAGATAAAAAAGTTTGCATCATATATATTAAGAATCATTTGGTTACTCCCCACCCACACCTCCAATATTTTTCTTCTAGCTCACTGTCTTCAATATCATTAATAGCAGATACTGCAGAAGTTGTTGCTTTTGCATAATTTTCAGATACTGTTAATACTCTAAGCAATTCTTTACTAGAATGCAGAATCACACTTCAGTGGAAAACACAGTGAGTAAGAACATACTCACCCTAAGGTGCTTCTCTCAAACACATGCTTGAGATTTTCTAAAGGATTCAAATGGGTAAAAGTATAAACATGGACTTGCAAACATAAACATATTTCTAAGGTTTGGAGTTTTTTTTTAATTTTATCCCTGTATTATGGCTTTATGCAGTCAAACAGATGTCCATCCTGTATAGGGTTATACACATCACTTATCACTGCACCTTATGTACCTTATGTACAGTTTAGAAACTCTCCAAAGTCAAGGGAAATTTGCTAGAACAAGTAATTCTGGTGTGAGAACTGAGGAAATCTGGCTTGATACAGATTTTTATCTGATGCTCCCATGACTTTAGGTTTAGGGATACAGACAGAGCTTTTTATAAATTACTTTCCTGAGTTGGAATTTTTTTAATGGCAGATCTCCATGCAAATTCTGCAATGGTTCATAACTACAGCTGGAGTGAGGCTACTCAACAGAAGACTAAGACCTTCTTACACAAAAGACAGGAACTGAATAAGTTTGAGATCTGTGGTACCTGCCCCCACCCAGTTAAATGTGGCTGAAATCAAAAAGACAATCTGCAAAAGTTATTAGGGATGGACAAAAAACCCACAGGATTTATATCAGGATTACTGAAACCTATTTCCCTAGTGGAACAAATTAAACATGGTCACATTCAATTCTAATATTCTAACTGTGTAAATGGCTGTTTTTAGTATTATAACTGTGTAAATGGACATTTGTTCTTTAAATTATATGTAAACATTGCTTTGAGTAAACAGTGCACAGGAGCATGTATTTTATACACAGATCTTGCAGAGATGCACACCACAGGTGAAGAACATCCCTGCACTGACAATACACCTTACAGGATCCTTCAACCTTTGACAGAAGGTCACAAAACCAACTCAAGAATGCTTCTATTCTAAAAGAACATCCAAGTATAAGGCAATACACACATGTATAAATCCAGCAAACTCCACACATACTGTTGGTAGAATCTTGCTGTAGGTACCAAGAGAAAACAACTGGATCAAAGCATTCACTGGCAAGAAACACAAAGAGGAATGGTGAATGAAGAAAATTTTGCAGCAAAAAGGTAAGCAGAATGGAACGCTATCTCTTGCACTTTTTTTTTCCTCGTTCCCTCCTTTTTTTTTTGTTTTATGAACATATTTTTACTAAAAAAAGAGGAAAAAACCCCAGAAATTATAAGCAGACTTCTTCTCCATTTCCTATGTCTTTCTTGCATAAGTACCCTTTGCCGAATTTGAACAGGAAAACAAAAGAAAAAAACTTGTGAGGTTTTAATTAAAAGTCTCTGTTTCACTGAAGAATGCAAAAGGAAGGTTTGAATGTGTAGTTTTAAAACCAGCTTTTTCTAAACAAGGCATAGCCAAAGAGAAATAAAACAGTGTTCTAGATGCTAAATGAACCTGATTCCAAAATAAAACATATTGCAAGTGGCCGTGCCAAAACCCGTTTACATTTGGTCACAGCACTGCCTTTAACTCAACTAGTAAACCAGGTTAAACAAACCTACATCACATTTGACCAGTGTTTGTAAATACCTCTAACATGCACCAGTTAAAATGCATATGGTCTTAAAAAGTTCATTTCCAAACATGTCAGAAACAATTAAATATACATTTTATATTTAACATAAAATAAGATGGCAGACATAATCCAGCAGACTTTTGTATATCAGTCACTACAAGAGTATTAAAAGAGCATACCATCAGTTCAGACTCTTCCTTGTCACACTGTTGAATTCTTTCTTTTTATAAGGACATAAACACAATTATATACTTGATGCAAATCACATACTTAATAACAGATAATATTACTCTTTTACACCTTCTATATGGAGACCTGCCATTGTTCAGATTCAAACACAACTCTGAGTCGAGTAAAACTGTATTTTATTTGCTCTGGCTTCAAAGTCACTACATTTCAGCCTATATAACACAACATGTGGACCTTTCATTCTGTCTGTATTAATAGTAGTTTAAACTAGCAAATTAGTTCTATGAGTTTAATGCTGCCCTCCACCTTCTAGATCAAGACACTGCACTAGTCCAGTCATATACAACTGAATTTTCACAATATAGCATGCCAGATATGCTAATTTTCCTAAAATCTTAAGAACACCAACATTCAGAATTTACTATTTTCAAAACGTTCTCCATTCTCTTAGTTTCTCGTCATGTTTTCTTTAGCAATACTTTAAAATCCTAAACTTTGCAAGAAGTTAAAGGTTGGGGTAGCCCACAACCCATTCTGTTCTACAGCACAAGACAGAAAATGCATAGCTTTCTCTTAAAACACTCTAAATTAAAAATTTGACAGTGCTGAAGTTCAGTAAGTGGTAACTGTTGTCTGCCCATCCTATCCCATCCTCTGTGCTCCAAAACCAATAACTCTCTCCAGTCACATGTGCACTTTGCAGACACCTCCAGTTATTTCCCAGTATATAAGAGTCACAATTCAGGAGTCTTATGGTTCTGCCAAATCAGTCATGCAGTAAAGTTTCTACTTGGGTTGTACATTTATTTTGTGCGTTATTTCACCACCCCTGCCTGTCCTTCATCCACATAGTACTTTTCTACCAATCTGATTAACATACTCCCTCTGGATGTTTTCATTGTAAGAAGATGTTCTAATCTGAAAACCATTTACTTCTGAATATACACTGCTAAATTACAGTGCCATCAGAAGTGCAGCTCAGCTTCTCCTCTAAACATTTCTTCAGGCCAAAACACTTCCACATAAATGCACTAGAGTTCAAACATTTGTTACAAGGTCTCAGAGTAAAATTAAATTGGATATATTATATTTATTAATAATGTGTCACAAAAATATTAGTGAAAGTTAAACAGGTAACAGAAGGAAAGCAGGGAACATAAACGCTCAAGTTCTAGTAGCAATGTTTGCCTTGCCAGGTTACACATCCCGTAAGTTTGAAGGAATGCGTTGCACTTTATGTATCAAAATACACGGTCAGGAAGAAAATTAACTTCTGAGGCTCTGGTTGAGAATTTAATTTTGCATTAAGTGAAAAGTGAAAAAATGAGAATCCTGTTTGTTTGAACTTCTAGTATTTACTGAGGGTCAAGAAGGCAGAGTTTTGAACAGATGACAGGCACAAATGTCATTGAAACAATCTCTGAAATACGAAGGAAAGAATCAGTCACAGGGAACCCAGGAGTTAACCCAAGCTCTTTCTCAAAGAAGCCAAAGGGTCCTGTCTTTTCTCTGAAACATGAAGGTTGTTGTGGCATCTTTATTCCCTACTGTCACATGGGAAAGAAGCTCCAAGTCTTCCAGATGGAAAGCAACAGAAATATCTCCATAAGCAATTTAAATTCAGATTGCTTTCTGTAGATTTCAATCTTGATTCTTTACTCGTCCTCACACCTGACATCTCTCCACATAGACTTGATTGTTTAATTTCATTACCTCCAGATTTCTCCCCTTTATTTCCATTATTTCCTTAGCTCTCTTTTTTTTGGTCCCATTCACCAGTAGGAATCATCTACTTTTTTAACAAACAAAAAGTCCACAAACAAGCAAAAAAACCCCCCCCCCCAAAAACAAAAAAGAAAGAAAAAAAAAAAAACCACAAACAATCAAACAAATTCCAAAACACTAAATTCCAAAAAGCACTCCTGTTACCAAATCTTAAATAAACAAAATTTCCCCTCTGGGCAGAAAACACAAGCTTAATTTTTTTTTCTACAATGGAAAATCCTCTTAAGATGGGAAAATGCCTTGTAAACATTCAGATTTCAGACAAACATGTCTCCCATTATAAGAGCTTTTGTATCACAAGCTAGGCCAGGCTTGATAAGACCACACTTCTCAGTGTTAAGAGTTGTGGAGAAATAACTCACACTATGCTGTTTTCTTCTCTTTTCAAGAAGTCTCAATCCTTGCAGAACTCATTTAACTTACACTTGTTAAATCCCTGGTTTGTAAAATGAATGTAAACTACAGTGTTGCTTGTGAACTGTTTCTATACTGAAACAATTTATCATTACATAGATAAAACACCTACGTTCTTACTTTATCCCGTTCTTGGATTTCTTCCTGCCATCCTAGTAGAGGTTTTCCACATTAACTTTCCTGTTAAGGAAGCAGAACGGCAGTGGGCATGGCATCATACCTAATAAGACTGCTCAATGCCAAGACACAGAACAAACGCATATGTTGCAGAGACACAGGAATTGTTCTGTCTTGTGAGAAAAAAAAACAACTAAGGAATGATCTAATTACAGACTGCAACACTTTGAAAGGGAGTTAACACAAACTCTTCTCAGTAATGGCAGATGGTGTAAGAAGAGAAAACAGGCACAGACATCGAGAGTTTCAGGTTAGGAATCAGGCAGAATTCTGTTCACTAGAAGGCTGTGTGGCACAGAAACATGCTGCCTGGAGGGGCTGTGGTATCTCCATCCTCAAAGGCTTCCTATACTCTGCTGTCCAAAACCAAAGCTATTGACCTGATAGAACTTTTGCAATATTCCTACACTGAGCAGGAGACTGGATAGAGTATATGGCCTCCTGGCAACTATTCTACACAGCGTTTTAATATTTCTCTGACAATCTGTATCTCTGAAACAGACACATTTCAGTACCAAATTTTAATAAAGATTCCAAGCGAAAAGTAGATTCTGATTTATGCCATTCTGCAGCCTGATTCATAACCAACACTATAACCCTCTCTTATCAGTCGTAACTTTTTGTCGCTATCAAGGAAGTCTAAAAAGGCACTAATTAAAGAATTAATGGTCAAAATCTACCTGTAACATTCCAAGATAATAATTAATATAGGATACTAAGTGCTACCTTTTTCTAGCTTCTCTACTCAGAAAGCACTACAGTATATAAATGTTGACATCCAATTTAGAAAGAAAGTTTCAGCTACTGTAAACAGAAAGTCTTCTGGAGATTTAAAAGATTCACTTTGAGGTTAGGTTTTTATTTTGTCTAAAAACAAGAACATAGAGTGATTCCAATTTTTTCCCTGGAGTCCAACTAAAATCAATTGTCAGGCTCTTGAGGAAGGATGGTGTTGACTGCCCCTACTTGTCTAATGCAACAACGCACAAACCACACAGCAGCACAGCGCTCATCCATACTCACTCGTGCTAACAGACAACTAGCAATCAGTCTGCATGTCTTAATTACCCTTTGGGGCCTCTGAAAATCCAACAGCTGGAAATAAAGTTTTAGCCTGAGAGAGACATGGAGGAATAGGAAAAACTAATCCACAGATGCAAAGGCCAAATGTCACAGAGTAAAACTCTAAGATTTCATCACCATATTATGTATAAGATAGTATCTACACAGAGTGCAGAAAGCCCTTAACCCCAGCATATCCTTCACAGAGCTTAACCACTGATTAAAAGCAGACCACGCGTTTCACCATGCCCAAACCAAGGGCACCAACGACCGAAATACTGGAGCTGGACGGCGTACCCTGCGGGGCACCCACAGCAGCTGCCCGGCAGGTCGCGGCAAGCTTCATCCGCGCGGGATCCGCGAGGGGCGGGACACCGGCCGCGCCCCGCGCTCCCGGGGGCAGCGCCGCAGGAACAGCGACACCTGCCGAGCCGGGAGCGCCGCTCCCGGGAACGGGATGGGCAGGAGGAGCGGGGACGGGCGGCGGGGACGGGCGGCGGGGACGGGCGGCGGGGACG